>CM060311.1:80633685-80638685 GCA_030674185.1 Monoplex corrugatus | reverse complement strand
GGACTACCTGTAAAACAGGTCTGCTAACGCCCTATAAGTATAATGAGCCCTGTCGATATATTTCGTTGAAAACAACATGCACAGCAATATTAACGAAATATAAAGCTTAACGTTTCAACATGTTGCGTCAGAAGATTACAAACATGTACACAATGAAAATTAAAAGATCACGATTAAGTTAGAAATGCACTTATTTAATTTAAAATTCCGTGGCACAATTTGGCCTCCCTATCCCGACCTACTTTCGGTCGTAACATTTTTTGCACTCCCAACAAATTATTCAAAGCCATTTCATCATTTCCGTAGAAAGTTTTATTTTGATCTAATATGTTCTAAAGAAAATATCTTTCTGAATTCATTCTGTATGAACAAATTTGTGATATTTCTAAAATGGAAGGAACGTTCATAAAAAAAATATACTGTGGAATGTTTCAATTTTTGCGTGGCTATGTACGCTGGCTGACCACTGGTGCCAATGATGAGATACATGTGACAGTGACATTTGTCAGTGCTAAGTGCTCCAGGGGAGGAGTTGTTAGTCGGAAAGTGTGGGATGGAAAACACCTGCTTCCATACCGATGGAGCTGAATATACCGATAGGGCGATAACACAGATCCAAGGGAGTACAATGCTATTGTCATTGAGTAATAAGTATTTTGAAAACTGAGGTCTGAAATCTCCCTTGCACACCACTAAACCCGCAGAACATGAAGTCACCATGGGAACAGGACATGAAGGGTCACAGTGTGTGGGACTTATTCCCTGCAATGTTGTGATGATGATGAGAGTGGGGATGTTAGCTGTGATATTGTTTATGTTTGGTTTAATGTTGTTGTTTTTTTGTTTTTGTTTTGTTGTTGTTGTTTTGGGGTGGGTTTTTTTTGCTATTTTGATAATGTGAATTTGTTTACATCACACTGTGCTTAAAATGATTTTTTTTTTAATTCAATGACGAACTTTCATTTTTATATCGGTACATAGGCCTATATACAATTATTCATATGCACATACTTAAATGTATAGACGGATACATTCATGCATACATATATACAAATAAATATGCACACAAATATACAAATATCATGATTCAGTGATCATGATTTCGAAGCGGTCTTGTCCCAGTAGAATCACTGTTCTTGATGTCTTCAATAAAGCGTGTGATACTTCATGGACGTTAAAGAAAACATTGTACGGAGTAATTCTTTTACCATGTCAATGTCAAAATAACGACAATAATAACAACAGTAATAGCAGCACTGACAACAACAGTATTAATAAACGAATGAATGATTCCTACGTTGAATAAATGATCTACTGGATAGCTGGTTTAAATGTTTGGTTAAATCAACGAATACACCCTGTTTGATTTTCCTCCGTTTTGTTGTGTGTCATGCTAATATAGAACTGTGTCAACAGAGATTCGTGAGGTAACCAAGATGTTTTCATGATGCTGTGGAGTTCCGGTAGTAAGAAACTCCAGGGAGAGCTGGATAGCAGAAGGTCCTTAAAGAAGGAACCCCCGTCAAGCAAATGTGTCAGCCTTTAACTTCTGACGCTCTGAGGGGGCCGGGCTGATCCAGGTTATGACTCCTGAATGCCCCTCTGCTGTCTCCAAGCTCTATGGCAAGGACTTTGACTTGAAAGCCAGATGTCCTGAAGTTGCTGGCTAGACTGACATACTTTTCAGTCTTGTAGATATGGGCTTCTTCCATTCTACTTTCGTATGATACATAGCATTGCACAACCTGTGATGATACCTTAGTGATGATGACTTGGAGTTCCACTGAATTCCACATTGTTGTGAGTTTTCATCAGAATGAGGATGACTGTGATGATGTGTTAGCGCTTCATTGTCTTCTACATTGTTGTGATAAGAACGGGGATGTTAGTGATGATGATTTGACGTGTCATTGAATTCCATATTGTTGTTATGATAAGAGGGGGCTTACAGTGATAGAGTTCCATTGTCTTCTACGACGTTGTGATGATGCATCAGAATGGCAGTGATAGTGATGATGCTATGCAATTCCACGGACTTCCACAATGCTGTAAAGGGTCATCAGAGTGGAGATGATAGTGATGATAAGTTAGAATTCCAAACGGGATGACAGTTATGATGTTTTAGAATTTGTGTTTCACAGTGTTTTCGATTCATTAGAATGAGAATGACAGTGATGTTTTAGAGTTTGGGTTTCACAATGATGTCGATTCATTAGAATGAGAATGACAGTGATGATGTTTTAGAATTTGTGTTTCACAATGTTATCGATTCATCAGAATGAAGGTGACAGCGATGATGCTCCGGACTTAATTTACGGAATGAGACTGCATGAGAAAGCTGTATTTTACGTTTCTTTATGTATCCTGGCTCAACCAGGCCCGAGAGATACAGGCATCTGCGATATCGGTGTGGAAATCTGAACAACACATATCTATGCAGGAGAAGAGAACTCGATTGTGTGGTCACAGTCTTCTCAACGACTCTACAGCACACTGAAGTCTGAGTAGGATCTGGTCAGATCCGAAACATCCCACAATGATTTGGACCTACAGTAATTAGACCCTTCAGATGATCACATCCACATACTGACTGCCACTAACTGTTGCATTATATTAGGGGAAAGACAAGGAAATGGATTAAAAGAGAGACAGGCACACAGACAGACAAAATGAAAATATTACAGGTATGTTTGTGTTTCACATGGGAATATACTTATATTGAAAATAAAAACTAGTGTGTTCTGTTTCGCATAGAATATATTTAACCTGTATATCGCAAAGAATATATTTAACCTGTATATCGCATAGAATATTTTAACCTGTATATCGCATAGAATGTATTTAACCTGTATATCGCATAGAATATATTTAACCTGTATATCGCATAGAATGTATTTAACCTGTATATCGCATAGAATATATTTAATCTGTATATCGCATGGAGTATATTTAATCTGTATAAACCAGCAAGTATATATGTAAGTGAATTTACGTATATGGTGTGAGAGCAAGGATGTAAACGTAAAGAAGTTATAAAGATAAATAAACTTCTTCTTGGCAGAAGCACCATCGGTTTGGTTTTGTTTGGTTGGTTGGTTTTTTTCTTTGTTTTTTGTTTGTATTGTTTTGTTTGTTTTGGTTTTGTTTTTGTTATGTTGTGTGTTGTGTGTGCGTGTGTGTGTGTTGTGTGTGTGTGTGTGTGTGTGTGTGTGTGTGTGTGTGTGTGTGTGTGTGTGTGCTTGTTTTTGTTTTTGTTTTTTGTTTGTTTTTTTCAACGTTTTGATACCTAATCATTTAGATGAGACATTGTAGTTCCCTAGGGGACAAGGACTGAATGAAAAGAGCACTTATAATCCTGGAAATAAAGATTTCTCTTCTCTTCTCTTCTCTCTCTTCTCTTCTCTTCTCTTCTCTTCTCTTCTCTTCTCTTCTCTTCTCTTCTCTTTCTTCTCTTCTCTCTCTTCTCTTCTCTTCTCTTCTCTTCTCTTCTTCTCTTCTCTTCTCTTCTCTTCTCTTCTCTTCTCTTCTCTTCTTCTCTTCTCTTCTCTTCTCTCTCTCTTCTCTTCTCTTCTCTTCTCTTCTCTTCTCTTCTCTTCTCTTCTCTTCTCTTCTCTCTTTTTCTCTTCTCGTCTCTTCTCTTCTCTTTCGTCTCTTTCTTTCTTTCGATCTCTTCTCTTCTCGTCCCTTTTGCTCCTCTCTTTCTTTTCCTTCTTTCTTTTTTTTTTCTCTTTCTTCTCTTCTTCTATTCCATCTCTTTCTTCTCTTCTCGTCTCTTCTCTTCTCTTCTCTTCTCTTCTCTTCTTCTCCTCTCTTCTCGTCTCGTCTCGTCTCTTCGCGTCTCTTCTCTTCTCTTCTCTTCTCTTCGCGTCTCTTCTCTTCTCTTCTCTTCTCTTCTCTTCTCTTCTCTTCTCTTCTCTTCTCTTTTTTCTCTTCTCGTCTCTTCTTTTTTCGTCTTTAATTTGATTCATTTGATACTGTGAATCATCGTTCATAGTCCCATGAATTAGTGCTGCACCCTCAAAATTGTTTGTGTGCCTTTATTTTATTTTATTTTTTAAAGAAAGATTTCCGCTTAATGCAGAGATGGGCATGAAAGGAATGATACGTCTAAGTTGCCACAATCTCTTATTGGTCTGATAAAGTTTAAATCAAACCAGAATCATGGGAGAAATTAAAGAAGAACAGGTATTAACTGTCGGTGCCAGACAGTACTGTATCAACGATCCGTACTTAGAAACGTACAACACAACATGGGAAGTAACTGCAGCCTCAGAGGAAAAGCTTTAGCCGAGTATAAGTCGCCTCCCGTGTCAAACTTTCGTCAGCTTTCTTGAGAGAAATGTTGCGCGAGGTGCTGTGGTTTTAACCCTTTGACTCCCGCACCCTGTCCACCAACTGCAAAAACTTAACCCTTTGATTCCCTCACCCCATCCACCTGCATCCTGCAGGAAGCTGGTGAATGGGGTGAGGGAATCAAAGGGTTAAGTTCATGTTTTTGCTAGCACGGTTGGCAAAGCTGGATGCAGGGGACCGGGTGCTGGAGTCAAAGGGTTAAAAGCAATATTCAGCTTTCTTCTTGCGACCGATTTTCTGGCTGGAAGCACTGAAAAAGTTTTTAACTGACAAAACGAGACAGGCGTAAATGTGCAGCCAGCTGGCCTTTGTCCAGCGTAAATAAAAGAACACAGAAACAAATTCACCAGACTGAAGACAAACACATCTAAGAAAATGACTTTCCTTCAGCAATTAACGGAATCTGTCCATCAGCTTAGTAAGTCAGTTAATTTTCTCTGTCATACGACCTTTGATTCTTAGAACTTTTTTTTTGTCTGTTTGTTTTCTCTCTCATACGACCTTGATCTCAGAACTTTTAAAGTCAGTTTATTTTCTCTCTAATACGACTTTTGACTCTAGAACTTTTTAAGTCGTTTATTTTCTCTGTCATACGACTTTTGACTCTTAGAACTTATTATGTCAGTTTATTTTCTCTGTCATACGGC
>CM060311.1:80618685-80623685 GCA_030674185.1 Monoplex corrugatus | reverse complement strand
TCTAAGGACATGCCCCTGACGTTGACCACAACGTCCAATTTATCACACAGGGGATTTAAAAAAAACACCTGAACACAACTTTAAGCATATATATTAGATAAGAACACCAAAACATATCTAAAAACGGGCATAAATTACCTAAAATTGCTTCCGCATATCCCACCTCCCTTGAGCCAAAAATGCGTTTAATACATGTACTCAATTATCAATCCTAAGAAAAAATACGTAAGACTTTATTGTACACATACAGGTGAATGGACCAACAAGGCAGAAAATGATAGGAAGAAATGACAGAAAGCAAAGCAACAAGGCAGAAACAAAGAGAGTGACAGAAAAGAGGAAATTTCTAGCACAGAATTTTCAGAAGGTGGGGATACTATTTATGCTAAAAGAGCCCCTGGCATCCCCACGAGGGACAACAAAACGTGTCACTGCGTGAATCAGATTAATCAGCAATTAATTAAGAAATCAAAGGCAAGTCTTTTTCTACATCAAAATTGATGTAAACGCGACAAAACAGGCATGAATAGCTAACAGTATATAAAGATAAAAACCCAGTCGAAGAATACAAATAAAATACAAACAAGCAAACAAACAAACAAACAAACAAGCAAACACCAACAACACAACTAAAATCTAAAACTGTATAAATTAAACGACCTTATATTGTTTAAGAAAACATAGCAGACTAATAGATATGGCGCATGTACATGATTTTAGCTCAATCCATTGTATACACATCTTGTTCTTCTTTTTTTATGATGTAATAATGTTCAGCAATCATTGTATTTATTTGTGTTTTGTCAAAAAAGAATTTTAAAAAGTTTGAGAAAAAAAAATACAGTCGAAACTTTCAACGTAGTTTCAGCTTTAATTTCAGTTTCTGAAACTATATTGGAAGTCTTGACTGGGGTCTCAGCGCTTAGATTTGATTTTCATCAAGATTTTGCGCTATACAAATATTATAATTATTACTATTATTATTATTTTATTTTTATAAACTTTTAGCTACTTTCGCCTGTTTTGTCGCGTTTACATCATTCTTTGTACGGCCCCGATAGCTCAGTTGGTTGTTTCCAAATAAAAATGAGCTTTCCCTAGTTTTATCGGGAGACAAGACCAAAGCACTCCAAGCTCCGCGAGGCGCTAAGCTCCGCCCCTTTAGAGGTTTCTAACAAGTACGGTGTTGCTGTTGCTGTTCGTCCTTTGGTGTCGAAGAAGACCACGACTTCAGTTTTGACTAGAGGATTGGAGATTGTGGGTCCGGAGGTGGCGAGTGTGGCCAATCCGGGCCAAGAAGGCTTGCCCACACGTAGGGCAAAACGTGGGTTGGTGCAACTGTAGAATTGGAGGTCTCTCGCGCCTTGCGCACTTCTCGTTTTCTTCGAGCCTCTGCTGTACGTCTTCTCTCTGCTGCTCTTACTCCAGTGGTCAGCTTGCCTCGCCAGTTCCCAGGGATTGGGTCCCGGATGAGCCCCCATGTTGATTGTTATCCAGATATCTCTGTAAGTTTGTCATGATATGTATATATAGGTGTCTCATCTTTGCTGGTGTTGCTGTTGTTGTTGTTGTAGGTGTTGTTGTCGGCCATCATGCTGTGTCAATATGGGTGTGTATGTATGAATGTATGTGTATATGTCTGTGTGTGGGCATGTGGATATATACATGTATTTACTGATATGTGTTATTTTCGTCTCTTATCTGTTTATTTATCTACATACTTCTTTATTTTGATTATTTATTTTCACCTACTACTTACTTCTTATTTCACTTACTTACTCAATCACTTGCTTACTTGCTTGCTTGTCCATTAGCTCAGTTGGTTAGAGCGCCGGCTGATAACGCAGGGGTCGTGGGTTCGACCCCCATGTCGGCCATATAATTTTTATTCAGGACTTGGCCACCTCATGGGTGTATGTGCAGGCTTATGGCTTGTGCCACGGTCACCATACACCTGTGACGTTAGTGCATATGGAATTCGTTCCGAGCGCGGAGACGTCATCTTGAGAAAATGAAATTGACACTGAATTGCTTGCTTGCTTGCTTGCTTGCTTGCTTGCTTACTTACTTACTTACTTACTTACTTATTTATTTACTTACTTACTTACTTACTTACTTACTCACTAACCTATTTATGATTAAGAAATTATTGTCTTCACTTAGTTGATAGAAAGCTAAGCAATTGGGCATTGACTGGGGGGGGGGGGGGGGGGGTGCTGTCATGTGAGACGAGTTTATACGGAATAGCTAGTTGTTTTGTGATTCAGACCTTTAATTATTTACTTATTTGCTTTATATATATATATATGTTCCGTTTTTGAAGGTCAGATACACACATACATATGTCGTTTACGTGTAACCAAGATTATTCCAGTGGTAGGCTGATAAATTACCAGTATAAAATATAGACTAAGTAAAACATAGTCTAGGTAGAGCCTCAGGACCTGGCCAGCTCATGGGTTTATTTATGTGCAGGCTCAGGCATGTGCCGCCACGGTCACCATACACGTGGCACATGTGACGTTAGTGCGTATGGAATTCGTTCCGAGCGTGGAGACGTCATCTTGAGAAATTGAAACTGAAACTGGGGTCGATGCCCAGGTCGTTGATGGATATTTTGAGACGTTCTTTAAAGCGTTTCTTTTGGCCAGCAACTGAGCGCTTCCCCTCATTCAGTTCTCCATACATAAGTTAATTGATATACACATCAATTAACATCAGGAAGAGAGTCCTTGAATGTTATATATAGAACCCAATACTGTCATACGGATGTGAGGCGTGAACAGTCAGCAAGCAAAGCCAGAGCAAGACTGAGGCAGCCGAGATGTGGTTTCTAAGAAGAATGTTGAGAGTTCCATGAACAGCAAAGAAAACAAACGAGACAGTCTTGATGGAGGCAGACACAAGTAGATCACTCATAAGGAAGATTAGGAAAAGACAGGCAACATTTATAGGCCATTTTATGAGGAAGGGGATTTGGAGCACCTGGTCACAACAGGAAAGCTGGAGGAAAGGAGAGCACCGGGTAGACCCAGGGAGAAAATGCTGGACGGACTTGCAGAGTGGCTGGGGACGAGGAGAGTGGGGGAGATGCTGGGGGCAACAAGAGATAGAGACAGATGGAAGTCCATGATCGCCAACGCCATGCGGCAGGGCACCTGATGATGATGATGAAGTTGTTTTGGGGGGTGGTCGATTTTCAGACATTCTCACCACGTGCCCAGCCCATCTTACTTGGGCTTTCTTCGAGAGGGTGTGTGTGCTGAGGGTGCCAGGAACAAGTACGGGACACAACGTACCACCTTGCTTCACGCCGTGAGGATACCACCTCGCTTCACGCTGTGGGGATACCACCTTGCTTCACGCCATGGGGATACCACCTTGCTTCACGTCATGGGGATACCACCTTGCTTCACGTCATGGGGATACCACCTTGCTTCACGTCATGGGGATACCACCTTGCTTCACGTCATGGGGATACCACCTTGCTTCACGTCATGGGGATACCACCTTGCTTCACGTCATGGGGATACCACCTTGCTTCACGTCGTGGGGATACCACCTTGCTTCACGTTGTGAGGATACCACCTTGCTTCACGCTTGTGAGGATACCACATCGCTTCACGTGTGAGGATACCACCTTGCTTCACGTTGTGAGGATACCACCTTGCTTCACGTTGTGAGGATACCACCTCGCTTCACGTCTGTGAGGATACCACCTCGCTTCACGTTGTGAGGATACCACCTTGCTTCACGTTGTGAGGATACCACCTTGCTTCACGTTGTGAGGATACCACCTTGCTTCACGTTGTGAGGATACCACCTTGCTTCACGTTGTGAGGATACCACCTTGCTTCACGTTGTGAGGGATACCACATTGCTTCACGTGTGGGATACCACCTCGCTTCACGCGTTGGAGGATACCACCTTGCTTCACGTTGTGGGGGATACCACTTTGCTTCACGTTGTGAGGATACCACTCGCTTCACGCTCGTGAGGATACCACTCGCTTCACGTTGTGGGATCCCACATCCTTGTCACGTATGGGGATAACACATTTGCTTCACGCTGTGAGGATACCACACGCTTCACGTGGGATCACATCGCTTCACGTTGTGAGGATACACATCGCTTCACGCTGTGGGATACCACCTTGCTTCACGCTGTGAGGATACCACCTTGCTTCACCCCATGGAGGATACCACCTGCTTCACGCTTGGGATACCACCTTGCTTCACGTTGTGAGGATACCACCTTGCTTCACGTTGTGGGATACCACCTTGCTTCACGTTGTGGGATACCACCTTGCTTCACGTTGTGGGGATACCACCTGCTTCACGCTGTGGGATACCACCTTGCTTCACGTTGTGGGATACCACCTTGCTTCACGCTGGGGATACCACCTTGCTTCACGCTGGGGATACCACCTTGCTTCACGTTGTGAGGATACCACCTTGCTTCACGCTGTGGGGATACCACCTTGATTCACGTTGTGAGGATACCACCTTGCTTCACGTCGTGAGGATACCACCTTGCTTCACGTGTGAGGATACCACCTTGTTCACGCTGTGGGATACCACCTTGCTTCACGCTGTGGAGGATACCACCTTGATTCACGTCGTGAGGATACCACCTTGTTCACGCTGTGAGGATACCACCTTGCTTCACGCTGTGGGGATACCACCTTGCTTCACGCTGTGAGGATACCACCTTGCTTCACGCTGTGAGGGATACCACCTTGCATTCACGCTGTGGGATACCACCTTGATTCACGCTGTGAGGATACCACCTTGCATTCACGTTGTGAGGATACCACTGATTCACGCATGGGATACCACCTTGTTCACGTGTGGGATACCACCTTGCTTCACGCTGTGAGGATACCACCTCGCTTCACGTCGTGGGGATCACTCGTTATTTCTGTACGGGCGTTTCGGTTCGTGACCACTTTACGACGGGACCCCGTTAACGGCACATAACACACGTGCCCCAGTGCAACA
>CM060311.1:80598685-80608685 GCA_030674185.1 Monoplex corrugatus | reverse complement strand
GAACCTCGATTAAGTTATTGATAGGCGAACGTATGAATCATTCTGCCACTCTTCTCCCTTTGCTTTTGTGCCTAGCCGAAGACCCAAACCACGTTCTGGATACCAAGAGACGGCACTCGCAGTGGAGGAAGACAGAAAGCCAGATGGAAAGACGACCTAGATGGATTTGACGTCAAACTATGAAGAAGTTAAACAACTATGAAAACTGTGGCATCAACATCAGCACAAGTAAGGTAGACGTCATATTAATAAGACAAAACACATGACGAGCTAGACATCAAATCAAAGAGCAAGAAGTTCATTGACGTATAAAAGTTATGTATTATGGATGCTTTTTTTTTTTTAAATTATCGACTTTTAACATGTATGAATTCTGGATGTTTATTTACAGAAGATGGATAAATAGAAAAGTTGAGATCAGGGTCCAAAAAGCAACTGAAGTGAGCTACAAACTTTTGCCCCCATCCAAACCAACAAAGAATTCCTACGGAAACAAAGCCAGTATTATCAGTACCCATATCGACATACTAGTGCTAGACCGCACATTAAACAAAACACGAGTGAAAGAAAGAAAGAAAGAAAGAAAGAAAGGCAATCTGTAAGATGAGATGTCTCAGAAGAGCTGCAAAAGAAGGCATCTACCTGTCCATCATCTTCATCTTCATCATCATCATCATCATCATCATCATCATCGTCGTCATCATCATCATCATGTGCCCTGCCGCATGGCGTTGGCGATCATGACCCTCTATATGCATCTATCCCTTGTCGCTGGAAGTACATCTTCTACCCTCTCTGTCCACGTCTACGATTATTTCATAGACTATGACTAAAATCAGTTACCTGTCTACCTGTCCATGTCTTGATAATATCACAGAATGTGACTGAGTCAGTTGCCTGTCTACCTGTATATATCTATGATCATATCACAGAACGTGACGAAGCGAGTTGCCTATCTACCTGTTCATCTCTATGATCATATCACAGTGTGACTGAGTCAGTTGCCTATCTACCTGTTCATCTCTATGATCATATCACAGACTGTGACTGAGTCAGTTGCCTATCTACCTGTTCATCTCTATGAATATATCACAGAGTGTGACTGAGTCGGTTGCCTATCTACCTGCACATGTCTATGTGTGTGTTCTTTCTCCAGGTGGTGTCGGCGGGGAGGGAGCGGTATTAGCGTGAGTACACTAAAGAACATGTTTGTGATTTTGCCAAGATCGGGTCGGTATTAATAAACACGACATGTTGTGTGAATACAGCTGTTGCCAAGACCAGGACTGTGTTCCTTAACACACATCACGTCACATATTTAAATGTCCCACATTTACACATATCACATCACATATTTAAATATCCCACATTTACACATATCACGTCACAATCTTAAATGTCCCACACTTACACAATCGCGTCACATATTTAAATGTCCCACACTTTACACATATCACGTCACGTATTTAAATGTCCCACATTTACACATATCACGTCACGTATTTAAATGTCCCACATTTACATATATCACGTCAGGGGATCAGAATGGTACCAACGCCCAGGGATATGCTCTGGAAGAGATAGTGTGTGATGTCCACCTCA
Source organism: Monoplex corrugatus (assembly GCA_030674185.1). Lineage (NCBI taxonomy): Eukaryota > Metazoa > Mollusca > Gastropoda > Littorinimorpha > Ranellidae > Monoplex > Monoplex corrugatus. The sequence goes on along the minus strand of CM060311.1, from coordinate 80,607,083 downwards.
GCCCACTCACAACGACGTCACCAACCCATACTGGTGCAAAACAAGGAGACACCGATAACACTGTTGAGTTTTTGGTGTTATTGGAGTTATTTCAAGAGGGATTCACTGTGCTGGACAGCTGTATATGCGCTCCACCCGAATAATCTGCCAGCAATTATCTGACAGATTTCCAGAGCCTGCACAAACCCTTACGTGTTGGCAAGGTCTTGAAACGGGGAAAAGGGAGAAGGGACTTATCAAAACACGAAAGCTTACACCACCAGAATGATGGAAACATTAAGACAAAATCCCACTGTGTGTGTGTGTGTGTTGTGTGTGTGTGTTGTGTGTGTGTGGTGTGGTGTGTGTGTGTGTGTGTGTGTGTTGTTGTGTGTGTGTGTGGTTGTTTTTTGTGTGTTGTTGTTTGATTGGTTTTTTGTTTTTTCTTTTTGTTTGTGTTGTATGCCAAGATACTAATCTTCACAGGTTTTTTTTTTCTCTCTCTCTCTCTCTCTCTCTCTTCTCTCTCTCTCCTCTCTCTCTCTTTGTCTCCCTCTCCTCTCCTCCCCCCTCTCTCTCTCTTCTCTCTTTCCTTCTTTCTTTCTCTCCCCCTCTCTTCTCTCACTTTCTCTCCTCTCACTCTCTCTTCCCGTCTCTCTCTCCTCTCTCTTTCACTCTCTCTTTCTCTCCCCTCTTTCTCTCTCTTCTGTCTCTTCTCCTCTCTCTCTCTCTCTTTCTCTCTTCCCTCTCTCTTTTCTTTCCTCCTCTCTTCTCTCTCTTTTTCTTTCACTCTCTCTCTCCTCTCTGTCTCTTTTTTTCTCTCTCTCTCTCTTTCTCCTTCTCTTTCTCTTCCTTCTCCCTTTCTCTCTTTCTCTCTCTCTCTCTTTCTCTCTCTTTCTCTCTCTCTTTTTCTCTCTCCCCCCACTCTCTCTCTTTCTCTTTGTCTCTAGTTTTCTTTTCTACAAATTGTTCCATACGTTTATGACCGACACATGCATTCTCTCTCTCTTTTTTTTTTCTCTCATTTTCCCTCTCTGTCTTTTTTTTTTTTTTTTTTTTTTTTTGTCACAGGGGCAGGGGGAGTAAGATGTTTTGAATGGAGCTAACATGATTGATGATACTACTCATCATTTCTTGTTCACGGACAATGGCAATTAAGTATCTCGTATCTTGTAAACCTTGTTCCATAATCCAGAAGTACCGTAGTATTGAAATGAGGTGGTAGAGACCTCAACTTTTTTCTGGCCCAGGCCAGCATGATGAGGACAGTACCCATCTCCTCTTCCTGGTTGCTTTACCTTCCCCTAACTTTGAAGACAGTCAGGTACCCACCCACCCATCCACAGTTGGGTAAACTGGAGGCCTCACCCACATATAAAGTTCCACGGACGTGATTAATGCCCCTAGCCCTGCAAACTGATACAGGCAGACCAAAAGGCGGATGCTCTATCTCTGCGCCAACCAGGCCTCTGAGATACAAACCTATACATTTGTTTTGGTTTTGTTTGTTGTTTGTTTGTTTGTTTGTTTGTTTGTTTGTTTGTTTGTTTGTTTGTTTGTTTGTTCAAATCAAGGAAGTTGTACGTAAGCCCGAGTTCAAATACGGAATCGCATTTTTCACTTCATTCTTAGAGACAAACAGTGAAGTGACTGTAGGTGAGATGAGCTATTGATATCAAGAAGGCATGGACTGTACTGACATTGCCACGTGACGTGACAATAATTACAGACATGACACTGAACTCACATTGCCACATGACGTGACAATAATTACAGACATGACACTGTACTCACATTGCCACATGACGTGACAATAATTACAGACATGACACTGAACTCACATTGCCACATGACGTGACAATAATTACAGACATGAAACTGAACTCACATTGCCACATGACGTGACAATAATTACAGACATGACACTGTATTCACATTGCCACATGACGTGACAATAATTACAGACATGACACTGAACTCACCTTGCCACATGACGTGACAATAATTACAGACATGACACTGAACTCACATTGCCACATGACGTGACAATAATTACAGACATGACACTGAACTCACATTGCCACATGACGTGACAATAATTACAGACATTACACTGAACTCACCTTGCCACATGACGTGACAATAATTACAGACATGACACTGAGCTCACATTGCCACATGACGTGACAATAATTACAGACATGACACTGAGCTCACATTGCCACATGACGTGACAACAATTACAGACATGACATTGTACTCACATTGTGACATGACGTGACAACAATTACAGACATGACACAGTACTCACATTGCCACATGACGTGACAACAATTACAGACATGACACTGTATTCACATTGCCACATGACGTGACAACAATTACAGACATGACACTGTACTCACATTGCCACATGACGTGACAACAATTACAGACATGACACTGTATTCACATTGTCACATGACGTGACAATAATTACAGACATGACACTGTATTCACATTGCCACATGACGTGACAATAATTACAGACATGACACTGAACTCACATTGCCACATGACGTGACAACAATTACAGACATGACACTGTATTCACATTGCCACATGACGTGACAATAATTACAGACATGACACTGTATTCACATTGCCACATGACGTGACAATAATTACAGACATGACACTGAACTCACATTGCCACATGACGTGACAATAATTACAGACATGACACTGAACTCACATTGCCACATGACGTGACAATAATTACAGACATGACACTGAACTCACATTGCCACATGACGTGACAATAATTACAGACATGACACTGTACTCACATTGCCACATGACGTGACAATAATTACAGACATGACACTCTACTCACATTGCCACATGACGTGACAACAATTACAGACATGACACTGTATTCACATTGCCACATGACGTGACAATAATTACAGACATGACACTGTATTCACATTGCCACATGACGTGACAATAATTACAGACATGACACTGAACTCACATTGCCACATGACGTGACAACAATTACAGACATGACACTGTATTCACATTGCCACATGACGTGACAACAATTACAGACATGACACTGTATTCACATTGCCACATGACGTGACAATAATTACAGACATGACACTGTATTCACATTGCCACATGACGTGACAATAATTACAGACATGACACTGAACTCACATTGCCACATGACGTGACAATAATTACAGACATGACACTGAACTCACATTGCCACATGACGTGACAACAATTACAGACATGACACTGTATTCACATTGCCACATGACGTGACAACAATTACAGACATGACACTGTATTCACATTGCCACATGACGTGACAATAATTACAGACATGACACTGAACTCACATTGCCACATGACGTGACAACAATTACAGACATGACACTGTATTCACATTGCCACATGACGTGACAATAATTACAGACATGACACTGAACTCACATTGCCACATGACGTGACAATAATTACAGACATGACACTGAACTCACATTGCCACATGACGTGGCAATAATTACAGACATGACACTGAACTCACATTGCCACATGACGTGACAATAATTACAGACATGACACTGAACTCACATTGCCACATGACGTGACAATAATTACAGACATGACACTGAACTCACATTGCCACATGACGTGACAATAATTACAGACATGACACTGTACTCACATTGCCACATGACGTGACAACAATTACAGACATGACACTGTATTCACATTGCCACATGACGTGACAATAATTACAGACATGACACTGTATTCACATTGCCACATGACGTGACAATAATTACAGACATGACACTGTATTCACATTGCCACATGACGTGACAATAATTACAGACAAAACACTGTACTCCACTCGCCACATGACATGACAACAATTACAGACACAACACCTACCGATTTCGAACTTTGGCCTTCAATAGGTACAGTTTCAGTTTCAGTTTCTCAAGATGACATCGCGCTCGGAATGAATTCCATACGCACTAACGTCACAGGTACCATGTAATGAAAAAGATCCACAATGATCACAGCACAAGCCTTAAGCCTGCACATAAACCCACGAGCTGTCCAGGTCCTGAGGTCCTACCTAGACAGTTTCATAACCCTGGGGTCGTAGGGGAGTGAGGTGGTAGAGACGTCAACTTTTCCCAGGGCCAGCACCACGAGGGCAGCACTCATCCCCTCTTCCACGCTTCAAAATCCACACTTATGTTCATGTTTAATTTTTTTACCAAGACTTTTGGGAGGCCAGAAGGCTATTTGGTCTTCAAGGGATGTGACCTGGGAAATCAACCTATCTCTCCAATGTTTTATACCAAGGCATTCTCCTGTTCTTCACGATTTTAACTGCCGTGGGATCTTTAGCGTGCGCAGCCAGAAGGCACACGGGTTCGACTCGTTTTTCGTCCCCTTCCGAAGGGCTAGACGTTCAGTTCGATTTTCCGATCAAACTGAGGTGAAAAGTCGGGGCCTTTACGGGGAGCGAACCCTGAAGCCTCGAGTTTAGTTATTGGCAGTCGAACGTTTGAACCATTCTGCCACTCTTCTCCCTTCAACGGGTATAAAGTCTACTTTCAGACACAATTTACGAAACTGAAACAGCGCATTTTATTCGTAGGCAACGGCCATACCACGTTGAAAACACCGGTTCTCGACCGATCACCGAAGTTAAGTTAAAAGCAACGTCGGGCCCGTTGATACTTGGAAGGGTGACCGCCTGGGAACACCGGGTGCTGTTGGCAACTTTTTGGGCGAGCTAGTTTGTAGAGTCATGGACTCAAGATCTGATATTTCGAGTTCAATCCCAGCCCGCAACATTAAAAAGTGGCCTGGTCGCTGCCCATCTTTATGTTTCAATCGTTTTGGTGGTGTCAGCTTAGTGTTCGACATGTCCCTTCTCCCTTACCCCGTTTCAAGACCTTGCCAGCGCATAGGGTTTTGTGCAGGCTCAGGAAAATCTGTCAGGTAATTGATGGCAGACTTTGGTGAGCGCATATGGAGTTGTCCAAGCGCGATAAATCCGTCTTGAAATGACTCTAGTAAGTGCCTCGTTTATTCTTGAAGTCATTGGCCCGTTAGCTCTGCTGGTTAGAACCCCATGCTCATGACGCAGAGATCGTGGTTCGAGCCCCGGGGAGGACCAAATGTTTTAGACTGTTCCAGTGACAGACTGATACGAATAGAAGTTATAAAACCCGTGGACTAGCTAACACCTTCAATATCTTGCCAAATTCATAGGCTGATTTGCAGGCTTAAAGGCTTGTTGCGTCATGATCATTGTGGATCTTCTCCATCACACGGCATTAGTGGTGTCTGTGTGTATGGAATTCATTCCGAGCGTGGAGATGTTATATCCTGAGAAATTGAAACTGACATTGAATCTTAGAGTCAGGTACATGGTGGTTTTTGTTTTTGCATGTTTTGTGATAGATTTGGGGTTGTGTTGTATGTAGTGGTCAGAATGATATGCGTGTGGTACTAGTCCAAAACCCGTTTTAATTATTAAGCTATGATGTGTGTGTGTGTGTGTGTGTGTGTTGTGTGTGTGTGTGTCTGTGTGTGTGTATGTGTGTCTTGTGTGTGTTATCTGTGTAGTTTGTTGTGTGTTTCTGTGTGTGTGTGTGTCTGTGTGTGTTTCTGTGTGTCTGTGTGTGTTTCTGTGTGTGTGTGTGACCAATTTAATGGTCAGAATGATATGCTGTGGTACTAGTCCAAACCCCGTTTTAATTAAGCTATGATGTGTGTGTGTGTGTGTGTGTGTGTGTGTGTGTGTGTGTAGTGTGTGTGTAAGTGTGTGTGTCATGTGTATATGCCTGTGTGTGTCTGTGTGTCTGTGTGTCTGTGTGTGTGTCTGTGTGTGTGTGACCAATTTTCCACGACACCTTAATGGCCGCAAAAGCTGGGACAGTTTTTACAATGCTACATGATGTTACGATGTGAAAGATTATCATCATGGTGTGGATTTCCATCTGGGATAAAGACTATGTAACAGGGCTCTACATTTACTGTCATAATAGGGGCCTGTATTCTGCCGTCAACCAAGCTTGAGAGATAAAGACACCTGCGGTGTTGGTCAGATTTGAGCAACACCGTCAGTGACGCATCCATGAAGCAAATAAAATTCGACTGTGTGGTTCTAGTCCTCCCAGTTCAGTTTCGGTTTCTCAAGATGGCATCTCAGTGCTCGGAACGAATTCCATATCCACTAACATTATAGGTGCCATTGACAGTCCTCTCAATGAGCCCTTAGCACGCTCTATTCTAGGTAAGAGCAAGATGGGGGCCCAAAAATCCTTCAATGATTTTGAAAGGACTAATTGGGATTCAATCATAGAGAGGTCTATCGAGATGAATAAGGATTTACATTTATGCTTTGTTGATAATACCAAGGCTTTCGATCGGATAAGACATGAAGAATTGATCAACCAAATAGAAAGACTCAATATTGATGGAAAAGATCTACGAATAATCAGAAATATGTATTGAGAAAAAAACAGCTGCAATGAGAATGGAAAACAATATAAGCTCTTTCCAAAACATCAAAAGAGGAGTCAGACAGGGTTGTGTTTTGTCACTAGATCTGTTTTCACTTTACAGCGAAAACACCATGAGAAACCTAGAGGAAGACCCTGGATTAAAGGTTGGAGGAAAAATGATAAACAACATTCGATACACAGATGACACCGTGCTAATTGCAGAAAATGAAAGGGACCTGCAAAACCTTGTGAATATACTAGAAATAGAAAGCAAAGGTAAGGGCTTGGAACTAAACAGCAGGAAGACTGAAGTCATGGTGATCAGTAAAAAACATGAAATCCCCTCATGCAAAATAACAGCAAACGGTACAACCTTGAGACAGGTTGATAGGTTTAAATACCTGAGAACGATCATGTCACCAGACGGCAGATGCACATCAGAAATAGCCAGCAGAATTGGACAAGCCAAAACTGCATTCAAGAAGATGAAAAGTATTCTTACCAACAAATGCCTATGAATTAACATCAGGAAGAGATTTCTTGATTGTTATATAGAACCAATACTGTTGTGAGGCGTGGACAGCCAACAAGCAAAGCCAGAACAAGATTGAGGCAGCCGAGATGTGGTTTCTAAGAAGAATGTTGAGAGTTCCATGGACAGCAAAGAAAACAAACGAGACAGTCTTGATGGAGGCAGACACAAGGAAATCATTCATAAGGAAGATTAGGAAAAGACAGGCAACATTTATAGGCCATTTTATGAGGAAAGGGGAATTGGAGCACTTGGTCATAACGGGAAAGCTGGAGGGAAAGAGAGCACCTGGTAGACCCAGGGAGAAGATATTGGACGGACTTGCAGAGTGGCTGAAGACAGACAGGGTGGAAGAGGTGCTTGAGGCAACAAGAGATGGAAACAGATGAAAGGCCATAATCGCCACGCCATGTGGCAAGGCACCTGATGATGAGGAGGATAGGGATTCAAACCCACAATGTTCCAGTCAGCAGTTTATTGTGCCAACCACTACACCACGGCAACTGGTTGTGTTCGTGATGCGAGCCCAGTGTCCTCCTTGATTTTCAAATGTTGGATTATTAAAAGAGTACAAAATTGAATTAAATTGGGTTTCTGGCGTTTGCTCTTTTTGCATAGCAATTATTCAGTTGCAGTCTTCACTTCTCTCTCCTCTCTCTCTCTCTCTCTCTCTCTCTCTCTCTCTCTCTCTCTCTCTCTCTGTCTGTCTCTCTATGTCTCTCTCTCTCTCTCTCTCTCTCACACACACACACACACACACACCCCACACACACATGCACACACACAACACACACACACAACAGAATATGTTTTGCATGAAATGCGGATTGTTATCACCGGGAAAAACATGTCGCTCTCTTATCTTGTGCTACTTTATTCTTTGCATATGTTTGGTTGGTTGGTTGGTTGGTTGGTTGGTTGGTTGGTTGGTTGGTTGGTTGGTTGGTCGGTCGGTCGGTCGGTTGGTTGGTTGGTTGGTTGGTTGGTTGGTTGGTTGGTTGGTCGGTCGGTCGGTCGGTCGGTCGGTCGGTGGTGGTTGGTTGGTTGGTTGGTCGGTCGGTCGGTCGGTCGGTCGGTCGGTCGGTCGGGGTTGGCTGTTGGTTGGTTGGTTGGTTGGTTGGTTGGTTGGTTGGTTGGTTGGTTGGTTGGTTGGTTGGTTGGTTGGCTGGTTGGTTGGTTGGATGGTCGGTCGGTTTTCTGTTTGTTTGTTTGTTGGTTTGTTTATTTTAGCCCATAAAAGTGAATTTTTTCCACAGAATTTTTCCCGGACAATACTTTTTGCCGTGCAAATCTTTCACATGCGTTAAGTGCATGCTCCACACAGGACCTGGGTTTTATCACATCATCGGTAAGACTA
>CM060311.1:80576185-80578685 GCA_030674185.1 Monoplex corrugatus | reverse complement strand
GGTGCTCTCTTTCCCTCCAGCTTTCCCGTTGTGACCAGGTGCTCCAAATCCCCCTTCCTCATAAAATGGTCTATAAATGTTGCCTGTCTTTTCCTAATCTTCCTTATGAGTGATCTACTTGTGTCTGCCTCCATCAAGACTGTCTCGTTTGTTTTCTTTGCTGTCCATGGAACTCTCAACATTCTTCTTAGAAACCACTTCTCGGCTACCTCAATCTTGCTCTGGCTTTGCTTACTGACTGTCCACGCCTCACATCCGTACAACAGTATTGGTTCTATATAACATTCAAGGACTCTCTTTCTGATGTTAATTGACAGGCATTTGTTAGTAAGAATTCTTGTCATGTTCTTGAATGCTGTTTTGGCTTGGCCGATTCTGCCAGCTATTTCCGATGTGCATCTTCCATCTGATGAAATGACCGTTCCCAGGTATTTGAACTTATTAACCTGTGTCAAGGTTGTGCCATTTGCTGTTACTTTGCATGAGGGCATTTCATGTTTTTTACTGATCACCATGACTTCAGTCTTCCTGCTGTTTAGTTCCAACCCCTTACCTTTGCTTTCTATTTCTAGTATATTCACAAGGTTTTGTAGGTCCCTTTCATTTTCTGCAATTAGCACGGTGCCATCTGCGTATCGAATGTTGTTTATCATTTTCCCTCCAACCTTTAATCCAGGGTCTTCTTCTAGGTTTCTCATGATGTTTTTACTGTAAAGTGAAAACAGATCTGGTGACAAAACACAACCCTGTCTGACTCCTCTTTTGATGTTTTGGAAAGAGCTTATATTGTTTTCTATTCTCATTGCAGCTGTTTGTTCCCAGTACATATTTCTGATTATTCGTAGATCTTTTCCATCAACATTGAGTCTCTCCAGTTGGTTGATCAATTCTTCGTGTCGTACCCGATCGAAAGCCTTGGTGTAGTCAACAAAGCATAAATGTAAATCCTTATTCATCTCAATTGACCTCTCTATGATAGTTCTTAGGATGTATATGGCATTAATAGTTCCCTTCCCTTCCACAAATCCACACTGTTCTTCTGCTATTTCTCTGTTGATTTTATTCCTTGTCCTCATCATGATTATTCTTAACAGGATTTTTGTTACATGACTCATCAAACTGACTGTGCGATGGAGTTCGCATTCTATAGCCCCTGTCTTCTTTGAAAGTGCAATGAAAATTGATTTTGACATATCTTTGGGGATTTTTCCAGTGTCGTAAATTTCACTTAGGAGGACTGTTATTTTTTCTATACCAAATTCCTCCAGGGTTTCAATCATCTCTGTAGTAATGTTGTCTGGTCCTGGGCTTTTCCTGGTTTCATCTTTTTCAGTGCTGCTCTAACTTCATCTTTCATTATGGGTTGTCCTTCAAAGTTCTTTTTATAATGTGTTCTTCGTTTCTGTCATCCTCAAAAAGGTCTTTAATGTACTCTCCCCATCTGTCCAGTATTTCGTCTTTTTCCATGTATTTTTCTTGTGGACAATTTCTTGAATTCGTCTGTACATACCCTGAGGATCCATTTTGTGTCGGTCTTCTATCTCTGCATTTTATGTTCAGCCAAGCTTCCTTAGCTTCATTGCACCTATTCCTGATTTGTTTGTTTATCTTCCTGTAAATCTCCTCGTTTCTCTTTGCCCTCCTTCTTTCCTCCACCAAAATTTCATTAGTCATCCAGCTCTTTTTTGCTTTTCTATCTGCCTTAGGATTTCTTCACAAGCTTGATTTATCGAATTTCTCAACTTTGTCCATTGTTCCTCACTGTCACCAACGTCTTCCAGAGCACTGAATTTGTTTTGAACATGTACATTAAATTTTTGACGTATCATTTCATCTGTCTTTAAGAGTCCAAGATTTAGTTTGATGTTGCTTTTGGTCTGTTTCCTTTTCCTCAATTTCAGCCTAAACCTTCCCACTACAGGATTGTGGTCACTGTGCAGTCTGCGCCTGGTAGTGTTTTTGCAGACAGTAAATAATTTCTAAATCTTTTGTTGATCAGGATGTAGTCAATATGATTTTTGGTGTTATCTCCTGGACTCATCCAAGTCCATTTTCTTCTGTTAGTCTGCTCAAACCAGGTATTTCTTACTATGAACTCATTCATCTGTGCCCATTCTACAAGTTTCCCTCCCCTTTCATTTTGTGTACCATGGCCATGAGGTCCAACTATATCCTCCACCCTATTCTGTTCCACTTTAGCATTAAAATCTCCCATTATTACTGTAACTTCTTGTGATTTACATTGGACCTTGGCCATCTCTAATACTTCGTAGAAGTTGTCGATGTCTTCCTGAGTACTTGCGGATGTTGGTGCATACACCTGTATGATGTTGATATCAAATGGTTTGCCTCCCAATTTGACCAGCAAAACTCTGTCGGACACAGCCCAGTATCCCTTAACTGCTTTTGATTTGTCTTTGTCCAATATGATGCCTACTCCTTTTTCATGTGAATTACCACCAGAGTATATCACCGTGTATTCTCCTGATGTTATCATGCC
>CM060311.1:80553685-80558685 GCA_030674185.1 Monoplex corrugatus | reverse complement strand
AATGCATTAACAGGACTGTGAACCAATGATTCTGAAAGTTTAACCAACAAAGACTGATCTGAAGTTATTTCTTTAAAATGAGTTTCAGAATAGTTTTCTTGTGTAAACATGTTTGGTAAAAAAGAACGTAGCATTTTGCAGTAAAATAAACAGTGAAACAGTGTGAATTGTTCGCCGCAAATACACTTGACATTTTTACAATATTTTGTTTTCGATGCGTTTAGCTGAATACGAAAATGAACAGCAACAATCGATCTCGAATGATATATAGAAGAATACTGCAATTTTTTAAATACATTTTGAAATGAAAGTTTTATCATTTGTTTTGTCACAAATTTTTCCTTGAAATGATCATGAAAACGAATCCATGAGGCTGATTCTAGCAAGCTGCAAGCTTCTTTTACGGAAGTTTTAATATGTAATTCTATAGTATTGTCAGCTTTGTGTGCACCTTGCTTAGCTGTTCTGTCTACTACTTCGTTGCCGTGAAGACCAACGTGAGAAGGCACCCAACATAAACTGATATCTGTACCTTTTATCCTTAAACGATGTATAAGATGATTAGCCTCAGTATAAGATCAAGTCTTGTGTCTGTATCAAAAGACTGTAAGGCATATAATACAGATTTTGAATCAACAAAGGGAACTACTTTGAAATCTTCAGGTTAAAGGTTTAATAGATAATGCAACGCTTGTATAATAGCGACTAATTCCGCAGTAAATATAGATATATTTGGCCCAATGAAAAATGACTTTTGTATTCTAAATTTCGGGATATAAAATGCTGCTCCAGCAGATTTATTTTCTAAGACTGATCCATCGGTAAAAATATTGAGGTGAGTATGGTGTTTTTCATCGATGTGTTCTCTTGCTGCGCATATCGAAATGTTGATGTTTTCGTATTTCTTAGCATCTGTATAATCAATATCAAAAGTAGCTTTGAAAAGTGTGTGTTTGTGTGTGTGTGTGTGTGTGTGTGTGTGTGTGTGTGTGTGTGTGTGTGTGTGTGTGTGTGTGTGTGTGTGTGTGTGTGTGTGTGTGTGTGTGTGTGTGTGTGTTTGACAGACAGATAGAGAAAGAGAGAAAGAGAAAAAGAGAGAGAGAGAGAACTCAGAACTCAGAACTCAGAATTGTTTAATGTACATCCGCCTTAGGCCGCAATACAAACACGTGGATGGAATGGGGGAGGGGATCAGGGTCTGGACAATTCCATACATATTTCATACAAACACACACACACAGATATATTCCAGTAAAATACATGTAGATACACAAATACATATAAAAAGAATATACACTGCACAATAATCACCGCAACTATGCTAAGGAGTCGAAAGATCTAGAGCTACATTTTGTATTGCATCGCAGATACTTTATCGTATTATCAGAATTATGATTCACATTACGTCTTTTAGTTCAAACAACAGTAAATCAGTTAGACAGACATTAAATCATCATTCGCTCATCTGATCAATAATTTAACCATCAAAGAGAATAACTAGCATTAACTTTCAGCCAAATCACTTGGTTAAATTGGTAAATAATCAAACAAAGCATCATATGTATCGATCGTCCAATCTAACAGTCATTCAGTCTGCCAATAAAATCATGTAACCAAAAAAAAAAATAATAACCTGGTCTGTCAATCGATCGATGACCAATGAATCACTTAGCTAAACAAAAATCAATGAATTACTTGACCAAATGATAATCGTCCATCAGTTATTAATGAAGTACTTCACAAAATGATAATCACCAGTCAGCTGAATCAAGCAGAGCCTCATCCACTCTGCTAAATCTAACCTATCAATTAAAAATTAAGCATCTAACCTATCAATTAATTAATCAATGAATGTATCAATCGATCATCTAATCAATCAATCAACCAATCAATCAGTCAATTAATCATTCGTCAGTTAGTTGATCATCCAACAAATCGAAATATCATCCAATTAACAGCCAAAATCCAAACAATTTAGTAATAAGTCACCCAATGAAATAATGGCGTTCAACTAAACAATCTGTCATCCAAATGATCATTTCACAACTCAGATTATCATCAAAATAATCACAAAAGGAGTTAGCAGTTAATCAACCAAATGAACAAATCGTGGACCCTATGTTATCTTTTAATTGGAGGAAGACTCAGAATTTGAGCTCATTCGACGTGTACCTTCCTAAAGTCGCAATAAATCATACAATATGAGGGGGTAGGGAGGTGGAGTGAGGCCGCATTAAATCTATGATTTAACAGTTCAAAAATCATGTCTCAGGACTTGAGTTTCTGCCTACTTTCCTTTATTTGCCTGCTGGCATTCCTTATCAAACCTTTCTGGTCTGTTGTGCTGTTTGAGCTTAAACGTTTTGTAGGCCTACATACATGCGCTAGCATCTCTTAGACATTGGAGGCCTACAAAGATATCCAAAGCACTATCTAGATCGTTATGTAAAGTAACGGTGGCCAACTTGAGTCTGTTTTGGATATCTTGGATATCTGTGTTTTTCCACATTTTGTGAAAATCGGCTTCTAGTTCTTGTTTCCAAATAAATTTATCACAAAATTATTTTCTGAATGTACTGCACCAAAATCACTTTTGACAATACCATTTGTGACTTCAACAGTCAAAACCACTGGTAGGTGATCAGAATCTGTCATGTTCTTCACATCAAGTGACTTAATATGCATGGATGAAAACAGATCAGTAAATACAGTGAAATAATCTACGGTAATAGTTGCAGAGGAACCAATAAACGTACAACTGTCATCAAAGTTTGATTCGCACAGCCCATTCAGTATAATACATTCAAACATATTGCATATCTCAATTAGTTGATTACCAAAAGTATTGATGCATCTATACTACGAATTAATGGGAAATATGTTATTGGCAATGACATTCACATCAAAGTCACTGCTGTCACCACTGAAGCTACAGTTTTCACACGCTGTTCTTGCGTTGAAATCACCGTTTAACATAATGAAGATATCATTACATAATTCATATAAGTCTGGAATGCGATGTTCTAGTACTTCCATACGGATATGCCTAGCTGACTATTCCAGTAAACGGAATCACATGGAGGGCTATATGTACATATTAATAGTGTCTTTGTCTACGAAAAACAGGTCTTTGGCACTTTTAACCACTATTGTATTTTCGTGTTCTATTTGAATTTGCTCAATAAAATGCGAAAAGGACTATCTTATTATTACAATTACTCTCCGAGAATATCTCCATAGGTGAGATAACTTTGTGGCTTTTGATGTGAATATTATAAAATCATTGAAAAGTGCTGATTCAAATGTAGTCGCAACAAATTGTCAGACAGATCAGATCATGTGCGGAAGAAAACGGAAAAAAAATCTGTGTTCTCTAATTTTTCTAAAAATCCATTTACATTATAACTGATAAATCTGACGTGAGATCTATTTATGACATGAGAGAGAGAGAGAGAGACAGAGACAGAGACAGAGAGACAGAGAGACAGAGACAGAGCTGAATACGAAAATGAACAGCAACTATCGATCTCGAATGATAGAAGAATACTGCAATTTTTTACATACATTTTGAAATGAAAGTTTTATCATTTGTTTTGTCACAAATTTTTCATTGAAATGATCATGAAAACGAATCCATGTGGCTGATTCTAGCAAGCTGCAAGCTTCTTTTGCGGAAGTATTAATACGTAATTCTATAGTATTGTCAGCGTTGTGTGCACCTTGCTTAGCTGCTCTGTCTACTACTTCGTTGCCGTGAAGACCAACATGAGAAGGCACCCAACATAAACTGATATCTGTACCTTTTATCCTTAAACGATGTATAAGATCATTAGCCTCAGTAATTAGATCAGGTCTTGTGTCTGTATCAAAAGACTGTAAGGCATATAATACAGATTTTGAATCAACAAAGTGAACTACTTTGAAATCTACAGGTTTAAGGTTTAATAGATAATGCAACGCTTGTATAATAGCAATTAATTCCGCAGTAAATATAGATATTATATTTGGCCCAATGAAAAATGACTTTTGTATTCTAAATTTTGGGATATAAAATGCTGCTCCAGCAGATTTAACAGACTGATCCATCGGTAAAAATATTGAGGTGAGTACGGTATTTTTCATCGATGTGTTCTCTTGCTGTGCATATCAAAATGTTGATGTTTTCGTATTTCTTAGCATTTGTATAATCAATATCAAAAGTAGCTTTGAAAAGTGTATGTTTGTGTGTGTGTGTGCGTGACACATACAGATAGAGAAAGAGAGAAAAGAGAGAGAGAGAGAACTCAGAACTCAGAATTGTTTTATGTACATCCGCCTTAGGCCGCAATACAAACACGTGGATGGAATGAGGGAGGGGATCCGGGTCTGGGCAACTCCATACATATTTCATACAAACACACACACACACATTATATTCCAGTAAAATACATATATATACACAAATACATATAAAAAGAATATACACTGCACAATAATCACCGCAACTATGCTAAAGAGTCGAAAGATCTAGAGCTACATTTTGTATTGCATCGCAGATACTTTATCGTATTATCCGAATTATGATTCACATTACGTCTTTTAGTTCAAACAACAGTAAATCAGTTAGACAGACATTAAATCATCATTCGCTCATCTGATCAATGGTTTAACCATCAAAGAGAATAACTAGCATTAACTTTCAGCCAAATCACTTGGTTAAATTGGTAAATAATCAAACAAAGCATCATATGTATCGATCGTCCAATCTATCAGTCATTCAGTCTGCCAATAAAATCATGTAACCAACAACAACAACAAAATAACCTGGTCTGTCAATCGATCGATGACCAATGAATCACTTAGCTAAACAAAAATCAATGAATTACTTGACCAAATGATAATCGTCCATCAGTTATTAATGAAGTACTTCACAAAATGATAATCACCAGTCAGCTGAATCAAGCAGAGCCTCATCCACTCTGCTAAATCTAACCTATCAATTAAAAATTAAGCATCTAACC
>CM060311.1:80501185-80548685 GCA_030674185.1 Monoplex corrugatus | reverse complement strand
TGAAACACGCGATTTCCGGTTGTGGAAAACGCGCGCAAAAAGGCGCGCGCATTACAGCGGTGCGCGCAAAACGGCAACTCTGGACTTAAATAGGTGCTTCTGTGGAGCCACTTCGTCCGGTAGGAACCGTCTTGCGGCGCAGGTGACACCAGACCGTCAGCCAGCCACAGCGACCAAACCCAAACTCAAACTCAAAAATACCAAAATAGCAACATGGAACATCAGAACACTGTTGCAGTTACGGAAAATTAGACAGTATCAAAATGGAGATGGAAAGGCTTAACATTAGTGTTTTAGGACTAGGGGAAGTGAGATGGAAGGGGGCAGGCTGTGATAACATTAGGAGAATACACAGTGATATACTCTGGTGGTAATTCACATGAAAGAGGGGTAGGCATAGTAATGGACAAAGACAAATCAAAAGCAGTTAAGGGTTACTGGGCTGTGTCCGACAGAGTTGTGTTGGTCAAATTGGGAGGCAAACCATTTGATATCAACATCCGCAAGTACTCAGGAAGACATCGACAACTTCTACGAAGTATTACAGATGGCCAAGGCCCAATGTAAATCACAAGAAGTTACAGTAATAATGGGAGATTTCAATGCTAAAGTGGGACAGGATAGGGTGGAGGATATAGTTGGACCTCATGGCCTTGGTACACAAAATGAAAGGGGAGGGAAACTTGTAGAATGGGCACAGATGAATGAGTTCATAGTAGGAAACACCTGGTTTGAGCAGCCTAACAGAAGAAAATGGACTTGGATGAGTCCAGGAGATAACACCAAACATTAGATTGACTACATCCTGATTAATAAAAGATTTAGTAAATTCTCTACTGTCAGCAAAAACACTACCAGGCGCAGACTGCAACAGTGACCACAATCCTTTAGTGGGAAGATTTAGGCTGAAATTAGGGAAAAGGAAACAGACCAAAAGCAACATCAAACTAGAACTTACACTCTTAAAAACAGATGAAGTGATACGTAAAACATTTAATGTACATGTTCAAAACAAACTCAGTGCTCTGGAAGACGTTGGTGATAGTGAGGAACAATGGACAAAGTTGAGAAATTCGATAAATGAAGCTTGTGAAGAAATCCCTAAGGCAGATAGAAAAGCAAAAAAGAGCTGGATGACTAATGAAATTTTGGGCTTGATGGAGGAAAGAAGGAGGTCAAAGAGAAAATCGTTGATATTCGCAACACTTTTCCTGCACCGACTGCTCACACAGACAGTGGCCCAGCAAACTTTGCGTTTTCTGGCATTCCTTTTTCTGACTTCCGTCCCGTCTCCAAAGACGAAGTACGCAAGGTAATTTTACAGGCAACACCCAAGTCATGCGAGTTGGACCCGTTGCCAACTTCCCTCCTTGTGAAACATATAGACACTCTTTTGCCCACCATCACGAATATTTTCAATCACTCCTTGTCTACCGGTACATTCCCTACTGAATTTAAAACTGCACTTGTGAAACCACTCCTGAAAAAGAATAATCTCGACCCAAATGAGCTAAAGAACTATAGACCTATTTCAAACCTTCCGTTTCTGTCCAAAATCATTGAACGTCTAATCCTTCATCAGCTTTCTTCTCACCTCACTGCTAACAATCTGCTAAGTCCTTTTCAATCAGCCTATAGAGCAGGCCATAGCACCGAAACTGTCCTTCTGCGAGTCGTAAATGATCTTTTGACATCTCTAGATGAAAACAAAATTTCCGTTCTTCTTCTTTTGGATCTTTCAGCCGCATTTGATACTATTGACCATAGTATCCTCCTCCACCGTCTGGAACACGTCTTTGGTATCAAAGGCTGTGCACTCGACTTGTTCTCGTCCTATCTATCAAATCGAAAACAGTTTGTTGTTGTAAACAACTCCCGTTCACACGAAACAACCCTGGATTTTGGTGTCCCGCAGGGCTCCGTACTGGGCCCTGTTCTTTTCTCACTATACACGACTCCACTTTCAAATCTTATCACTGATCATTCTATTCGTCATCAAATGTTTGCTGATGATACACAGTTAAACAACTCTGAATCCCCTTCAAATTACTCTTCACTTATTCAATCATTGCAAGACTCTGTTTCTGACATAAAAACCTGGATGGACGATAGTCGCCTCAAGCTAAACCAAGGAAAAACCGAAGCAATGCGCTTTTCTCCCAGTCCTGCTATCTCTTCTGACCTTCCCTCTAACATTCGTTTCGAAGATTCTATTGTTGATTTCTCTGAACAGTCACGCTATCTTGGATTCTTTCTTGATTCTCATCTAACTATGAAACATCAGATCATGAAAACGTGTCAGGCCGCATACATCCAACTCCGACAAATCAGTTCCATACGTCATTACCTCACATATGAAGCAACAAAAACACTTGTAACTGCTTGTATTCTGTCCAGATTAGATTATTGCAACTCCTTACTTCTCGGCTGTCCCAAGACTCTTCTCAAACCCCTTCAACAGGTTCAAAACTCTGCAGCCAAATTAATTTTCAAAGCTCGCAAATCACACCATTGCACACCTCTCTTTAAACAACTCCACTGGCTTCCGATCGAACAAAGAATTAAGTACAAATCTGCTTGTATTTCTTTTCATGTCATCTCGGGCACTGCTCCAGCGTATATATCTGATCTATTTCAAGTCTATGTTCCTTCTCGTTCTTTACGTTCCGCTTCTGACGACAGAATATTCCGTGTCCCCGGATTCAATAGAAAGCAACATGGTGGTCGTTCCTTCTCATACTCTGCTGCTGTTGAGTGGAATTCCCTGCCTCACTCTCTCCGCCACAGCCCCTCTCTCTCTTCCTTTAAATCCAACCTGAAAACTCACTTATTCCGCCAGTACTTTTGAAACCTGAATTTTCTTGTTCTATGTATGCGTGCGTGGGTGTGTGTGCGTGTGGGTGCGCGCGTGGGTGTTTGTGTGTGGGTGTGTTTGTGTGTGCGTGTGTGTGTGTCTGCATTCGTTGCTGCACACGCGTGCATGCCTGCATGTATGTGTTTATGTGTATTTCTTGTATTATGTATTTTGTTGAAAATGTGTTCTCCCCTCCCATTTCACCACTTTACTCCTCCTTTTCAAATTTGTGAAGCGCTTTGAGTCCATAGAAAGCGCTATAAAAATCTCCATACTTACTTACTTACTTACTTATATACAGGAAGATAAATAAAAAAAATCAGGAATAGGTGCAATGAAGCTAAGGAAGCTTGGCTGAAAACAAAATGCAAGGAAATAGAAGACCGACACAAAACGGATCCTCAGGGTATGTACAGACGAATTGAAGAAATCGTCCACAGAAAAAAGACATGCACATCAACTGGTTGCTTAAAATTGAAAGATGGCACACTTATCATGGAAAAAGACAAAATATTAGACAGATGGAGAGAGTACATTAAAGACCTTTTTCAGGATGACAGAAACGAAGAACACACCATAAAAAAGAACTTTGAAGGATAATCAAAGATAAAGTTAAAGCAGCACTGGAAAAGATGAAACCAGGAAAAGCCCCAGGACCAGACAACATTACTACAGAGATGATTGAAGCCCTGGAGGAATTCGGAATAGAATAAATAACAGTCCTCCTAAATGAAATTTACGACACTGGAAAAATCCCCAAAGGTATGTCAAAATTAAGACAGGAGCGATAGAATGCGAACTCCATCGCACAATCAGTTTGATGAGTCATGTAACAAAAATCCTGTTAAGAATAACCATGATGAGGACAAGGAATAGAATCAAAAGAGAAATAGCAGATGAACAGTGTCGATTTGTAGAAGGGAAATGAACTATTAATGCTATATAGGCTACATCCTAAGAACTATCATAGAGAGGTCAATCGAGATGAATAAAGATTTGTATTTGTGCTTTGTTGTTTATACCAAGGCTTTCGATCAGGTAAGACATGAAGGATTGATCAACCAACTGGAGACACTCAATGTTGATGGAAAAGATCTACGAATAATCAGAAATATGTAGGCCTACTGGGAACAAACAGCTGCAATGAGAATAGAAAACGATATAAGCTCTTTCCGAAACATCAAAAGAGGAGTCAGACAGGGTTTTGACACCAGATCTGCTTTCACTTTACAGCGAAAACATCATGACAAACCTAGAAGAAGACCCTGGATTAAAGGTTGGAGGAAAAATGATAAACAACATTCGATACGCAGATGACACCGTGCTAATTGCAGAAAGTGAAAGGGACCTACTGTACAAAACCTTGTGAATATACTAGAAATAGAAAGCAAAGGTAAGGGGTTGGAACTAAACAGCAGGAAGACTGAAGTCATGGTGATCAGTAAAAAACATGAAATCCCCTCATGCAAAATAATGGCAAACGGCACGACCTTGACACAGGTTGATACGTTAAAATACCTGGGAACGATCATTTCATCAGACGGCAGATGCACTTCAGAAATAGCCAGCAGAATCGGCCAAGCCAAAACAGCATTCAAGAAGATGAGAAGCATTCTTACCAACAAATGCCTATCAATTAACATCAGGAAGAGAGTTCTTGAATGTTATATAGAACCAATACTGCTGTACGGTTGTGAGGCGTGGACAGTCAACAAACAAAGCAAGAACAAGATTGAGGCAGCCGAGAAGTGGTTTCAAAGAAGAATGTTGAGAGTTCCATGGACAGCAAAGAAAACAAACGAGACAGTCTTGATGAAGGCAGACACACGTAGATCATTCATAAGGAAGATTAGGAAAAGACAGGCAACATTTATAGGCCATTTTATGAGGAAAGGGGATTTGGAGCACCTGGTCACAACGGGAAAGCTGGAGGGAAAGAGAGCACCAGGTAGACCCGGGGCGAAAATACTAGACGGACTTGCAGGGTGGCTGGAGACAAGAGGACGGAAGAGATGCTTGAGGCAACAAGAGATAGAGACAGATGGAAGTCCATGATCGCCAACGCCATGCGGCAAGGCACCTGATGATGATGACGATGACACTACCGTCCCTCCTCCCACAAAGTATCCAGTCATTATCGGGACAATGAGTAGGAGCTCACCGGTCTATTTGCCACCGACGAAGCCGGTGGATTGGGTGAGGGAGGGGGTAAAAGTGAAGATCGGTTTCAAATTCCGTTTCGTTTGTTCGGTCAAACTGAGGAGAAAAGTCGAGGCCTCTATGGTAAACGGAACTGTGAAACCTCGTGTTGATTTATTGGTAGGTGAACGTCTGCACCATTCTGCTACTTTCTTCTTGAAAATTTCCATGATGTTTCACGTGCAGAAGATGATGACAGTCGTCTTTTTGAGTTCATTAAAATTTCGGGGAAGGTTGGTTGTTGTTGTTGATGTTGTTGTTGTTGATTTCTTCGCCTAATATTTGTTGTATTTGTTCTTTGTTGTTTGTTATGCACGCTTGACAAAAGTCAGTTGGAACCAGAAAAACATGAACCAGAACGCGTATTTAATACAACCAGACAAGACAGGCACAAATTTTCGGCCAACTGGCCTTTGCCAAGCGTAAACCTAAGATCATAAAAGAACGAACAACAAATACAAAAAACTAGGAGAAAAAGACTCAAACTTCTCTGCTGCTTCGTCTTGAGGGAGAAAAGGATTAAAATGAAATCATACTGATTGGCAGGTGACAGTACTCCTTGTAACGACTTCGTCCGTCCACCACCTGCATGGCTGTGGTCATTATCACATCCTGATGGTCATTGACCAAACTTCTTTAACACTTTCACTCCCACACGCTGTCCGCCAACTGGGAAAACTTCACCTTTCCATTCTCTCGTCTTATCCACCGGCTGCAAAAACTTAACCCTTTCACTTCCTCACCCTATCCAGCAGCTGCAAAAACTTAACCCTTTCACTCCTTCACCCTATCCACCAACTGGAAAAACTCAACCCTTTCACATCTATCTACCAACTGAAAAAAAAATTAACCCTTGTACTCCCTCACCCTATCCACCAGCACAGGGTCTTACGGAATGTGACAGATAGAATGAGGCGTAAAAAGGTTAAGGTTTTGCGTTGCCGTCAAGGCTGACATTGTGACAATGCAAGGAGCTCATGGACGGGGTGAGGGAGTCAAAGATTTAAGTTTCTGTTTTGCTTTCATGGCTGATGTAGGTAGTAATTTGAAAACTGTAACATTACAATGAGAACATACACACACACACACTCTCTCACACACACACACACACACACACACACACTCACACACACACACACACACACACACACACACACACACACACCCTGGTGGTCTTTGGTTTTTTTGTTTGTTTTTGTTTTGTTGTTGGGACTTTTTGTTGTTGTTATGTCTCAATGTCTCATTTTGGTCAGTTTTGAACCAAACTGGATTTCATGGGGTTAGTAAAGGATTAGCAAAGTAACCAATTTTGTCGATCAAAGCAAGGGAAGCAACAGGGGACATTTTCTTGTTTTAATCGATAGTTGTCATCGATGGTGAGGTTTAACCAGTCAAATTTTGCTGCAGTCGTCTCTGCGAGTCTTCAAAAAGTAGGTGCCATGCTTTTGCCATGAGTTTTGGGGAGTACAGTAATGATGATTTGGTTGGTTTTATGGATCGATTATTGTCTACTTCCATGTCATATATTGACAATTAATTTGAGTGCCCCATGACTGACTAGTCAGTCATGCAAAAGTGTGCGCCAAAATGCCCCATGACTGACTAGTCAGTCATCGTCATTTCATGATTTTTCACATCTCCAATTTTAGACAGGGGTTCCCCCATTTGCTCCAATCAGAAAGTTTGGTGTATCAGCTTCAAATATTCATGAGGTTTGAAGTGGTATCTCAATGGGCATTGGTCAAAGAACTCGGTTAAGTGACCCACCCAACTGTCACTTTCACTCGACTTTTCAAGATGGCAGACGACGAATCACAACCAGGCCCAAGCTCGGGAAAAAGAAAGCGTACACCCAAGGATTTTCGGATTTTCAATGGAAATATCCTAATGTAGTTTTAGAAATGATGGAAGATACAGAATTTCTCAAGATGTATGGCGAAGCATCGTCAGATAATTCTCTGGACGAGGAAGATGAAGGCGATGAACGAAGTGCGGCGTGTCGGTACCGACGTCAACATCGCTCCGATTGTGCGAGCGAACGCTGACAGAGAAGAAAGAGCAGAACTAGAAACAGAATTTGAGGATATAGATGACCCAGACCACCAGCCAGGTGACGGACAGTCCAGTGAATCAAGTGAAATGAGGGAAAATGAAGAAGAGATACAAGAACCGACGTCGGAGAGCACCGACAATGACAACTCGGCGAGCTACGCCCAACACACCAACACACGCCTTCACGTGGTCATCGCGTGTTGATAGCTCAGCAGTCCGAGCGAGAGGACGGGGCAGACACTGACGTCATAACCTATTGTCTTGTGCTGTGGCCAACTTCGCTGACTGACTGGTTAGGTTGTGTGCGCGTATAATCTGCCCAGTGTGAAGTGGGCGTGGCAGTGTGTGTATGTGTGTGTGTGTGTGTGTATGTGCGTGTGCATTTCTGTCTCGTGTGTGTTTGTGTGTGTGTGTGTGTGTGTGTGTGTGTGTGTGTGTGTGTGTGATACAAATACTAGTAATAGATACTGATTGTACTTAGGTGTATGTGTGGTGTGTGTGTGCATTTCTCTCTCTCTCTCTCTCGTGTGTGTGTGTGTGTGTGTGTGTGTGTGTGTGTGTGTGTGTGTGTGAGAGAGAGAGAGAGAGAGAGTGTGTGTGTGTGTGTGTGTGTTTCATGCTTACATCTAGGACTTTTAGGTGTTACTACAGGCATGCTGTGACACAAAATCACAAAATACAAGGGAAAAAAAATCATTTTCAACTTCATAGGCCATGTGCTATAAAAACATTAGATAAAATAAAGTTACAACTATCATAAATGAAAAGTGTTCAATTCCCTTTCAGAAAAACATAGGTTTTATATACTTTCCTTCAGTAGTTTTTATGCTAGATTTTTTTGTTATTACCCTCGGCAGCCAAAAAAACCTTGGCAAATAGTTTTTACCGAGCAAAAAAATGTTCATGGCATTGAAAAGGTTAAATGGAAAGATTTTAGATGGAAAAGAGCGGACAGCAGCAAAAAAAAAAAAAAAGAAAAAAAAAAAAGAACTTCGCTAAAGGCATCAAATGGAAGGAAGAGTGTGCGTTTCATAGGAAGAGCTAGACTTTGGCCTATTTCACCCAGGAAAGGCTTTGTGTCGACAAAGAAGTTGCACCTTCCCAGCTAACATGGGCGAAAAAAAGTGGCCTTTGTTCATTGTGCCTAAAGCCACCGACAGAAAAGGGACGACTGCTACCTACTTCCACAGGCCAGCAAATGGGTCTGTAGCAAGAAACTCTGGGGAAAGCCTGACAAAGTGCTGTGTAGTAATTAATTGTCTGAGAAGTCGTGGACTTTGGAATAAATCATGTATATATATATATATATTATATATATATATATATATATATATATATATACATACATATATGTATGTATGTGTGTGTGTGTGTGTGTGTGTGTGTGTGTGTGTGAGCCCTCTTTCTCTCTCTCTCTCTCTCTGTATCTCTCTCTGTCTCTCTCTCTCTCTCAAAACTCCAAGAAGACGATAAGTATTTATTTACCACTTCAGCACCTCCTTATTAAAATTGTCTTTTGACGTCATCACTCGCCTTCTTCCCGCTTTCCTCCCCACCCTCCTTATTCACACATTATATACGCAGGAGCATCAAATTCCAGAACGACCATTATCATCTGGTCAACACGACCCCTGCAGTGGACCACAGGATCGCTGTTCGTGACCCTATGGCGTCAACAGCTTGTGGTTCTTGGACATTGGCATTGTGAGTATGACGGCAGTATGCTGTGGGGGTCATCCGTCTCTTCGTGTTGGTAATGATATCAGTATTCGTGCGAGTCTCAAGATAACTTCAACATGTATTCCTGTGGTATGTATGGTATGATAACTTCAACATCTATTCCTGTGGTATGTATGGTATGATAACTTCAACATCTATTCCTGTGGTATGTATGGTATGATAACTTCAACATGTATTCCTGTGGTATGTATGGTATGATAACTTCAACATCTATTCCTGTGGTATGTATGGTATGATAACTTCAACATCTATTCCTGTGGTATGTATGGTATGATAACTTCAACATCTATTCCTGTGGTATGTATGGTATGATAACTTCAACATGTATTCCTGTGGTATGTATGGTATGATAACTTCAACATCTATTCCTGTGGGTGTGTATGACGTCAGCTATTCATGTGGGTATCACGCCCAGTCTTCTGTGACGTCTGGACAACTCTGTGGACAGGTGTCAGCTCCTTCAGGAGATTTCTAGGCGGACCTCCCCTGAAGAATTGTGAAGACTGGTTTCCGTGGAAAATGCGCTGGTCTGTGGAACGGTCTGAGCTGAGAGATGTTCAGCGACTTTTAGACACAAAGAGGTCTTAATCATCACCCCTGTAAGGCCAATGTACAAAGGATGAGTACTTCAGAAACAAGATAACACCTTGGCTGGCCTGCGGGTATTGCTTTGGTAGCTGTGAAACGACACAAGTTTGTATGGTTTGGTCACGTCGCCCGTCATGACCCCCTGTCGAAGGCTATCGTTCTGGGCATATTAGAATGAGATCCAAAATAAGTGCGACTGCCCGCGTCCAAGCAAACAGGAACCAGAAGAACAAGAAAACCGAAAAAGAACACGTATTCATTTTATTTAGTCCCTTTTTTACCCACTGGATGAGGCGGCAGGGAAGTTTTAGCCTTTTTCTTATTATCTGTTGTTTGGTGTCTGTTTGTGATCGTGCATTCGCGCTTGACAAAGGCCGGTTGGCCGAAAATTTGCGCCTGTCTTGTCTTGTGTTGAATACGCGTTCTTTTTCGGTTTTCTTGTTCTTCTGGTTCATATTAGAATGATTTTAAGTCATAATTAATCTGAGTGGCAAATGTCAAAGACTGGACCAAATCTGGATGGCAAATGTCAAAGACTGGATCAACCTCAGTACGCTTGAACTACCTCTTGATGTGCTATCAAGGGCTGGACCAACCTCAGTATGTTTGAATTTGCTTTTGTTGTTGTCATATCGAAGACTGGACAAAATTAGTATGCTTGAAGTGAAAGACTGGACCGAACTCAATATGCCTGATCTGCTTGTTGTTGTGTTATCAAAGAATGGACAAATCTTAGTGTGCTTGAACTGCTTGCTGGTGTGTTATCAAAAACTGGATCAACTTCAGTATGTTTGAACTTGCTTTGTTGTTGTAATATCGAAGACTGGACAAGCGTTAGTATTGTATTAGTATACATGTATATGAAATGCTTGTCGTTGTAATACCAAAACTAAACCAACCTCAATATGCTTGAATTGCTTGTTGTTGTAATATCAAAGACTGAACCAACCTCTGTATGTTTGAACTACTTGTTGTGTAGTATCAAAGACTGGACCAACCACAGTAATGCTGAATTGCTTGTTTGTAGTATCAAAGACTGGACCAACCACAGTATGTTATTTTAAACGTAATTTTAGAAGGAAAATTTCCTTTGTAGTATCAAAGACTGAACCAACCACAGTATGCCTTAATTGCTTGTTGCAGTATCGAAGACTGGACCAACCACAGTATGCCTGAATTACTTGTTGTAGTATCGAAGACTGGACCAACACAGTATGCCTGAACTTCACCCCAGAGATAGAGAAGAGAAGGAAACTCCTGTCAGCTGCTGCGTCCACCTTACCCTACACCAGAACGTTATAGAATTAGATGAGAGGTAAAATAACACAACAGTCTCCGTTGCATGAGTTCGTGTCTTTGAAAGGGTGTGAAAAAACAGCAGGGGGTCAGCATCTTCATGTCTTGTCCACAGTGAAGACATCACAATCAGGACAGGTGGTCAATCAGCCAGGTTCCCCAGGGTGTACCCCAAGACCTCACCTGTCTGGTCACTTCCTGACTTTGCCTTCAAGATGACTGATTGTTTGGAATATCCACCATCACCACTTCTTCCCACCCGCCACACACATTTGAATTTCTTCCATAACAGCAGTTTATAAACACACACACACACGCACGCATTCACACACACACATACGTACATACTGTATCACACACATACGCAACACACACACATACGCGCACACATACATACATGTATATACAGAAACATAATACACATACACACACACATACGCAAACACACACACATAGATCTATATATATACATACACACACACACACAGACACGCACGCACACACACATACACAGAGAGCACACACACACTAAACACACACACAACACACACACACAACACAAACACACACGCACAACTCAAAACCAGATTGGAATTATTAACTTTTATGTACACCTATTACAGCCAGTCTGTGTCTTACAGCTCTATCATCGATACTCATGGCAAATAAATGTGTTCTGAGTTCTCAATTCTGAAAGGATGTGAAAACACAGTCGGGGGGGGGGGGGGGGGCAGTGAAAGAACAGCAGGGGGTCAGCATCTTCATGTCTTGTCCACAGTGAAGACGTCACAATCAGGACAGGTGGTCAATCAGCGAGGTTCCCCAGGGTGTGCTACAGGACCTCACCTGTCTGGTCACTTCCTGACATTGCCTTGAAGATGACTGATTGTTTGGAATATCCACCATCACCACTACCATCCTATCCACCCCACACATTTGATTTTCTTCCATTACAATTAGCAGTTCTAAACACACACACACACACACACACACACACACACACACACACACGTGCATGCATGCACGCACAACACACACACATACACATGTACACACACACAAACCCAAACATTTCAATTTCTTCCATTACAATTAGCAGTTTTAAACAACAACACACACACACACACACACACACACACACACACACACCACAGGTATGCAAACACACATACAGTGGTACACCAAAACAAAACCGAAATTTTCATGATTTATTTCCCATGACACATGTTACAGTTCATCTTTTTTTTCAATCTGACAATATTGTGTGTGCAGCGCAGCAAGGGCTAACTTTAAGACAGGTCTGCCGGGACTAAATGCTACTATCCTTGAATAATAAACTGTTCTGAAGTGTGTGTGTGTTTTCATATGTTAGTGAATGTGTGTGTGTGTGTGTGGTGTGTGTGTGTGTGTGTGTGTGTGTGTGTGTGTGTGTGTGTGTGTGTGTGTAGGTTTCTCTCACACCCACCCACCCCTCTTTTCCTCCCCATCTGAGTTACCTGACATAGACAACAACGGGTACAGCATTTGACTTTAAGTGTATCCAAGTTACGTCTTGTTATCTTGTTTTTATTCACTAATGAATGAACAGGGCATGTAAATTACTGATGTAAACAAATAATTATTTTCATTGGCAGACACTGTCTCTTACGCAGAACACAGAACTGCTTTGTTTCCATGTCAAATATTTCTATGTCCATGTCTGTGAGCATGTAATTGTGCACTGTGTGTGTGTGTGTGTGTGTGTGTGTGTGTGTGTGTGTGTGTGTGTGTGTGTGTTTGTGTGTGTGTGTGTGTGTGTTTGTGTGTGTGTGTGTGTGTGTGTGTGTGTGTGTGTGTGTGTGTGTGTACATGTGTGTGTGTGTGAGTACATATGTGTACGTGTGTGCGTGCATGCCAGTATGTGTGCGTGTGTGTGTGCAAGCGCGTGTGTGTGTGTGTGTGTGCGTGCGTGCGTGCGTGCGGCGTGACATAGTGTGAGTGTGCGTGTACACAAAGCCCATATATATATTATTATATATAAGTTACATCGTCTACTTCCTGAATCCTGTGGAGAATAATATTTTCAAACCTTTTCATATAACACTGAATGCCAGTCTTATTCAATTGTCCATGAAGATTAGTCATTCGAATACTTTGAAATATGGAATTACTTCATCATAGTGCATTTTACACGTATACTCTGTTTTAGCTTTGTTCATGATGTCTTTTATAATTATGTCAATATGATGAAGGCTTGCGTTATAGATATATATCACTAATCCCAGCTGGAAAAACAACTCTGCATCCTGAACATGAGGATCAGAAAGAATTGAAAATTTTTTATTTAAGCGCTGAAGCAGACACACACGCACGCACGCGCGCACACACACACACACACGCGCGCGCATGGCTATAAATGGGGAGAAAGAATAAAAGCAATAAAAGCAAGAATAAAAGCAATGGAAAATTATAGAGAGCATAGCATATACAATTAGGCCTATATATTATGACCATGTGATTCCCCTCCGAGCGGAGACAGGCTGCAGAGGGAAGGGGGGGGGGGGGGGGGGAGTTGAGTGAGGTTAGGATTTTATGCAGAGGAGAAAAGGTGAGTTTTGAGAGCGGACTTGAAGGAGACAAAAGTAGGTTGCTGACGGACTGAGAGAGGAAGTTTGTTCCAGGAGAGTGGACCAGAAACAGAGAAGGCTCGTGGACCATAGGTATTGAGCTTAGTGCGTGGAAAGCGAAAAGTCAGAGGATCGGAGGCAGAGCGGAGGGTACATGAGGGAAGATAGATCTCAAGTAGGCTTGACAGGTAATCGGGGGCTGCGTTATTGAGGCTTTTGTAGCACATGGTGTCTAGTTTGTACTGTATGCGCTTTGATACAGGGAGCCAGTGAAGTTGTGCCAGGAGAGGAGATATGTGGTCAGCTTTTTTCTTTTTGAGTACAAGGCGTACAGCATTGTTTTGAATGCGCTGTAGGATGTGAATGGTGGAGGCAGGAAGACCAGACAGGAGTGAATTGCAATAGTCAATGCGAGACATTATGAAGGAGAGAACGAGTTTTGCAGTTGTTTCGACAGAGAGATACTTCCTGATCAGCCTCATACGATGGAGATGATAGTAGCAAGATCTGGCAGTTTGAGAAACAAAGTTGTTCATGGAGAGGGTAGAGTCAATGCAGACACCAAGGTTTTTAGCTGAATCAGAAATTGGGACTGATGTGTTACATAATGGGAGAGAAAGAGGAGGCAGCTGAGAAAGTTTCTGACGGGTGCCAATGAGGATAGCTTTTGTCTTGTCGTCATTAAGCTGAAGTTTATAACTGCTTCAAACATACAAAACTTCAACAAGAAAAAAGAAGAAAAGAAAATTACCGTAAGTATACAAATCAATGCATTCGCGCGCATAATCAAAGGACATGCCCCTGGCGTTGACCACTCTGTCCAATATATTGCAGCTGAATACAAATTCAAGCATAGGCTACCTAAGGGCACCAAAACATATGAAAACAGGCATAAATTACCTAAAAATTGCTTCCGCACATCTCACACCCCTAGAGCCAAAAATGAACTTAATACACGTACCCAATTATCAATCCTAAGAAAAGGTACGTAAGACTTTATCAAACACATACAGGTGAATGGACCAGCAAGGCAGAAAATGATAGGAAGAAATGACAAAAAGTAAAGGAATATCCAGGTGGGGATACTATTTACACTGAAAGAGCCCCGGCATCCCCAGGGGGGGGGGGGGGGGGGGGTATGACAGTATTAGAGGCATCAAACAGAAATGATAAGAAACAGCAAAACCAGCCTCAGCTACCCCCGGTAGTGATGAAATCACTGAAATGGAAAGTGATGCATATCTCGGAGTACATAATTATTCAGTCTGATGATGGAACTTGCACCCGCTGAAATGACCAGAGGGACCCCTACTACCAACTGACGGTGATAAGAGTGGTACATTTTGTCAGATGATTCACAAAGGAGCAACTTCACAGCAGAGGAAGAACAATTAACCCTTTAACTCCTGCACCCTGACCACCAGCATTCTGCACTGCCAACAGTGCTACGAAAGCAAAATCTTAACCCTTTGATTCTCTCACCATATCCACCAGCTTCCTGCAGGAAGCTGATGGACAGGGTGAGGGAAATAAAGGGTTAAGATTTTGTAGCTGATGGATAGGGTGTGGGAGTCAAAGGGTTAATGACAGATGAACTGAACAGATGGATTCAGGAAAATCTGCAGGTGAAAGAGGCTTAAGGCTTGTGCATGTGCCATAATCACCATGTATACACATGGCACCTGTGACGTTAGTGCATATATATGGAATTCGTTCCGAGCGCAGAGACGTCATCTTGAGAAACAAACTCACGAAACTATGGAGGCTATCCAAACACTTGTCATTTATTTCATTTTTGTTATGTTGGTTACTGTTTTTCACCTTAAGTACGTATTTACTTATCTATTCATTTATTTATAAATTATTCATTTATTTATTTATTCATTCATTCATTTATTTATATATTTTATGAAGGCCATGCAAACACTTGTCATTCATTTATTGTTGTAGTGTTATTTTATTGACTGAAAGAACTGATCTATCTAGTATTTATATGTTTTATCAATTTTATTTTTGTGTGGATATCATCCAAGCACTTATCATTTATTCAAATATATATTATATATATATGCAAGTATACATGTATATAATTTTAGATGATGTACTTAGGTATGTTTCCACTGAGGCTATCTAGACACACACACACGCACACGCACACACACACATGTATAAGGATGTAAGTACATCTACAGAGGTCTGAAGAGAATTGTGCCTGCCAGGACTTGAACCTGGGCCTTTGACCATGAACTGATCAATGTGCTGCCACTACACCACAGGCACTGTATATTCACAGATGCACTGTATAAGAAAATTCCCCCTCTGCTTTTTCCAGGGCTTGTTAACACTATCCCTATGTATGGCTGCTAGACAGCTTTTCCCCACTTCCGTAAGCAGCTGGCTGCGCCGAATCCTGTCAAAGTGAAGGTTTGGCATTTTCTAATTTATTTTACACGTTTTTGACCAGTACTGGTACCATGTTTGATATGTTTGAAAAGGAAAATGTAACGACTTTCAGATGAACATACTTTCAACACTCATGGAGATTCCATAGCAAGGCAATGCATGCATACATCCTTTAGAAGGTTTGATTATCACTATTCAGTCATAACATTCCAATATATTCACACTACAGCAGCACTCACCTTTCACAGAACACATCTATATATGGTCATGGCTACGAAATGGTGTCTAAAAAGTGTGACACATAAGCAACAAAATGAAACACCAGTCAATGGAAGAATATTGTGCAAACCAAACAGCAGGACAAAAACCATGACAAATAATCCAACTTGCAAGTCAATCGGACATTTATCACTCCTGTAAACACATATAATATGATGTTCCATTGTACATAACATCACACGATGTTACAAACCTTGTAAAGGAAAGAACCTGAGAAGGAACAGATATTTTGCTCAAAATAATGTGAAACATGTAACAGCAGGTCCAGTTGGTACATCTGAAGGTAGGACAGGAAAATCAAACACACTAAATACAAGAAAATTAAAGGAGAAGATTTTGTACATGTATAAACTTCACAACAATTCTTTAGTGTGTAAATTTTAGAGCTGTACCACGGAAGATAAAACAAACTTCTGCTGTTTTGAAGACAAGCAGTGTGAAGAGAGATGACAAAATAATTATGTGAAGCACTCAGGTAATGCCTAATTATGAATCACTGAATGTTTTCATATTAAGGCTTACTGTATGTACGTTACTGGAATGTCCACTCATCTCCAACATTTAAGAAATCTCAAAAGCTGAAAATTCTTATTGTTGTGCAAAACAGCTTATGAGTAACTCAAAAGACACGTTCCAAACAAAACCAGGCTATGAAAATGAAAATATTACAAGAGCACATACCAGAACAGCACCCAAATCTGTACATAATTTCACAACAGTCACAACAAAACATTGTACTGCAGCATCCTCTAAAACGCAAACTTCAGCATCAAACTATCTTTCATTTGAAATAAGAAGAACCAAAATGCCACACACGACAGTCAGTTTCTTTTTAAGTGGATTGTGGCTTGCTGATTTCAGTAAAGATCTCTTTAGTACATAACTTCACAACATTCTTTAGGAGAATCTCCCTTTTCATCAGGAAAACAGTACTTGTATCCATTAATTTCCAAAAAAAACAGGGGTACAAGAGCTCAGGGATAATCCGATTGTATCAGCATGTTTTGAATACATTTGGGATAGATGATGAGGGTGTTAAACTGGCTATTCTACACGACGTTCGTAACTTAACATACCAGTTCATAACTTCACAACAGTCACAACATAATAATTAATATTGTACTCAACATTCCTCTAAAAAGCAAAAGATGGCATCAAACCATCTGTCAATTGAGATAATAAGAACCAAATGTCACATATATATATATGATAATCACTTTCTTTTTAAGTGAATTATGATTTCCTAAAATCAGTAAAGACCTCTTTAGTACATTTCACAACATTCTGAGATAATCTACTTTTTCTTCAGAAAAAAAGCAAATATGTTGATAATTTTTTTGTAAAAAAAAACACTTAAAAAGAAGCCACAGGGATTGTATCTGCACATTTTGAATACATGTGGGATTGATAAAAAGTTATTTCAGAAAAATGCATCGTTTTCTATAAAATGTTCATAACTTCACAAACAGAAAACAACATCTTTTGCAACACTGCACACTTAAAAGCATAAGCCACTGTGTGTTATATCGATAAGATTTACTTAAAACTGTACCAACAGGCTATTAACAAATAGAGTCAATAGCAGGTATGTGTTTGTAATATAAAAGTATCCACTAGAATTTCTTTCTTTGTTCATAACATCACAACTGATGATTATACTGCATTTTTGTGTGAGGTTTATGTACATCAAGCAAGTTGCTGGTAAATTTCAAGGCATAAACTATTTCAATTCAGAATTCTCAAAAATAACAGTATTGACCTGCAGAAGGCATTTTAACAGATTATACATGATTAGTATTACAAAATTTAACATCAATACCATATGTTCATAACTTCACAAAATCCAGACCATGCAGATGCTGATGTGATGTTATGTACATCATGAAAAGTATACAACATTGTCCAAAATCCACAAAAAAGCCTAAAATCATTATTGAAATAATCCAAGAGCTACCAGCATGTCAACAAACTCTTTTTTCAACATTATTCTTAAATCAGATTGCATTTGTGAACAGTGGTTTGGTTTGGTACGATTTTTGTTGCTGTGAAGTTATGCACTGACCTATGTATGAACAATAAGGCCAACACATGCAGGGACCAAGTATCACTAATCAGTGCTTTTTATTAACTTCATCAAGTTCATGTATGTAAGAATGATGAATGTACATTTTCTGCCTGTGGTAAACAATAAAACAAGAAGTCATAGGTGTACATCACCATCACGACAATCAGACTGATGGGTGCCCACAAACACAAGGCAAAACCAACACTAAACAGAAGAACTAAGTCAGCAAGTTCAAAGAGTAGGGCTAAAGGGATGTTAATTATCGGTTATAACAACCATAATTAGGTACCGGCAGCCTCTCTTCAGCAATGCGGGAATTGTGTCAGTCAGTGGAAAAATTGCACATGTTTATCAGTCAAATTTCTTGCAGATGAACATGAATGACAAAGTTGTTATCATGAAGATAAAGATTGGTCTTTCCTCTATCGATCTGTGCTGTTTGTTTTTGTTATAAATGCACCCATATGAAAATCTGCGCAAAAGAACAAACACGCCGACTGACGAAGTTTCACCGCGTGTCACGTAATGGCGACTGGCTCACGGCAGTGTTTGGGTGACCAGTTAACGGCAACTTAAATTGTACGGGTCACACAGGACTACCTTCATGCAAATTAGTACAGTTGACAGGTTGAAACCTGTCCTTCATAAGTTCATTCCTGTATAATATTTATTTTATAAGATTATTAGTTTGTTAGTCTTCTGAAGGTCGGAATATTGACAAACTTTGAAGAATATCTAAGACCTTGATATATTAGATCGCGTCTGCGGATGCGCAAACAGCTTATTTTTTGCTGAATTTAATCGTTTATGGAACTATGAGATGTGACTTGTACTGGATGTGCGCAAGCCTCGGAAGAGCAAGTAACCGTGATCTGCCATTTTAGCATTATGGGAACCTCGAATCATGGCTGCCTTCGAAGCGATCGCTTAAAGTCCAGTCAACGAATTTCTACCTGTGATCGTCAAGCTGTAGGACAAACGTAGTAAACATCGATTGATTTTCATGAAAATTGACTTAGAAGTTTGATTCAGTGAATTGTTTTTAATGTTTCTCTTTATTTAGAAAGATTTTAAAAGAAATCCGCGGCAGGTATAGCCTGCATAAGCAAAGAATAAAAGTACGATCTGCGGTTTGATGTTTTATCGCCAAGGGATATTTTTTAAGCGACCTGGAACTAGTAGAACTAAAACTGTGTGAAGCAACTGCTTTCCAAAGTGTTTATATTGCGAGTAATAGTATTTAATGAATACAATGGAATTTTGTTTTTAATACATCGAAATCGTAATATTTGTGCTAGTACTCGGCCAGAAATTCAAACCCGAAGTTGGTCGGTGAGTGCATGTCGTCTATCGGATCAGATTCGACAACAGTCACACACGCACGCATGAATGCACGCAGGTACGCACATATTATCAGAACACTATACAGCATGAGGCAAACACGGACACATAACTCCACAAAGTCCAATGAGCCTTTCTAAGTGCAAAATAATAAGAATACTTTACTCTCAAAAGTAATAGCTAGCATAAATTAAAGAAAACACTTGAGAAAAAATTAGGGTTTTATTTCTATTTGTTTTCAAGGCAATGATGATTTTTTGTGGATGAAATTAACCATCACTGCCACTCAAACTTCAACAGCAGACACTCACTAATAAACTTAAAATTACTTCTACAGTTTGAAAACTGAGTGTGATAAGTCGCGGGACGAGAACACGGTTTTTGCTTCAAAAATTAGTAACACTGATTAATCATCAACTCAGGAGCTAAATCTGAAGACAAAAATTGAGACAGTTTTAAAAGAAGCGGAGAGATTTTCAGTAGATAGACCAGACATTGAAAATTTCTTTGTCTGTGGATATGGGAAGATGCATGTTACTGCAAAATAACTGATGAAAATAACTTATTGATAAACATTAGGAATGAGCATAGAAATGGCTGTAAGTCATATACTGCATTGCCAGGCATGTATCTTCTGCTGTTACACATTTTAGTTTCATAATGTTATTGAGAAGGATATCTTTCTGTGCTAGTATGATACAAAGTCATCTGTGGATCACATTATTTCAGACTAAATCAGTACATGCATACAAAATCTTAAATCTCATATTAGCAACATTTGCCTGTAAAGAGTGAAGCTGTAGCTTTTATTCGATTCACATGCAAACTTTCAGGAGATTCCATCAAGACATAATGCGAGTTATGTCTGTTTTAAGTTGGCCCGACACATTGGCCCTCACATTATTTTGGGTGCAAATGCATACAAAATATCTTATATTTTGAATATAACTAAGCTTGAAAATTATTTACTGGTAGCTTTCTGTCTCTTTGATTCACATGCAAAATTTCAAGGAAATCCATCAAAAAATAAGCGAAATATGTGCATTTCAATTTGGTCTGGTACATGAACCGTGCTTTTTCCATCGTTCAAATGAGATATTTTGCCATTTTTGGAGCCATATAAGTTTTATAAATCATGACTTTGTCACTTTACGCTGCCCCCAAAAATTCAAATTTCATACAATAACATTGTTTCTGAGAAAAAGTGAACTCTAGCCAATTCTGTCTTCTTATTTTTGTGTAATGGTGGTGCAAAAATGGCTTGTCATGCAATTTCGAACATTGACAAAATGGTATATTTATGAAGTTTGCAGCACTGCTGTGTAAATGTATGAACAAATCTGCTTATACACTTGCTTTTTTATGTAGTTTATGTTGTTAAGAATTAAAATCAGGAATGACATTTTCTGTCTGAGGACTTCTGGAAAATTTAGGTTCCTGCAAACTTTCTACATTTCACAATTGGCAAAAATGTACGTAAACTGCCGTTTTCAAAGTGTGTTATCTCTTGACCTAATACAGCTAGAGACTTACTTTTTTTGCATTGTGCTTATTTTTTCTTGTACTTTTCAGAAATATAGTGTTGATAACCTTTTCAGAAGTTTAATTTTTGGCTGCCGGTACCTACTATAATAGGACAGCAACGGACATATATATTAACAGAACAAAACAAGCAATCCTGGCCAGATTCTGTTGTACATAACATGGGAAAATGATTCACAACAAAAACTTGATCAGCATTTTTTCCTTCTTGCCATTCCACAGAGCGATTTTCACTTCACGGGACGAAAGGCACAAAGCCATATCAATGAAAGTATTGAAACAACCAAGTCCTTGTGGTCAGTGTGCAAAAGCTGAAATGTCAGTCCACATGAAAAAAACAGTACTTAACACTGCGTTCACACCAGAAAGCAGAAGCTGAATTTCATGGCAGACTGCGCATATTGTAAACATCACATCGCTCTTTTGAATAAGACAAACTTAAATACATTCATTTTTGAGAGAATCGGTTTTTTTACTTCATGGGTTTTACCTAAAATGCTGAATTAGGCTAAATCGATGATTCTTACGGCAAAGGAAATTTCACAACGAACATTGATGTACTCGGAAGCAGATTTTGCTCGGCAATTTTCTACTTCCTGTGCCCACTGTTTGCCGATGTAGAAGTATGAGGGCTTATATACATTCAATTTGATGCTGATCAGACATGAAAGTTTCTTGTACTCGTTGTGGCGTATCGCTCAATCGATTGCGCACTCTTTGAAGTGTCACAAAAATTATCTCTGACGATAGTGTAAACGAAAAAATATTGATTTTCGGAACTGTTATCAGTTGCTGTGGGGGGAAATGCACCAGGCGCAAAGGTCATTACTTCACTTTCACGTTACATTAATTTTGTGGCTATATTTGAGGTATCATCATCATCATCATCAGGTGCCCTGCCACATGGCGTTGGCGACCATGGACTTCCAACCATCTCTATCTCTCGTTGCCCCAGCATCTCCCCCACCCTCTTCATCCCCAGCCACTCTGCAAGTCCGTCCAGCATTCTCTCCCTGGGTCTACCCGGTGCTCTCTTTCCCTCCAGCTTTCCCGTTGTGACCAGGTGTTCCAAATCCCCCTTCCTCATAAAATGGCCTATAAATGTTGCTTGTCTTTTCCTAATCTAATATCAGTGATCGACTTGTGTCTGCCTCCATCAAGACTCTCGTTTATTTTCTTTGCTGTCCATGGTACTCTCAACATTCTTCTGAGAAACCACATCTCGGCTGCCTCAATCCTGCTCTGGCTTTGTTTGCTGACTGTCCACGCCTCGCATCTGTACAACAGTACTGGTTCTATATAACACTCAAGGAATCTCTTTCTGATGTTAATTGATAGGGATTTGTTGGTAAGAATGCTTGTCATCTTCTTGAATGCTGTTTTGGCTTGGCCGATTCTGCCAGCTATTTCCGATGTGCATCTGCCGTCTGATGAAATGACCGTTCCCAGGTATTTGAACTTATTAACCTGTGTCAAGGTTATGCCATTTGAGGTATAGAGTATGTAAATTTAGCTCCGAAGTTCTGTAGTAGCGCGCGCGGCCCGTTCGACACCATTTCGTAGCCATGACCATACATCTATGGTGCATTTCACTATCAGCTGCAATTCACAGAATCTGACTTACAATTAAAAACAAATCACATGGCATCTTTCAATCAATCATTCAGCACAAGTACATGTAAGTTCTCCACTACAATCAGGTCTTTATAAATGTAACCAAAAGCAGTGGTTCTCATTTTCACAAGCCACATGTTGATGTTGACAAACACACTTAATCAGAAAGTCATCTAAAAGTCAGAACTGTAGTTCTTTAGTAGCACAGCACACAGCGAGCACAGGCAACACGAAAAAGTAATCCACAACTCTCTCTCTTTTTTTCAGGTGCCTGCCGCAGACAGGATGAGAAGACAGGTTCCTGATATCTAACATCTGGCAAGCATCAGACTTGGAAAGACACTTGAAGTGTTTTCTCTAGCCACAGCCACAGACAGGACAATCAGAAAAGATTTTTCCTCCAAGCTAAATGTCCCAGCAAATTGAGGCTGGCCTCATCTTTGGCAAAACTGATTAACTCAATCGAGTAGCAGTCTTCCAGGTCATTCCGACCCCTCAAGTCGCACGATTTTTGGCACATTTTAAAAAGATACTGAAAAAAACCAAATAACTTAGACAAACAAAGTAAAGGCTATAAAGCGATACAGAAAGATGAGAAAGAC
Source organism: Monoplex corrugatus (assembly GCA_030674185.1). Lineage (NCBI taxonomy): Eukaryota > Metazoa > Mollusca > Gastropoda > Littorinimorpha > Ranellidae > Monoplex > Monoplex corrugatus. The sequence continues at coordinate 80,525,504 of CM060311.1, read as the reverse complement.
CAGGATTACATCTTTACAAATAATCTTACCTTATTTATGGTATTCCATATACTTGTAAATGATGAGGTATCCAAATAGGTATCCAAAGGAGGGTAATTTTTTTTTTTTTTTTTTTGATCGATATGAACACACACTGTGAAACAGTTTAAGATGAAGTCCAGAACATAATCTCCATGCTATGGATGTTTTAAATCACTGATTTCACATGTTGGAAAACACAAGATTACTGGTAGTTGTCACTTTTTGCATACAGTTGCTCCAGAGCACAAAATATTTCCAAAATTGTGAGGTTCGACTTGCTTTCTTTGACGCCATTTGTGAAATTCGCATGTTGTGGGTAGTGCTGTAAAAAGGCTACTGTTGTCTCTGTTTCACACTGCTACAAACGGTCTACGGTAAATAACTGCTGTAATTGTAAACATACCCTAGTTTCGGTTCCTAGTGAACTTTCCCTATAACTGACGCTTCTGACGTTTAAAAAAAATACTAATGTCTGCCGTCGTTAAATCGACGTCGCATCTCCAAGCAGTAAAGGGAAATGACGGAGATTGTTTTCAAGCATGATGTGATTGAGTTAAGCGGGCCAGACTTACATACCTCTTACTGTGACTTAGATACAGATCACTTCAGTCCCAGCAATGCCATGAGCAATCCAACACATGTTAGAAGATGAAACCTTCACCCTGCTAACAGCTGATAAGTGCCTCTTCAAACTGGCTTGGATCACCAGGTGTGTCCACTTTACTTGAAGGACTGGGTTGTGATGGAAAGCCATATTGACGAAGGCTGAGACTGTCAACACTACAAATCATTCAAGGATAAAATAGGGATGACATGTCAAGAGAAAGGAAGAGAGGGGGGTGGTGGTGGTGGGAGAAATGCAACTTCTGTGAAATATATTTTATGTATACTGGTATGCAGGTACATGTGTTTTATGTGTATAGGCATATATATTATGTACACAGAAGCAGGGATATAAACTAAGCTCATGTGCACAAACATCCCCCCCACACACACAGTACAAACTACAATCATTGCATTGTCCTCGTCATCATTTTCAAAAATATAATTGGCTACAAGGTGAACATTATTCAGGCCAGGGAGATGTACAGAGTCAAGCGCCTGTGTTGATCTACGAAATGTGCTTGACAAGACCAAGTCGGAATAACCCAGCCAGCGGCACTCTGTTTTTCGTACAAAAAGTGTCTTCAACTGGATTTAAACTTATAATATGACAACATTACTCTACGGTGGGAACATCCTACTATAGTCTGAAATAAGTGATGTCACTTAAAGAGCACAGGTTTGACTACAAGAATATTTCGAAAGTACAGCACTCGCGTAAGTGTGCGCTGTGGAGAACAGAGCAATCAGTCAGCGAACGCCAGTGTGCGTCCCTAGGCAACGCAGTGAAACACAGCGCACATACAGGTGCACTCCATCAAGAAAAAGTTAAGGTGGCAGCATTAGGGAATTTGGATTTTTTTCCCAAGTAATCAGTTGGAGTGTTGGTGGGCTACAATGGGGATTCTTCTACACGTTGCCATTGTACCTGAGCTGAAGTAGGCCATCATCTGCAAAGCATTCAGTGATTCACAGACCCAGACAGTTTTTCTTCAAGGCAGTCAGCTTTGGTCACATCTCCTCCCTTAGCAGCCGCAGTTTCCTACAGACCTGTAGGATATGGTTTTTGTGTCCTGCTCTGCCTCTCCACGAGTAAACACAGGATAATGCACAGCTGTCATTTTTCTAAAAAGGTGTTTGATCTGCCTGTTGTACATAGTTCTCAGAAGATAACCAGCTGTTCTGATTTGACAGCTGATAGTCACTGCCGTGTGTCTGAGGCATTCTAAACAGAAATCTGATGATGGTAATCACCTCTGTGAGTGAGACTTCATTCTCTTTTATCTTATGCCCCTAGCTTTGCCATTTTCTCAGCCTTTTCATTTCCTTTGTTGTTGCAATATAAGGGGATTCACTGCAACACTGTCCTGATGACTTTTGGTAGTACCTTTTCCTGTTTCAGCTGCCGGCTGTTGGTCAAAGCCTGTGTCAGTCAAGAAGACAACCTGAGTGCTGTGATCCACTCTGCTGCTGCTGCTGCTATCTGCCACATGAAACAATGCTTCCACTTCAACCTCGTACTACTTGGTACAGAGGAGGTCTGTTGATACTGCTTCCACCTGTCACTCTCCACTCCAGTATAATATGTACACCCCTGCTCCTCTGTGCTTGACAACATCTGTTGCTGAATCGTCCATGAAAACTTCACGTCTACACTTCTTGCAGATATTTTTCTTCTACTAAGTTCTAGCATGGCAAGCTTCAGAGTCGTCTTTGCTATGCTACTCAGCTCATCTTCTGTTGTAAAGTGAAGGACTATGGTACAGAACTCATTCAGTTCTCCCAGGCTGGAGAAGGTAAAGAGTTTAAACCTGTTCTGGGAGTCTTGCCTAGTGGTCTCTTTGCAGTAATCCAAAGCTGAATCACTGGCAGAAGAGAGCTCCTCAGCACAGAGTGTCTTCAGAAGGTTTTCATTTGAACCACAGTGGAGAGAAACAAGCACATTTTTTCCCCTCTCCTTGACATTTCCTACAGTTGTTTGATTTGACCTCTGTATGGCTTTAGCAGGGATAAGATAAAAGCGAATGAAGTCTCACTCACAGAGCAGCATTTAAAAAGATGAAACCAGGAAAAGCCCCAGGACCTGACAACATTACTACAGAGATGACTGAAGCCCTGGAGAAATTTATCATTGAAAAAAAAAATTGTCCTCCTATATAAAATTTACAACACTGGAAAAATCCCCAAAGATATGTCAACATCAATTTTCACTGCACTTCCAAAGAAGACAGGAGCTATAGAATGCGAACTCCATCGCACATTCAGTTTGATGAGTCACGTAACCAAGATCCTATTAAGAATAATCATGATGAGGACAAGGAACAGAATCAAAGGAGAAATAGCAGATGAACAATGGATTTGTGGAAGGAAAGGAATTATTAATGCCATATGTATCCTAAGAACTATCACAGAGAGGTCAATCGAGATGAACAAGGATTTATAATATATATACATGTATATATATCTATGCTTTGTTGATTATACCAAGGCTTTCGATCGGGTAAGACATGAAGAATTGATAACCAAGTTCTAGAAAGACTCAATATTGATGGAAAAGCTCTACAAATAATCAGAAATAAGTATTGGGAACAAACACAGCTGCAATGAGAATAAAAAACGATATAAGCTCTTTCCAAACCATCAAAAGAGGAGTCAGGCAGGGTTGCGTTCTGTCACCAGATGTTTTCACTTTACACTTTACAGTGAAAACATCATGAGAAACCTAGAGGAAGACCCTGGATTAAAGGTTGGAAGAAAAATGATAAACATTCGATATGCAGATGACACTGTGCAAACTACAGAAAATGAAAGGGACCTACAAAACCTTGTGAATATACTAGAAATAAAAAGCAAAGGTATGGGGTTGGAACTAAACACCAAGAAGACTGAAGTCATGGTGATCAGTAAAAAACATGAAATCCCTCATGCAAAATAACAGCAAACGGCACAACCTTGAGACAGGTTGATAAATTTAAATTCTTATACCTGGGAACGATCATTTCACCAGACGGCAGATGCACATCAGAAATAGCCAGCAGAATCGGCCCAGCCAAAACAGCATTCAAGAAGATGAAAAGCATTCTTACCAACAAATGCCTATCAATTAACATCAGGAATAGAGTTCTTGAATGTTAAATAGAACCAGTACTGTTGTATGGTTGCCAGACGTGGACAGTCAACAAGCAAAGCCAGAACAAGATTGAGGCAGCCGAGAAGTGGTTTCTAAGAAGAATGTTGAGAGTTCCATGGACAGCAAAGAAAACAAACGAGACAGTCTTGATGGAGGCAGATGCAAGCAGATCATTCATAAGGAAGATTAGGAAAAGACAGGCAACATTTATAGGCCATTTTATGAGCAGAGGGGAATTGGAGCACCTGGTCACAACGGGAAAGCTGGAGGGAAAGAGAGCATCGGTTAGACCCAGGGAGAAAATACTAGACGGACCTGCAGAGTGGCTGGGGACAAGGAGGGTGGAAGATATGCTTGAGGCAACAAGTGATAGAGACAGATGGAACTCCATAATCGCCAACACCATGCAGCAAGGCACCTGATGATGATGATGATGATGGCTTTAGCAGTGTGTGCAAATTTTATGGGCTGTCTGTGCAATTACAGATCATGAGAATGCAAGTGTTCAGTTTGGAATTGCAGTTGCTATAATGCTAATATTTGCTATCTGTAGTGTTAGTTTGAAAGATCCTTCCCCATGGTCGCCCCCAACTTTCACCCAAACTTCATTGGATGGAGCTGTATTTCTATGACAGATTAATTTTCCTTCTCTGTCATATTGGTCTAACAGTTTTTGTCCAGCTTGAGCCATTTATCTTCTGTGGTTTTGTCATGTTGGTTGACGAAAACCGATTTTGATGTTTCTGTATGGATACACATGTCACCAAACAGTGCTCCTTTCTGCTCCTTTTCTTCTTTCTTTTTCAGTTTTTGCTCTCAAATTTTACTGCAGCTTTTCTAAGGACATTTTTCTGGGCTCTGTACTGAGACCAGGTCACTCCAGGTTGTGTTTGCATGGCAGAGCCCTGTTTGCTGGATACAGATGTGTGTTTGTATGGCAGAGCCCTGTTTGCTGGATACAGATGTGTGTTTGTATGGCAGAGCCCTGTTTGCTGGATACAGATGTGTTTGTATGGCAGAGCCCTGTTTGCTTGTTCAAAACCTGCTGATGACTATCTTTTCTTGCGTTTCTTTTCCCTATGTTATAATTTCCTAAATTCGTTGCATGATTCAATTGTCTCTGCAGTTTCCAGAAATATCCATACTTAACTTTTGTATACTTGTGAATGTTTTTTCCCCGAGTGCACACAGTGTTTGACTTTGAGTCATTCTGTAGTCTACAGTTTGCTTGTATTTTGATCTTGTATTTTGATTATTACAATACACAAAGTGGAAAAGATCTTTTGTTGGGCTGAAGCAGGCAGAGAGAGAAATATGATGTTATCATTGTGCTTAAATCATTAAATTGTCAATGTCAAAGTCAAACTACATCAAACACCTAAAGCTGAATTCATTTTTTAAAAACAGGACTCGTGTTAGTCCATGCACTTAAAACTTTGACAAGATTAATGTACCATGTGGAGCAAAACAAAATGACCTGAAATTCATGCATTTATAACTCCTTGCTGTGTGAACCTATTAGTTTATAGAGCATTCAAATGCTGACAGATGAAAGCGATAATATGTATATGTATCCACACTACACTGTGGCAACAAGAAAAGTACAGACGATTTACCTGAGGCTCACATTTGACTCTGAAGCGAAGGTTGTGAAAATTGTTGACCATAATGCCTGCAGTGCCATGTCAGTCCAGCTTTAATCTGACTGTAGTTATCACACACGCAATCATGTTTTGGATAAATGCCACCATTAGTCCAGAGAAAGTGAAGAGGAAACAATCATCAAAATAAAAGCAAACTACAGACTACAGAGTCACTCAAACACTGCGTACACTCCACACTTACACACTCACCATGTTCAGAAATAGTTTGTTACAAAGCCAACACTGTGATGGAGCTCACCACACATAGATCCAGATAAAGGCCTACTTCATGAATTTTGCAATTTCACACAAAAAGACTATTCATCCAAAAATCAAACAAGCACTGTGTTGAAATACACACAGTGAAAAAGATCCTTACATCATAATCCTTACATCATACCTCACCTGTCTCACCTGTCGGCGTCACCGGGAACAGTGTTGGCCGCTGCACATGATGTCCTCACAAGTTGCCTCCAGCACTCTCGATCTTGGCTAAGTCTGACCACCTCCTGGAGTTTCTTGCCACTGATGTTTGTGATGTTTCTAGCAAGTGATGCAGGTGGCCGTCCTCTGTTTCTCTTTCCTTCCACTTTACCTTGGAGGACAGTGGACATCAAGTCTGTTCTCTCATTACGGATTGCGTGTCCAACATATTTCAGTTTCCTCCGTTGTATGAGTACTAGAAGCTTGCGTGTAGTACCCAACTCATTCAGTATGCTTTCATTTGAGCGCCTATCCGTCCATTTGACCCTCAGCAGTCTTCGGTAAAACCACAGCTCTGCTGCTTCCACTCGTCTTTCATCCTCTTTCTTCATTGTCCATGCCTCGCAGCCGTATAACATCACTGGCCAGACAAGACATTTTAAGAGTTTTATCTTAAGGTCTGCTGTTATGCTGTGGTCTTTCCAAATATTGTTCAATTGAACCTACTGTTCTTGGCCATTCCAATTCTCATCTTTATGTCTTTTGAGCATGTTCCATCGTGTGTCTTGACTGAACCTAAATATCTAAAGTCCTTGACATTTTCTAGAGGGACTTGGTTTAGCATGATCTGGTCCTGTCTAGTGTTATATTTGCCTGCAACATGCATAACCTTTGTCTTCTTTGAATTTAAGTCCAGCCCAGCTGCCTTTCCAACCCGGTCTACCCTGTACAGGATCCTCCTAGAGCCTGTAATGTTGTCTGCCAGTAATCCTGTGTCATCTGCGTAGCGTAAATTTGACAGGTTTCTACCACCAATATTTACTCCCATGTCTTCTATGTCTGCTTCTCTCATGATATGTTCAGTGTATATGCTGAAGAGATGTGGAGACAGGATGCAACCTTGCCTTACCCCTTTAGTGATGTTAAAAAATTTGCAGTTTTGATTATTCCATCTGATTGTTGCTTTTTGATCATTATATAATGAAGCTATGAGGGAAACCAGATGTCTTGGAAAACCCATTTTGATCATGAAGTGGAAAAGACTTTGGTGAATCACGCTATCAAATGCTTTGCTGTAGTCAATGAAAACGATGAACATCTCTTGGTCTGTGTTTCTAATCTTTTCTATCAATATCTGGAGTACAAACAGCATATCTATTGTTCCCCTGTTTTTCCTATAGCCTGCCTGACAGTCGGATAGCTCTTCCTCTACTTTTGGCTTTAACCTGTTTAAAATTATTATCAGCAGTATTTTACTGGCATGACTGATCAGTGCAATTGTTCTATAATTGTTGCAGTCTTTGACATTTCCACTCTTATGTAACATGACAAATTCCTGGAGCTTCCAGTCTGTAGGCCACTGACAAGTCTTCCATATCTTGCAGCATAAGTGATGCATTACTTTGAGTCCACCATCACCTGAGTGTTTCAACAACTCTCCAGGAATATTGTCAAGACCAGGAGACTTTCTGCATTTTAGATCTTTAATGGCAGATTCAACTTCGCTGAGCAGAGGTTCAGGTTCCGTATCTCCAGGGATCAATTCCAAATTTGGCTCTAAATTATTTTCATGGCTGTCAGGCTTGCCAAAAAGTGATGTGCCATATTCGTTCCACCTATCCAAGACATCATCTGGTTCAGTCAGAGTGTGACCATCCTTGTTGTTGATGCATTGGTTTGTTGCTTTGAAATTTGTTTTTTTCACTTTTTTTATTTGTTTGAAGAGCTCCCTCGACTTCCTGTTTTCGTTGTGTTCATTGATTTTACTGCATTCTTGTGCCAGCCAATTTGCTTTGTCTCTTCTGACTTTACTTTTTATTTCCCTTTTCAGTGCTGAGTATTTTTCCCGCTCTCCCTGCTTTCGAGCTTGACTTTTCTTTTCTGCCAGATCTATCACTTCCTGACTTATGTAGGGCTTAGCTTTTTTCCTTTTTTCTTCTTTTCCTAGTTTTTCTTCAGAGATTTTGGTCAGTGTGTTTTTTATGTCTGTCCAGATTTCATCAGGATATGAGTCATTTTCATCCCATACTTCAAGTAACTTTAAGAAACGATTACTTGTTTCTATACTGAATTCTAACGCCAGCTCAGGGTTTTCTAATTTTGATATGTCGAACTTTGGCGTAGTTTTGGTTTTAGGCTTCTTCAATATTTTCATTCTTAATTTGGTTGTCACAAGAATGTGATCCGTGTCGCAGTCTGTTCCAGGCTTTGTTTTTGCATTGAGGACAGTTGATTTCCAGGATCTGTCAATGATAATATAATCAATCTGATTACGACACCTGTCTCCTGGAGAGATCCATGTGTATCTTCTGCGCAGTGGTTGTTGGAAAAAAGTATTTGTGATGTTCATCTCATTTGCCTGACAAAACAGAGCCAGCATGTCACCTCTCTCATTTCGTTCTCCTAAACCATATGGTCCTATTCCACATTCTGTGTCAGCCCCCTCTCCAACTTTAGCGTTGAAGTCACCCATCACAATGCATATTTCCTTTTTGGGAATTTTGTCTCTGATAGTTTGGAGGTCATTGTAAAATTTTTCTATTTCTTCTTCTGAGCTAGTGGATGTTGGAGCATAAGCTTGAACTATGTTCAAAACAGCATATTTGGTATTTATTTTGACAGTGAGAAATCTGTCATTAATTGGATTATAGCTTTTCAGAGCTCCAGCATGCTTTTTGTCCAGCACAATTGCTACTCCTCTTGAGCCACCTTTTTCATTTCCACTATATACAACTGTATGCTCTCCTACAGTAAAAAGTCCCTGCCCACTCCATCTAACCTCACAGAGCCCTGTTATGTTCATCTTGCTCCTTTCTAATTCTTTGACTAGTAGGTAGAGCTTTCCTAATTCTAACATAGTCTGTACATTCCATGTCCCTATATTCAAATCCTTTTTTTGCATTTTTTTCTTTTTGTGATTTTGCATTTTTGAGGAGTTTCTACATGTCCGCTTCCAATAACCTCCGTCGGGTAATCCATTACCGTCATCACAGCTACCTTTCACAGACACGGACTCTCCCTCCCCAGTAGCCATTAAGTTCAGGTCCCCCCTGGGGGACTCAGAGGACACAGAACTATAACGTTTTCCATTTTGTAAGTTCATCATATGCAATGATTAGCAAAAGTACAAGCAAGTAGTTTGCGGGTGCCTTCTTGCCGCGCAGTGCACTTACAGTGCTGAGATCCTGACCATTGTTCCTTCGAAGAAATCATCTGCTCACGACATTGAAAAAGAAGCCATGCATGTATAAATCCACACACAACGAAATCAACCAAATTGGGCAGTATCCAAAATAGCACAATTAGAGCACCACACCACCAATTTCAAGTAAGCACAAATAAGGCATACCCCCAGACCGGTGTTGGAATGCCAGGAACATGGTCAGGGCAAGGAGTCAAAAAATCAGGTCAAGGCAGTTGCTAAATAGCCTTGCCCGCAGCACAAATGAACAGCCGTGACGTCGCTGTATCCTTTTCTTTTGGAGGCACCCACCTGAGACTTTTTTGGTAACAAATTTATCCGTAAGCCAATCACAGGTACAGGTAGCACATACACACAGTGATCGTTTCACCAACTGATAATCCAAACTATGAAATAATCTGAGCACAGCTTCACGTTAAAAGACACGACACAAATTGGCATCCTGCTAGCACTGAACAGTAGACACCAAAAAAAGCACAGATTTCCTGGCATTGACCCAGATAAGGGCAGCCTGAGGAATGCAGGTGGGATCCAGCTGTGTAAACAAAAGTCGGCAGGCAGGCTGTGGCCAACTCAGCAGACAGATGGAAAGAAGCGCTGGAACAGCTATGTGCCTGAAGTCACTTGCTTAGGGACATGAAGATTCCAATCCAATGTGGATGTGCTGGTTGTGGAGGACTTTGGCCCATAATACTACCTGTGGTCACTGCCATGTTCCTTCTTACACAGACAGCGTGAACTGATCTCTCTTGGCTTGATGACATCATGAGGATTTTCCTCCATTGTACATTTCTACTGATCTATCTTGGCTTGATGACATCATGAGGATTTTCCTCCATTGTACATTTCTGTCTCCAGGCAGTAGTCTGAGAACCTGGAGAGAGGCTGGTAGGAGGTCTTGCTTCATGAAAGTGAGTAGGTGACTCTGGCATGGGAAGACTGGTTACAGGGGATATGGTACAACATGTTGATCTGACAATGGGTTTGGGTGCAATACTGGGACAGCTGGGTCTCGGAAGTTGGCTGGTACGGGGTGGATGAGCCGCATCAGAAATTCACCTGACCTGCTGGGTTTTCAGGAAGACTTATAGTTTTCTTCCAAGCACTGCTCGTCTGCAGGGTGCTGGGGGCCTGGTTAGCTGGCAGACAGCTTGTTGTTAGTTGTTGGTTGGTGGCAAGAGTATGCCCATCTCCAGGACTTTCCGCTCTTGATTTGTGATTCGTCTTTCATGCCTAATGTGACAGACAGACATAAAAAGAAAGAATTATAATCATGCAAAAGGACTGAACATCAAAGAAGTCTGCCCTGCTAAAAGAGCACAAACTCTGTCCTGTTGAACAAGCAAAACCTCTGTCCTGTTGAACAAACAAAAACTGTCCTGTTGAACAAGCACAAACACTGTCCTGTTAAAGGAGCAAAAACTTCGTCCTGTTGAACAAACAAAAACTCTGTCCTGTTGAACAAGCAAAAACTCTGTCCTGTTTAAACGAGCAAAAACTCTGTCCTGTTAAACGAGCAAAAACTCTGTCCTATTAATTAAATGAGCAATAACTCTGTCCTGTTAAATGAGCACAAACTCTGTCCTATTAAATGAGCACAAACTCTGTCCTGTTAAACGAGCACAAACTCTGTCCTGTTAAATGAGCAAAAGCTCTGTCCTGTTAAACGAGCAAAAACTTTCCTGTTAAATGAGCACAAACTCTGTCCTGTTAAATAAGAAAAAGCTCTGTCCTGTTAAACGAGCACACACTCTGTCCTGGTAAACCAGTATGAACTCTGTCCTGTTAAACAAGCACACACTCTATCCTGTTAAATGAGCAAACTCTGTCCTGTTAAATGAGCACAAGTTAAATAAGCACACACTCATCTATTACTGATTATGATAATGATGAAATGTGTGTAACATTACTAAGACCCAAAGTATAGTAATCATCTGATGATAACTGTAAACACTGGTATGTTTAACCCTTTGACTCCCACACACTGTCTACCAACATCCTGTATTGCTGACCATGCTAGCAAAGCAAAAACTTAACTCTTTGATTCCCTCACCCTTTTCACCAGCATCCTGCAGGAAGCTGGCCGAAAGGGTGGGAGAATCAAAGGGTTAAATTTTTGCAGTTGGTGGATAGAGTGTGGGAGTCAAAGGGTTAAAATCATATGAAACGTAAACCAACATAGCATCCAACCCATAAACAGGCAACAAATAAGACATGGCTGTGTACACATATGTACATAAAATATATATATATATAATGGTCATGGCTACGAAATGGTGTCTAAAAAGTGTGACACAACAAAATGAAACACCTGTCAATGGAAGAATATTGTGCAAATCAACCAGGACAAAAACCAGGACAGATAATCTAACCTGCAAGTCAATCGGACATTATTACTCTTGTAAACAGAAGTAATATGATGTTCCCTTGTACATACAACATCACACAAAGTCACAAACTTTATAAAGGAAAGAACCTGAGAAGGAACATGTATTTTGCTCAAAATAATGTGAACACATTAACAGCAGATCCAGTCTGTGCGTCTGAAGACAGGACAGGAAAATCAAACACACTAAATACAAGAAAATGAAAGGACAAGATTTTGTACATAACGGGCCTCGTGTGCTTGCAACCAGTCCTCTAAGGACTGGGCTGACTTGTCAGGGCACCACAACTGTCAATAATACTGCCTGTGGTCACTGCCATGCTCCTTCTTACACAGACAGCGTGAACTGATCTCTCGGCTTGATGACATCATGAGGATTTTCCTCCATTGCACATTTCTGTCTCCAGGCAGTAGTCTGAGAACCTGGAGAGAGGCTGGTAGGAGGTCTTGCTTCATGAAAGTGAGTAGGTGACTCTGGCATGGGAAGACTGTTTACAGGAGATATGGTACAACATGTTGATCTGACAATGGGTTTTGGGGCAATACTGGGACAGCTGGATCTCGGAAGTTGGCTGGTATGGGGTGGATGAGCCGCACCAGAAATTCACCTGACCTGCTGAGTTTTCAGGAAGACTTATAGTTTTCTTCCAAGCACTGCTCGTCTGTAGGGTGCTGGGGGCCTGGTTAGCTGGCAGACAGCTTGTTGTTAGTTGTTGGTTGGTGGCAAGAGTATGCCCATCTCCAGGACTTTCCGCACTTGATTTGTGATTCGTCTTTCACGCCTAATGTAACAGACAGACATAAAAGAAAGAATTATAGTCATGCAAAAGGACTGAACATCAAAGAAGTTGTCCTGCTAAAAGACACAAACTCTGTCCTGTTGAACAAGCAAAAACTCTGTCCTGTTAACAAGCAAAAACTCTGTCCTGTTGAACAAGCAAAAACTCTGTCTGTTAAAAGCAAAAACTCTGTCCTGTTAAACGAGCACAAACTCTGTCCTGTTAAATGAGCACAAACTCTGTCCTGTTAAACGAGCACAAACTCTGTCCTGTTAAATGAGCAAAAGCTCTGCTGTCCATTGTTAAACGAGCAAAAACTCTGTCTGTTAAACGAGCACAAACTCTGTCCTGTTAAATGAGCAAAAACTCTGTCCTGTTAAACGAGCACAAACTCTGTCCTGTTAAATGAGCAAAAGCTCTGTCCTGTTAAAGGAGCAAAAACTGTCCTGTTAAACGAGCACAACACTCTGTCCTGGTAAACCAGTATGAACTCTGTCCTGTTAAATGAGCACACACTCTGTCCTGTTAAATGAGCACAAACTCTGTCCTATTAAATGAGCACAAGTTAAATAAGCACACACTCATCTATTACTGATTATGACAATGATGAAATGTGTGTAACATTACTAAGACCCAAAGTATAGTAATCATCTGATGATAACAGTAAACACTGGTATGTTTAAAATCATATGAAACGTAAACCAACATAGCATCCAACCCATAAAACAGGCAACAAATAAGACCTGGCTGTGTACACATATGTACATAAAATATATAAATATATATATATAATGGTCATGGCTACGAAATGGTGTCTAAAAAGTGTGACACAACAAAATGAAACACTGTCAATGAAAGAATATGTGCAAATCAACCAGGACAAAAACCATGACAGATAATCTAACCTGCAAGTCAATTGGACATTATTACTCTTGTAAACAGAAGTAATATGATGTTCCTTTGTACATATAACATCACACAAAGTCACAAACTTTATAAAGGAAAGAACCTGAGAAGGAACATGTATTTTGCTCAAAATAATGTGAACACATTAACAGCAGGTCCAGTCTGTGCGTCTGAAGACAGGACAGGAAAATCAAACACACTAAATACAAGAAAATGAAAGGACAAGATTTTGTACATAACGGGCCTCGTGTGCTTGCAACCAGTCCTCTAAGGACTAGGCTGACTTGTCATGGCACCACAACTGTCAATAATACTGCCTGTGGTCACTGCCATGCTCCTTCTTACACAGACAGCGTGAACTGATCTCTCGGCTTGATGACATCATGAGGATTTTCCTCCATTGTACGTTTCTGTCTCCAGGCAGTAGTCTGAGAACCTGGAGAGAGGCTGGTAGGAGGTCTTGCTTCATGAAAGTGAGTAGGTGACTCTGGCATGGGAAGACTGGTTACAGGGGATATGGTACAACATGTTGATCTGACAATGGGTTTGGGGGCAATACTGGGACAGCTGGGTCTCGGAAGTTGGCTGGTATGGGGTGGATGAGCCGCATCAGAAATTCACCTGACCTGCTGGGTTTTCAGGAAGCTTATAGTTTTCTTCCAAGCACTGCTCGTCTGTAGGGTGCTGGGGGCCTGGTTAGCTGGCAGACAGCTTGTTGTTAGTTGTTGGTTGGTGGCAAGAGTATGCCCATATCCAGGACTTTCCGCTCTTGATTTGTGATTCGTCTTTCATGCCTAATGTAACAGACAGACATAAAAAGAAAGAATTATAGTCATGCAAAAGGACTGAACATCAAAGAAGTGTGTCCTGCTAAAAGAGCACAAACTCTGTCCTGTTGAACAAGCAAAAACTCTGTCCTGTTGAACAAGCAAAAACTCTGTCCTGTTGAACAAGCAAAAACTCTGTCCTGTTGACAAGCAAAAACTCAGACAAACAAAAACTCTGTCCTGTTGAACAAGCAAAAACACTGTCCTGTTAAACGAGCAAAAACTCTGTCCTGTTAAACGAGCACAAACTCTGTCCTATTAAAGAGCACAAACTCTGTCCTGTTAAACGAGCACAAACTCTGTCCCGTTAAATGAGCACAACTCTGTCCTGTTAAATGAGCAAAAGCTCTGTCCTGTTAAACGAGCAAAAACTGTCCTGTTAAACTGTCCTGCAAAAGCTCTGTCCTGTTAAAAACAAAAACTCTGTTCTGATGAACAAGCAAAATCTCTGTCTTGTTAAACGAGCAAAAACTCTGTCCTGTTAAACGAGCACAAACTCTGTCTAACTCTATTAAATGAGCACAAATCTGTCCTGTTAAAAGAGCACAAACTCTGTCCTGTTAAATGAGCAAAAGCTCTGTCCTGTTAAACGAGCAAAAATGTCCTGTTAAACGAGCACAAACTCTGTCCTGTTAATGAGCAAAAGCTCTGTCCTGTAAGAGCAAAACTGTCCTGTTAAACGAGTACAAACTCTGTCCTGGTAAACCGTATGAACTCTGTCCTGTTAAACGAGCACAAACTCTGTCCTGTTAAATGAGCACAAGTTAAACAAGCACACACTCATCTATTACTGATTATGATAATGATGAAATGTGTGTAACATTACTAAGACCCAAAGTATAGTAATCATCTGATGATAACTGTAAACACTGGTATGTTTAACCCTTTGACTCCCACACACTGTCTACCAACATCCTGTATTGCTGACCATGCTAGCAAAGCAAAAACTTAACTCTTTGATTCCCTCACCCTTTCCACCAGCATCCTGCAGGAAGCTGGCCGAAAGGGTGGGAGAATCAAAGGGTTAAATTTTTGCAGTTGGTGGATAGAGTGTGGGAGTCAAAGGGTTAAAATCATATGAAACGTAAACCAACATAGCATCCAACCCATAAACAGGCAACAAATAAGACCTGGCTGTGTACACATATGTACATAAAATATATATAATGGTCATGGCTACGAAATGGTGTCTAAAAAGTGTGACACAACAAAATGGTCTGAAAGTTTGTGGATGTCTGCTCAACCATAGTTACTTTAATTGATTTCACAGCGGCACAAGGCATAGTAGACTAAGGTTATGCCAGCCTCTGTTATTTTTTAAACCCATGTGCTCATTTCCATGACATCAGTTTTTCGTGAAATCCACTCCCAACACTGCTGATTTTTGCCATCGTTGTCAAAAGTTTTTTTGCTGTGGCAGACCCTCTCTCCAGAATATTGGCTTGAGATGGTCACATTCTTCAATGAAAAGTTTTCCAATCAGTTCTGAAAACAAACCGCGCCTGACAAACAAAAAACACCAGAAGTAACTTTAGCAGAAAGTGATACCGGATTTATCCCCCTTACCGAAGTTTAGTCTTCTGCTTCGAGAGCTCAAGCCTCAACAGACTGACAAATACTGAAATAGCCGACTGTTTTGCAGAAGAAAAAAGTAATCAGTCAAACTTTTTCATTTTTTCGGAAAGCACATTTTGTTTCTCAGAGGCAGCCGGTGGATTCTCTCAGATTTCTGAGAAAAATCGGAAAATTGGAAGCCCTGTTCACTGTAACATACATTATTAGCTGAATTTTTTTCCAGACATGTCACACCATTTAAACTATAATTAAAGCCAACTGATGAGCATATCAAAAGTACAAAAAATGCTAAATTGCACCCACAGTTTCATGACAAGAGTAAACATTAATTGGATATATCAAGAAACGTTCATATCTCAGCTCAGAACTGTCCCACAGAAAAATATTTTATATCAATGGAATCTGCAGAACAAGAAGAATTGAAATATATACCTTTACAGTTGATCAAGCTATATATATGGATGCTGTGGTGGAAGTTAGTGTTGGGAAATTCTGGCACAGGCTGAAGCAATGCTGTTGATGTCAGCCACCTGCCAAATTCTGTTATTGCAGACTGGTAGGCAATCAAAGTCCCACTGGAATATGTACTAAGCACTCACCTCAGCGACATCTAGGCTACACCACATGTCCTGGCTATCTGAAAAGGTCTTTTCGGCCATGCATCTATTCCATGAACTGGACAGTACCTTCCTCACCAATTTTCTTCACCTCTAGGATTTGACCAATGAGTAGTGAACAGAAAGGGTTGCAACTCTGATGGTTGCCTGTTTTCATTAGTCCCAGAAGAGTCTTCAACTTGTTCCAAAGCACTGGGACTAGCAACGGATACTTCCTCTTCAGAGTCTTCCAACATCAGTCCGACTTCAACAAGAGCAGCATCTTCAGGAAATGACTCAGCTGCTTAAGAAGACAGATGGCTTTCAAGTGACTTTTGTAAAACTTTTAGGGTGCCAGGCAGCCTCAACATTCCTTTCTTCATAACGACAGATTTTTGGTAGCAAATTTCATCACCGACAATTTTTTTATCACTTTGGCAATAGATGCTCCACTTCTTTTATGTCTGCTGGTAAGGTGGATGACATCACTTCTGTGACACGGCCCACCATGCGCTAAGTCAAGTCTGACAAGATCTGCCTTCTTCTGTGCCAATTTGGCCTCCTTCAACTGCTTCAATCTCTTGTTTTCAAATAATTTTTCTTTTATTTTTATATGGACAATGTGTTTCTGTCTTCTCTGTTTTTCTCTGCTAAATCCAGAATAATTTCCTGAGTAAGATTCTGAGGTTCAGATGACTGCGTCAAATTTGTTATATCACTGGAAATAAGTTGTACTTCATTTGAGTCCACACTTGCTCAAAGACAATGACACAAAGTCGAGAGAAGTTTGGAGAAAAGAACGAAGTTCTTTCTCCTGTGCACAATTTTCAGCCATCACCCTTGAATCTTTTAAACTAAAGAGGCGGTCCATTATGCCACTCAGCCGGCTTGCTGGATAACTGACAGAAGGAAACATTTTTTCAAACCAACCAGCAACCTGCAACACAGACACATGATACACATACACACATGCACGCTCAGATTAGTCATTGAGAATGTGAGAGAGAGAATTCAAACTTTTCCTGAGGCTTATGTGTTTCTATGCAGAATATTATACCATGTGTGAGCTTGTCTATTTTTGTATACCACGTGTATTAACTGTTATATGTGACAGCCTGCATAATTCAAAATGATGGCATATTGAGGGATAAAAAACAGAACATGAAAGTGAAAGTACACCTAAAACAGAAACTAAAACTAGAAAGCTTTCGAAGCGTTGTTTACAATGCGGACGACAGTATGTTACATTTAGTACTTTGCTTGCGAACACTAAATTCCCATTACTAAACTTTAAAAAATAGAATAACTAGACGTTAAACTTACCACCCTTTGATCTTCAAAACGATCATTTACTGAGCTGATGCTTCAGGTATATGGTACTGTGTAAAAATCCTCTCCAAACATTTTCGGATCCAATTTTTAAACAAAGCTTTCATGTCAACGGACGAGTTGGGAACGAGAATGAGGCTCCGAATCTCCTCTTTTGATTGGTTAAAGCCGCAACATCCGATCCAATGGATAGTAAGCATGGACTAAAGAAAACTAAAGAAAAGCACGTGGCAGAGGGCAATAGACTACTAGACAAACACGCCAACAGTGACGAACAAAACAGACACTTACTTCTTAGTTACTGAAAAGAAATTGAAGCTAATTCCGTGCACACAGCTCCCCGAACTCGAACGTTTTCCTACGTAACACACGACTGTCAGTCTGTCTCCGTGGGTTTTCGAATCCTGCACTGCACACACTGATGTTGCTACTCGACTGTTTATGTTTTCATTCCAGTCTAGCACTGCTAGAAGGGTCTGGAACTTGTGGGTGTGTGCACTAAACTGTGCTGCTGTGCATTTGTCATGGTACTGAATTTGAGAATTGTTGAATGATTCTACTAAGAACGTGTCCATGCAATGAATGAAGGCATGTGGCTGTTTGTAAATGAGTGTTCTTTGGGGTGCTTGTCTGAGAAGTTGTTCAGCTTGTGGGTCGTCAATGATGATTTTACTGCACTCATACGCTGGGTCAGTCTTGCATCTTGATGTATGATGGGAGTTGTTGTGATTGTCTTTGTAATGTCCTACAATGTTCATGATGTTTGTCTTGAGTTGATCTGTGTTGTGTTCACAATTTTTCATGGACCAGTAAATGTGGGTTTTGATGCTAGCTGCTTTGTCAGAGAGCTGAGGATGCCAGGTTTTTCCTTGTAAGTGTCTCTTTTGTGGTGTTTTGGATGCGTGCCATGTGTCGTTGGTCATTTCTGTGTCAGGCTTGTTGTCACTAATCCACTTATTTATGCTATTATTTCTGTCATGGCAGCGGACTCTAATAGCCACACTGCCATTTTCCTGCTCTACTAAATGCTGGTAGATTTTCTGTGTCCCTAACAGTTTGTGGCATTGAGTGCAGGGGTCGTCACCCGACAGTTTCCACATGCAGGACTTTTTTGCTTCGCTCACTGATACACACCACATCTGTGTACTTTGACTTTTTACATGTGCTGTGACGTGCATGTGTCAGAATGTTTATGCCATCCATTTCTGAATAAGCAACTGTTTCTTCGTAAAGAGCGTTTTACATGATTTTTCTGCGATAGTTTTCACACACTGTTTATAGTCATTAAACATTTCTGACAGATACACGTCCCTTAGCCGTCCAATGCCAGCAGCCTCCACAACTCTTGCATACTGGTTTGGCTGATTCCAGACAGAAAATGACCATGGGCCATCCTGCAGTTGACCAGGTATTTCCTGCCTAGATATAGTGAAGATGGCCAAAGCAATTTATGCCCACAGTCACATTCGAAGAACACAGTGGCCACATGACCCAACATGTTCAGTTCTGTTTTGTGAAGAGGGCGTTGGCAAGACAGAGCGTGGTTAAACACTCTGTCAACCAGTTTGTGCACACATGATTCAGCACAAACAAAAAGTTGCTGCTGGCTTCTTGTTATGTCCTAACACTGCAAAAATGAGCAGTCACTAAAGTGTGATGATGATGATGATGTATCTAAGTCAACTTGATTGTTCCCCTCATCACACACACCCTCACCATCACCTGCATCTTCAATGTTTTTACAAATGTAAAATTAAAAAATTTCTTCCAGAGCCTTTCTGCTCACAATTCTATTCAGGTTTCCTTCTCCCAAAAATGATTTTATTGTTTTAAAAAAGGGACTGAACTTTTTCAATATCCTCCTTGGAATCCGCCATAAAATTTACAGCTCCTGCTGGTTTTCTTTCAGTTCTGGCACTGTTCCATCGTTTTACTGCTTCTTCAGAATCCTTAGTGTACTTCCGTATTGTAATATCTTCCATTTTTTTCGAGAATGTACCAAAAACAATATATACTACACGTCATTATTGAAGGGCCAGGAACGTTTTTGAGTCAATTTTTGAAAGGAGAAATAACCTATTTTCTCTTACTCTTTTCTCCAATTCGTTGCCGTAACTGAATGGATAAGAGCTCAGACAACATTGCAGTTTCCTTTTGGCACGTGTTTGGGGATTTGCCGATTTGCAATGGGCGGCCAAGGAAGACAATTTCCACACGAAATTGTCGAATCTTCAGCAGGGTCTCTCTGACGACGCAGGCAAGGTAGCGACAAAATTCGCTTTGCACGTGCAAGGCAAGCCCTTTTTGAACACTACTCCATCCAAAGTTGCCCGCAGACGAGGATAAAAAGGACCCGTTCTTGGTTCGTTTTAACCATGCTTGCAAGACGACGGATGACGGATGAGCAGCGGGGGAGAGCCCTCGCTCTGCTTGATGAAGGCCTAGCGCAGCGGGAAGTTGCTAGACGACTTGAAGTGTCGCATTCCACAATCCAGAGACTGCTGGAGCGCTTCAATGAGACTGGAGCAGTCCAGGAAAGGCGTCACACGGGTCGACCCAGAGTAACGACAAGACAGCAAGACCGCTACCTTGCCCTCTCCGTCCTGAGGGAAAGGGCATCCACTGCGGTGACCTTGAGGGGTCAGCTGAGGGACGCAACAGGTGCTAACATCAGCTGCAGCACGGTGAGAAGACGGCTACATGAGGCAAACTTGAGGTCACGGAGACCGGCCGTCCGACCCGTGCTGTCACCGGTCAACAGAGTGCGCCGCATGACCTGGGCCAGGGAGCACGTGACCTGGACAAGGCAACAGTGGGCCCGGGTCTTGTTTTCGGATGAGTCCAGGTTCACCCTGACCTTTAACGATGGCCGGGCTCGGGTGTGGCGACGTCAAGGGGAGAGGTTCGCTGACGCCACTGTCCAAGAGCATAACCGGTACGGCGGCGGGTCGGTGATGGTGTGGGGTGGCATGAGCCGTGGTACCCGGACCCCCCTGCTCCCCATTGACGGCATCCTGAACGGGGTCCGGTACCGGGACGAGGTTCTGGCGGCCGTGGCACTGCCTGCGCTTGTGGACCTTGGTCAAGGCGCCATCTTCCAGGACGACAATGCACCTGCGCATCGAGCACGCCTTGTGACCGACTTCCTGGAGCAGCATGAAGTCGTCCGTATGGCCTGGCCAGCGTGCTCACCTGACCTGAACCCAATTGAACACCTCTGGGATGTGCTCGGGAGGCGCATCAGGGACAACCACCCCCACCGGGCACCCTGGCCAGGCTGGTCGACATCCTGCAGATCGAGTGGGCGGCCATCCCTCAGGACACACTCCGTACCCTTGTGGGGTCGATGCATCGGCGCTGTGAAGCATGCATCCAGGCTCGGGGCGGACACACGCGATATTGAAAACAGATTGGCCAAATCTGACACTTTCTGTTTTTTGAAAAGGGGGGGATGTTCCTTTAAATGCATGTGCTGTTCACTAATGGGTCATTGTGCTAATTTCTTTTTCCAAAACAGGTGTGGAAATGATGAAATAAAACATAGAATCAATTCTAAACATTGTCAATTATTTCAACTTAAAATTAGAGAGGAAGGAAGAAGTGGCCCTTAAATTATGATTAGGAGTATATATATATTTAACGCTCAGCAAATTAGAGCGAACCAATCAATTGTGAAAATTGGATGCTGTTCATGTTCATGACAATAGCTGGGGAAACGCCGAGGAGGTCAAGATCGTCAAGATCGTTCGTAATATCAGCCTTCAGTCAGGGTTCTGCCTTGTCTGCGTCGAAGTTTGACACAGTCGCTGAGGTTGGCAGACAATATGTCACCAAAAACAACCTACTCTGGTAACACCAGGCGGCAAACTAATTTCCCACAAAATTTGATTTGACCACAAAATTTTGAAAGAAAAGAAGAGGGAAAAGTACTTCAGATGGGTGTATATATGAGGAAATGGAATTTGTATGTTCATTTTAGGGGGTGAAGGTAGTCAACTAATGCTTTCCATAACTTTTCTTACTGGAAAAGCATGGTGTAGTTTTAGAGAAATTATAGCTTGGTCTCCCTTCAATGGGAATCAGTACACCCCACACTATCTCCGCAATCCTGGTTGTCTCCTGCCTGGGACATGACCAAAGTTTGGACAGGGGGACATCAGTTTGTGTTCAAGACTATTTATCAAATAGTATGAACACTTGACCAGAAGTCTTTGTACTTCACGACAGTTTGTCATACACACACGCTGCATTATTACTGTTGAGAGCCCGTGACTTCGTGCATAGATCTAAATTACAGATTGATAACCTCATCCTTTCACTCCTAAACAGCTGCTTTCACTCCGGTCACTAACACAAACACCCTGCTGAGTTTGTCGCCTGCTGCCACGCGGAAACTGAGGCCTTGACTAGGAGATCCGGTAGATGTAAGCTACTTAAACTTTCTGAGAATGAGAACAAAAGATGATAAGGAAAGGATGGTGCTAATGGAAATTGCATTCATGACTGCTATCCCATGCTTGGTCTCTCTCAGTGCGTGAAAGAAATAGCGCCAGAAATTTGTGGTCAGCTAGACCTATCATTGTCTGTAAGCAAATTTGCACGCTCATTCTTTCTGGGTTCTACTGAAAATGTACACGTCTAGTTTGAGAGAGTTTGTATTTGACAAAATAATTAAGTTCAATTAATTATTGCTGGATATAAATGAAGAAAAGGAAGAGGCTGTAAGACAACTGTTTGAAAGCTGTGGTTGGGAGTGGAAATGTGAAGTGCTATCACAAGTTACAATCAGTGAAGCTGACAGTGTTAGTGACAGTAGTTCTGCGTGTGTTACCAACATCTCCTGTGTAGACACCACAGCATCTTGTACACCTATTTCAGCGGCTACACTGTCCTCAGCAAGTTATAGATTTCCGCTGGCGACAGATGTAGTGTGTTCCTCATCTGGTGCTAGCGTCAGTGTAGGTGACAGACCTAGTGTTAGTTTACAGCATGCAGTTTGTCAGGGCAGATGCCAGTTTTGTTTTTGTAAGCCATGTGTTACTGCAAACCGTCAGAGGTGGCTGGGTAATGGAAAGTCTGCATATGTTAGGAATTCCGGATTTAGGAAACACAGATATACAGAAAATTTTGGAACATGCTAGATTTTAAGATTGCATGGAGACATCCACAATATATACGAAAGAAATCGGTGACTATGGGGCATGATGGGTGGATGAAAGTGTGGTGACAGTCCTTGGTGAGATAATGCCAGACTGTGCGCTGTCGCTTGTAAGAGACTTGTAGTTCGTATCCTAATCCACCTGGTAAGCCGTACATGCAACATAAGTGGTGATGACTTCAGGTCAGTGTTATGTTCATATTGTGCTCCGATGGGAGAGTGTTGTGTGTGTGTGTGTGTGGTGTGTTGTGTGTGTGTGTGTGTGTGGTGTGTGTGTGTTGTGTGTGTGTGTGTTTATGTGTGTGTGTGTGTGTGTTGTGTGTTGTGTGAGTGTGACAGGACCACTCTTACGGAATGTATTTAAGTCAGTCCTGTTGGGTTCGTTCCCTGTTTATTGTAAGAGGCATACATGGGACAGAAAATAAACCCTGAAACACACCAAGAAACATTACTCAATAACTATACCATAACTTACGTGCTTCAGTAATTTACAAATCACAATAAAGTCCATTTTCAAGTTGACTCAAAAGTAAGTTTTAGTCACTGCAAACAATAAACTAACAAGCTAAATCAAAATGTACTAATGGTTTAAAAAATGATAATGCCTAATAAGAAGGAGAGAAATAATCTAAACTAGACTTGATCTAAATCTAGACTAAAGAAATAATCCAAAATAGACTTACCCTATTTGTGGAATAGGGGTTGTACACATAAGCTACATCAGCCATGGCATAAGAAAAGGAATAAAAACTGGGCCGCACACACACCCAACTGCATTGGTCGCTGAACGATCGGTGAATAAGAACTGAACTAACAAAAAAGATGAACAGAAATATCTTGAGCTTATTTCAAAAGAAACCAACGCAAAATCCTTGTGACAAGCTTTTCTCACATGAAATGTAGCGACGGTATTGATCATGTGTGTTTGTACAAAAGTATGTGTGTGTGTGTGCCGCGTGTGCGTGTGTGCATGCATGTGTCTGCGCGTGTCTGCCCCCCCAAACATCACTGGGTCACATGTGTGTGTGTGTCTGTATAAACCCGGTGTATGTGTGCACAGCTTGTGTGTGCATATACGATATAGGCCTATTGCATGTGCTTGATTTCTTTTCACACACAATTTTAATTAAGCTGGTCGTTTAATTCTCTGTATTGTAGGCCTTTCGTTCATGTGTGTGTGTGTGTGTGTGTGTGTGTGTATGTGTGTGTTGCAACAACATGCCTTGGTTGTTTTCCTTCCACGTGCTTTTCTATTTTTGGATGGCGTGCCCGTCAGATGTCTCGTCATGTTTTAAAGCCCCGCCTCTAAGTTCATCCGATTCAGATTTAAATTTCCTAATAAATGCATATACGCACATTTTTCGATAAAAAGATATAACAACAGTTTAAAATCAGGGACTGAGATTGTACTCTCTGACAAATATGAGCCAGTAGCTCTCCGACTGCGTCCAAAATCTGTAATTAACTCAGAGCAGACAGCCAATGTTGCATCGGCAAACGTTTGAATTCAAGTGACTTCCGAACTACCTCCCGCCTTATATAGTGCTGCTGTCCCTTTAACTCTTCCTGTATGTTAAGGGTTTCAGACTGGATGCAGGGTTCATCTGCGACCTATTTTGGAACAGGGGGTAAGGTCAGTAAAACACTTGTAGATCTGTTTGTATTCAACATAGAACAAAATGGTTGTTATTGGGTTGTGCAGAACTAAATTCTAAACAACATACAGGTAACAAACTTATGA
>CM060311.1:80491185-80496185 GCA_030674185.1 Monoplex corrugatus | reverse complement strand
CATATGCAATGATTAGCAAAAGTACAAGCAAGTAGTTTGCGGGTGCCTTCTTGCCGCGCAGTGCACTTACAGTGCTGAGATCCTGACCATTGTTCCTTCGAAGAAATCATCTGCTCACGACATTGAAAAAGAAGCCATATATGAAAAGTGTATCTTCTTTACCCTCTTTTTCACCCATCCCCTGCTGCCAGGACTTGTTTGTATGCACCCCTTAGTCTGGCCCCTCCCCCAGCGACCTGTCCGGCTTGCTTGAAGCTGCCAGGGCCCACGAAGTCCCCGCCGGCATAGCTCCTGGGATCGTAAGGACACACAAGCTCCCCCGCCACAACAAGGCATCTGTATCAAGAGCAAAAAACAGCTTTACAAATATATATATATACAAACCTAAGATTAGTAGAACATTGGTTACTTGTGACAAAAGTTCTTTACAATAGACTCATATAAGAAAAATGTTGACCATGTTTTTCTGTTGACCATGTTTTTCTGTTCTGGAGATATTATGATGCATAACTTTGTTAAATCTTGATCTATTAATGAGTATTATTAGTATTAATAATAATATTAATAAGCAAAAAGCAAATTAGAGTACAAAGAACTTGGTCAGCCCAACAGCCTGAGCTAACTATGGCAATTTTGACCTGATATATCATCTGATTAAGAGTTAACTAATTAATTGCCTTAAAGTTAAAGGGCTTAATATTATTCAATCTGTGAGCATAAAAATTCTAGTATCTTTCTCATTTGCCATCAAACAAACCTGAAAATTGCTATACATGTCCTCCAGACAACATTCTTGATATCAACTGACAATTTAAAGTTTATGGTAATGATTACGTAAAGTGCTCAAGAGCATTTCAGTGTAATTCAGTTGGAATCTGCAACACAAACAGCCAAAAGAACCACACACACACAGTGACACACACACACACACACACACACACACACACACACACACACACACACACACAGTATATATATGTGTATATATATATATATTATAATTTTTTTTATATGTATGTATATATCATATACTGTATATATAGATCTATACAGTATAAATGACTATAGTATAATACACACACATGCATACTTGCGTGCGCTCACGCACACGTACACACACACACAATGCACAAATACACACACGCACTCTCTCTCTCTTTCTTTCTCTCTCTCTTTGAGTAGGCCTACTTCGTGATTTCTGTGAAGTAATTACACAAACCAAAACTGTTTTTATGGACTGGAAATTTTCCATAAGTGTGGTGTGTGTATCACAATGTGATTCACATGCATACACGTGTGTGTGGTGTGTGTGTGTGTGTGTGTGTGTGTGTGTGTGTGTGTGTGTGTGTGTGTGATATGTGTGTGTATAATGTGTGTGTGTGGGGGGGGGGAATATGACTACACATGACATTTACATGATTTAGGCTACAAAAACTGAGTCTACTAAAAAAAAATTTTTTTATAAAACAATTAAAAAAACGTTTTAACAAACGGTGACACAAACTCATCATCACTGAATCATGTGAATGACATAAAAAGACAAAATAAAGAAATAAAGACAATGAAAGATTAATATACCACACATGATCGCAGACATATAATGATATATATAACTGTATCGGCGTATGCCAAATAAAACATGGAAATACTCCACAAAAGCATGTTCAACTTCAAGCGTAACCCAAGTTTAACCAAATTATCAAACATATCATAAAAATCATGTCTCTTAAAGCAGACATTTTTCTATTATTAGTCCTGATCAAGAGATTTTCTTCGGCCAACGTATCACAACAACCGGCTTGCCTTCTCCCTACTTTCCAGTTCAACTGAAATCAAATCTTCGACAAGCAAATCAATGCATTTCCATTCCGGCAGTAGCCTACCATTGGCATAATTGTGTGAACAGTCCAATTCCTTAGAAACAAATCATTGACAAAAAACAAAGGCAGTATTTACTTGCATTCAAATCCTCTGAATAAAAATGAACTATGCACACATCAGCACACAAGAACGGAGTTCTAAACACTTTCAAAAATGGCTGTGTATACGGTATAGTGACAGACAAAGGCCGCACAATCACACCGGTTGATTGATTGAATTGGTTCAGTTTTTATGTCGACACCCACCTCAAGTGATATGGCCGACGGGGATAACCATCCCAGGGAAGTGGAGGAAGGGGGACTTATCTAATCCCAGACTGACACCACCAGAACAACTGATGTTAAGATGGGACAGTGACTGAGTGAGAAGGCCAGTTTTAATGTAGCGTACCCTGGGATTCGAACCCACAACCATTAGCATGTGAATCCAACCGTGGCCTTCACGACACATGCACACACACACACGCTCTTCTCTCTCTCCTATCACCACAAATACCACCACTACCACCACCACAGAAAATATACACCACAAAAACACATTCAGCACTGACTAATACTGACTGTCTGACATTGACAATGACAATCTATAGACTATACTCACACTCGAACACACACACACACACAAGAATGAATGAACACACACACACTCACATGAGTGCACACACACACATACACAAATCACCCACATGCATACACAAACAAACACACACACACCATAAGCACACACACACAGACACACACACCATAAGCACACACGACCAGCACTGTTTACATAATCATAAAATAATATAGGCCTCGTGTTATGCAGCAATAACCATGAAATGTGATATTTACCAACTCTTTCAAGAATTTCCACATGCATGTCTGTGAAAACTCGCATTGATGACAGCAAGGTAGGCGCTGTGGTTCCTGGACAGTCAATTATCCTAAAGAAACTCCACTATGAAGACTGTCCTGTGTTCTTCTCACCAATGCCGACAATGGTAGTATTGGTAGTGCTGTACAACCTAGGCTATACATCCACAATTTATTGTCTGCTTTCCCTTTAAACATCGGACTTAAGTCAGAAAACTGTTGATTCAAAGTTGGCATGGAAAATTTCAGATTTCCATCGCCGTCACTTGTCTGTAGTGTATTACTAGACATCTAGTATTAGTCACATAGTGTATAGTGTCACAGTGTGTATCAGACAATCACTATCATTCACTGGAATCAGTCGAAATGAGAACACAGAAATTTTCTCGTTTTATCAAAACTGCTTCTACATCCAGGCACACAGCACTTTTTAGGCATAGATCTATTCACTTTGTACACTCACCACGAAATAATTCTCAACAGTTGTCAGTAAAAGCACATTAGCCATATAGAGAAGAAGAAATACTCCAAGAAGGCCGACTATCTACACACGTCACATGGTAATCACACACTGTTTAAACATGGCGCTGCCAACAATGCGAACTGATCACGATGTGACGTCACATGACGTACACGTGTCTGACCATATATGTCGCGTAGGCCACGGTCTGACCATGTATCATTGTATCAAACCACAGACATCAAAGATATATGTCTGTGGCTCAAACCAACTGAGCTACTGCCATGCACGCCAAAAATACACCGGTTTCTGATTGGTTGATTTTATCGTAACCCGGAACAAACCTAAAGTCATTGAGAGATTGCTTCCCTTGGCCATGTTTCGGGACGGCCGTAGCTATGGACGCCACAATGCGAACTCGAGCATCGTGACGATCGTTGGCATTAAAAGTATGCGGAAAAACTCGATCAAAATAATAATTACAATATTTTAATAATTACAATATTTATATAGCGCAAAATCTTGATAAAATCAAATCTAAGCGCTGAAGCAGACACACACGCACGCACGCACGCACGCACGCACACACACGCGCACACACACACACACACACACACACACACACACACACACACACACACGCATGGCTATAAATGGGGAAAGAAAAAGCAATAAAAGCAATAAAAGCAAGAATAAAAGCAATGGAATAAAAGCAATGGAAAATTATAGAGAGCATAGCATATACAATTATATATTATAACCATGTGATTCCCCTCCGAGCGGAGACAGGTTGCAGAGGGGGGGGAGGGGGGGTTGAGTGAGGTTAGGATTTTATGCAGAGGAGAAAAGGTGGGTTTTGAGAGCGGACTTGAAGGAGACAAAAGTAGGTTGCTGACGGACTGAGAGAGGAAGTTTGTTCCAGGAGAGTGGACCAGAAACAGAGAAGGCTCGTGGACCATAGGTATTGAGCTTAGTGCGTGGAAAGCGAAAAGTCAGAGGATCGGAGGCAGAGCGGAGGGTACGCGAGGGAACATAGATCTCAAGTAGGCTTGACAGGTAATCGGGGGCTGCGTTATTGAGGCTTTTGTAGCACATGGTGTCTAGTTTGTATTGTATGCGCTTTGATACAGGGAGCCAGTGAAGTTGTGCCAGGAGAGGAGATATGTGGTCAGCTTTTTTCTTTTTGAGTACAAGGCGTACAGGGGAAATAAAGATACTACTGAAAAATTGTGGATATGATGGAGTTTATCGATATGAAATTCTTAAACAATCGTGGTCTGCGTGCCCAGCAATGTGTGTGTGTGTGTGTGTGTGTGTGTGTGGTGTGTGTGTGTGTGTGTGTGTGTGTGTGTGTGTGTGTGTGTTTGTGTGTGTGTATGTGTGTGTGTTGAGTGTGTGTTGGTGTGTGTGTGTGTGTTGTGTGTGTGTGTGTGTGTGTTTGAGTGTGTGTGTGTGTGCGTGTGTGTGTGTGTGTGTGTGTGTGTGTTTGAGTGTGTGTGTATGTGCGTGTGTGTGTGTGTGTGTGTGTGTGTGTGTGTGTGTGTGTGTGTGTGTGTGTGTGCACGCACACGCGTGCGAGTGTGAATTTATTAGTTTCCACAGGTGTCAGTAAAAGACAGTTCAGTGTTTGAAGATTATGTATTGGTTTCACAACAGACATGGACTGTGCAGAAACAAGCTTACAAGTGAAAAAAGTAATACTAGTGCTATTTATTTTCATGAAACAATGGGACACATGTTAAGAAGAGCACATGACACTATCAGAATCAAGTGCTGTTATCTGTTCTTCAGCATGATTAAACAGT
>CM060311.1:80468685-80476185 GCA_030674185.1 Monoplex corrugatus | reverse complement strand
GGAAAGCTGTAGGGAAAGAGAGCACCAGGTAGACCCAGGGGAAAAATTTTGGACGGACTTGCAGGGTGGCTGGACGGAGAGGGTGGAAAATGTGCTTGCGGCAACAAAGGATAGATACATATGGAGGGCATGATCGCCAACGCCATGCGGCAGGGCACTTAATGATGATGATGATGATCTTTTCTACACAGAGTGGTATTGTTATAAGACACAGTAGCACCCCATACACCCCCCCCCCCCGGGTGGATGCTGGGGACTATTTCAGTATAAATAGTATCCCACCTTCTGGAAATTCTTTGTTACATCAGCCATATCACCTGAGGCTGGTGTCGACGTAAAAACTGAACCAAATCAATCAATCAGTCCGGAAATTCTGAGTAAGAAATCTCCTCTATTCTGTCACTGTCTTTGTTTCTGCTTGTTCCTTTACTTTCTGACATTTCTTCCTATCATTTTCTGCCTCGCTGGTCCATTCTCCTGTCTGTGTTCGATAAAGTTCTACATACTTTCTCTCTTCAGATTGATAATTGGTTACATTAATAAGTACATTTTAATTCTCGGGAAATGAGATATGCGGAGCAATTTTAGGTATGTTAGGCCCGTTTTTATGTGTGTTTTACTGTCCTTAGTTATTTTAGAATTCGTATTCAGGTGGGGTTTTTTTTAATCCCCTGTGCGATAAATTGGGCGGAGTGGTCAACGCCAGGGGTATCTCCTTAGATTATGTGCGCGAATGCAATGATATGTGTACTTACTTTTTCTTCCCTGTTGAAGTATTGTGTATGTTTTGAAACGGTTATAGCCCTGATATGGCTCTACGCAGTTGGCTGGGCTCGAAACAAAAACATTTACGACTAGCACCGCACAACCCGCCAAGTCGGCTGACAGACCTTACAATAAGAAATAAAAAAAAAAAAAAAAAATTAAAAAAAGAGCGACTAATCGCGTTCAAACAAACAGAAACCAGCAAAATAAATGTTGTTTTAAATACGTGTTTTGATTCTGTTTTTATGTGTTCAGTATAAGATCTTACAATTCGCGAGCTGTAACCGTTACGACGGGAAATGGATCATCAAACATGCCCTATAAAAAAAATGGTGTCCACGTTTCGAGTTATTGGATGAGGAGTGTCCACTTTCTCCTTGGTTAAAAAAAGATTATTTAACCCTTTGACTGACTCCTGCACCCTATCCACCAACTTAAAAAAAATTAACCCTTTGATCCCCTCACCCTATCCACTGGCTTCCTGCAGGGTTAACTTTTTGTTTTGCCAGCATGGTTGACAATACAAGATTCTGGTGGACAGGCTGAGCGAGCCAAAGAGTTAAGTTTTTGCTTTGAAAACGTGGTCGACAATGGAAGATGCTGGTGGACAGGCTGAGGGAGTCAAAGAGTTAAGTTTTTGCTTTGAAAACGTGGTTGACAATGGAAGATGCTGGTGGACAGGGTGCAGAACACAAAGGATTCA
Organism: Monoplex corrugatus; assembly: GCA_030674185.1. Lineage (NCBI taxonomy): Eukaryota > Metazoa > Mollusca > Gastropoda > Littorinimorpha > Ranellidae > Monoplex > Monoplex corrugatus. Next base: position 80,474,717 of record CM060311.1, on the reverse strand, counting down.
GATGTAATCACTTGTCTGGTTTTTCTTTGTGGGAGGGGGGAGGAGGTTGATGATAAGTAGGGAGAGGAAGGCATGGGGGGGTATTTATTTAGCTGATGACATAATGACAATCAGTTGTCCCTAATCGTGAACACGCTGGGACGATAATAAAAACAAGAACAAGAACAAGAGAAATGAGGAAATTATAAGACAACGTTATCTTCTTTAACTATATGACAAGATTCATCTCACGACATTCCCTAATCGTTATCACGCTGGGACGATAATAAAAACAAGAACAAGAACAAGAGAATTGAGGAAATTATAAGACAACGTTATCTTCTTTAACTATATGACAAGATTCATCTCACGACAGTCCCTAATCGTTATCACGCTGGGACGTAAATACCACTGAAGAAGAAGAAGAAGAAAAATTGAACTTGGATTGCTGGATTGAAAGTCTAGAGTTCTATCCATTACACCATGGATTGAACATTCAGTCATGAGTGATGCAATTGAAGGCCATGTCCTCCCAGTCAGCAGTGGAGGAAGAACCATCACGAACTTTCGCTTCACAGATGACACTGATGGCGTGGCAGGCTGTGAACCAGAATTCGCAAAGCTTCTTAATTAAAACGACTGACCAGATATCGATCGACAAGATACGGCATGGAAATCAGCGCCGAGGCAATTAATTAACCATTTGACTCCCACAGCCTGTCCATCAGTATCCCGCATTGCTAACCACTGCTAACAAAGCAAAAATGTAACCCTTTGTCTCCCTCACCCTATCCACCAGCTTCCTAGAGGAAGCTGATGGACAAGTGATGGGATCAAAAAGTTAAGGTTTAGCTGTTGGTAGCTAGGGTGCAGGTGTCAAATGGTTAAAGTTAATGACTAGCCACAACTCCACATTTCGCTACTTACCCATCAGGCTTTAGAGTCCCCCCCCCCCCCCCCCCCCCGTGGGGATGCCAGGGGCTCTTTCAGTGTAAATAGTATTCCCACCTTCTGGAAATTCTGTGCTAGAAATTTCCTCTTTTCTGTCACTCTCTTTGTTTCAGCTTTTTCTTTTGCTTTCTGTCTTTTCTTCCTATCATTTTCTGACTTGCTAGTTCATTCCCCTGTATGTTTTCAATTAAGTACTTTCTCTTAGGATTGATAATTGAGTACATGTAGTTAAGTGCATTTTTTGGCTCTAGGGAAATGAGATATGCGGAAGCAATTTTAGGTAATTTAGACCCGTTTTTATAGATGCTTGAGTGTCGTTTGTTGTGTTTAAATTTGCCTTCAGGTTTGTTTTTAAATCCCTTGTGTGATAAATTGCACGGAGAGGTCAACGCCAGGGGCATTTCCTTAGATTATGTGAACGAATGAATTGATGTGTGTTCTTAATTTTCTCTCTTTTTTGTGTTCCTTGCTGAAGTAATGTGCTTGAAACAGGTTATATTCCTGGTATGGGTCTACGCAGCCGGCCGGACTTTAACAAAAATAACGGTAACAGGTGTCAGAGGCTTCATTGTAGAACGTACTGCGTCATCAGCCTTGTGACATCAGATGTTGTTTGAACTGATCTCGTCACGGTATCAGGTCGTAGATAACACTTCGCCCTCTCTTTTCTCCTGAGGGCGACTTTCGTTACGACAATCATTGTGTACATTTTCTGATTAATTTGGTTCAGTTTTTACGTCGACACCCACCTCAGGTGATATGGCCGACGGAGATAACCAACCCAGGGAAGTGGGGGAATGAGGACTTATCTAATCCTATAGTGACACCACCAGAACAACAATGATGTTAAGATGGAGCAGTGAAAAGGCCAGTTCTAATATATCGCACCCCGGGATTCGAACCCACAACCATTAGCATGTGAATCCGACGCTCAAACCAACTGAGCTACTGGGGCTCGCCATACATTTACTGATCAGACTTAGGAGGTTTTAGCGTATAATTTCCTGACTCATAGGTCTGACGTACATATTTGAGCCAGTTTGGTTACTACGTCAGTTGACAGACAACACCTCATCTATCTCTGTCTTTGTCTCTGTGTCTGTCTGTCTCTTTGTGTCTGTCTCTGTCTTCGTCTCTGTCTCCCTCCCAGGTCTCTCTCTCTCTCTCTTTCTATTGTCTCTCTCTTTCTATTGTCTCTCTTTCTCTTTCTTTTCTCTCTCCCTCCCTCTCTCTCTCTCTGTCTTTATCTCTCTCTCATTCTTCTCTCTCTCCCTCTCTCCTTGTCTGTCCTGTCTGTCTCTCTCTCTCTCACTCTCTCTATTTCTCTCTGTCTCTGTCTCTATCTCCCTCTCTCTGTCTTCATCTCTCTTTCTTCTCTCTCTCCCTCTCTCCTTGTCTGTCTGTCTCTCTCTCTCTCTCACTCTCTCTATTTCTCTCTCTCTGTGTCTCTATCTCCCTCTCTCTCTCTCCCCCCGCTCTTTCTCTCTCTCTTTCTACTCTCTCTCTCTCTGTCTCTTCTCTTCTCTCTCTCCCTCCCTCTCTCTCTATGTCTCTCTCTTTCTCTCTCTATCTCTCTTCTGTCTCCCTCTCTCTCTCTGTGTCTTTATCTCTCTCTCTCTCTCTCTTTCTTCTCTCTTTCCCTCTGTCTCTCTGTCTCTTTGTCTCTGTCTCTGTCTCTCTCTCTCTCTGTCTCTCTCTCCCCTCTCTCTCAATCTTTCGTATCAAAGCATACTTGTCACAGATAGGGCAACTGGTAACAACATCAATATATTGTAGATTTACTGATCAGGCAAAGACAGCTCCAGTCAGGCAAAGACAGCTCCAGTATCAAGCTTATTCGGTCACAGACCTTTAATTATGAAACTAACTTTGTGCCGAAGCAGGTTGACTGTTTCTGTTGATAGATCCATGGACTCAGAATCTGATGTCTTCGAGTTTAGTCTCAGTCTGCAATAGAAAAACTGTCCTGTTGGCTGTCCATCTGTTGCTCCGATTGTTCTTATGACATCAGTTTCATCATCAGCATCATCATCATCATGTGCCCTGGCCTGCCGCATGGCGTTGACTATCATGGCCCTCCATATGCATCTATCTCTTGTCACTGTAATTACATCTTCCACCCTCTCTGTCCTCAGCCACCCTGCAAAGTCCGTCCAATATTTTCTCCCTGGATCTACCTGGTGTTCTCTTTCCTTCCAGCTTTCCTGTTGTGACCAGGTGCTCTAATTCTCCTTTCCTCATAAAATGTTCTATGAATGTTGTTTGTCTTTTTCTAATTTTCTTTATGAATGATATTTTTCTGTCTGCCTCCATCAAGACTGTCTCGTTTGTTTTCAGTTTAGTGTCCCATAAATCCCTTCCCCCTCCCCCCACTCCCCATTTTAAGCCACCACCAGGGCAGAGGATTTTGCGCAGGATCAAGGATTCTGCCAGATAATCGCTGGTAGATTTGAGTACAGCGCATATGGAATTGTCGGAGTGCTATGAATCCGAGCAACGACTGCCGACAATCAATTGGGTCACTGGGTAACTATGTCTTGTATCCTTTCACCCTTTCACGGTCTGTGTGACTCAACCCTTTGACTCCCGCACCCTGTCCACCAGCATCCTGCACTGTCAACAATGCTAGCAAAGCAAACACTTTACCCTTTGATTCCCTCACTCTATCCACCAGCTTTTTGCAAGAAGCTGGTGGATAGGGTGAGGGAGGGCAGTCAAAGGGTTAAGTTTTTGCAATTGACAGATGAGGTGAGGGCAGTCTAAGGGTTAACAACACGGACATACTGTAGATATATACTTCGTGGCTCCAAGCACGTAGCTTGTCGAGTTGTAAATAGACCGTGTACACCAAACTCTTAGGATTTTGCGCAGGATCAAGGGTCTTTTTGATAATTGCTGATAGATCTGAATACAGCGCATATGGAATTGGCGGAGTGCCATGAATCCGAGCAACGACTGTCGACAATCAACTGAGTCACTGGGTAATCCCCCTCTATCTCTCGTATCATTTCAATTGTTTTCACGGTCCAGGTGACTCTTGACAACACGGATATAATGTAGAACTACATCTTAACCCTTTGACTCCACACCCTCTCACCAACTGCAGAAACATAACCTTTGACTCCCGTACCTATTCACCAATCGCAAAAACTTAACGCTTTGACTCCCACACCTCTCCGCCAATTGCAAATACTTAACGCTTTGACTCCCGCACCCTATCCACCAACTGCAAAAACTTAACATTTTGACTCCCACACCCTCTCCACCAACTGCAGAAACATAACCCTTTGACTCCCGTACCCTATTCACCAATTGCAAAAACTTAACGTTTTGACTCCAGCACCCTATCCACCAACTGCAAAAACTTAACCCTGTGAATGTGGGGGTGGGGGGTGGGTGTGGGTGTGGGTGCATGTGTATCTCTCTGTATATCTATACTCGTACTTCATGGCTCCAGCATGAAGCTTGTCGAGTTGTAAATAGACCGTGTAAACCAAACTCTGTCTGAGCTACCACTCTCGCTCCTACTCCCAGAGTTGCTGGATAACAGCCATCTGGCTGTCACACACGACGAGAGCAGATAGGCAGTGAACACCATCTCAGCGAGATCAGAATCATCTTCACAGCACTAAACAATCGGTTAACAGATAAGAGATAACAAGCAGTTATCAATCTGTCATCCATTTTGTCCGTGGGAACAAGCTCTATTGGGACAGCTTAGAGATAGGCAAAGACGTCTTTGAAGTTACGTGTAGCAGTTAGGGTTTGTTCTAATATGTAGACTAGATAAAATATAGTCTAGGTAGGGCCTCAGGACCTGGTCAGCTCATGGGTTTATGTGCAAGGCTTAAGGTTTGTGTCATGATCACCATACACATGGCACCTGTGACGTTAGTGCATATGGAATTCGTTCCAAGCGCGGAGACATCATCTTGAGAAACTGAAACTGAAATCTGGCGCGCTACTCAAATCCACCAGCAATGATCCGCCAAACCCCTTGACCCTGCGCAAAATTCTATGCCCTGATGATAACTTAAAATTGAGGAGGAGGGGGGAGGGATTTATGAGACACTGAGCTGATATTGCGAGAACAATCGGAGCAAGAGATGGGCAGCGGGATTCATCGCACTCGGACAATTCCATATACGCTCTACTCAAATCTGCCGGAAATTATCTGGCAGACTCCCTGAGCCTGCGCAAAACCTTACGCACTCGCAAGTCCGTCCAATATAATACGAGTTATGGTCTACCTATTATCAATCTGTCTCAAGTCATAAAACGAGTTATCATCTAGTTATCATAAAACCAGTTATCATCTAGTTATTATCAATCGTTCCCAAGTCATAAAACGAGCTATCGTCTAGTTATTATCAAACTCTCAAATCATAAAACGAGTTATTTAGTTATCATCAATCTGTCCCAAGTCATAAAACGTGTTATCGTCTAGTTATTATCTACCTTCTCAAGTCATAAAAAGTGTTATCATCTAGTTGTTATCAATTTGTCCTATGTCAGAACACGAGTTATCGCCTGGTTATTATCAAACTGTCTCACGTCATAAAACGAGTTATCGTCTAGTTATTATCAGTGTGTTAAGTCATAAAACGAGTTATCGTCTAGTTATTATCAGTGTGTTAAGTCATAAAATGAGTTATTGCCCAGTTATTATCGATAACATACAAAGCATCCTTGTGGTCAAGAGTCACCTTGGTTCATGGTCATTTTAGTTTGCACCACGTCATTTGGACATGCTGTGAGACATTCATATGTTTGTCTCTCTCTGTCTCTGTCTATCTGTCTGTCTATCTGTCTGTCTGTCTGTCTGTCTGTCTGTCTGTCTGTCTGTCTGTCTCTCTCTGATAAGTTGACAAGTTTAAATATCTGGGAACGATCATTTCACCAGACGGCAGATGCACATCAAAAGTAGCTAGCAGAATCGGCCAGGCCAGGACGGCATTCAAAAGGATGAAAAGCGTTCTTACCAACAGATGCCTATCAATTAACATCAGGAAGAGAGTTCTTGAATGTTATATAGAATCGATACTGTTATACGGTCGTGAGGCGAGGACAATCAACAAGCAATCAAAAGCATTCTTACCAAC
>CM060311.1:80446185-80466185 GCA_030674185.1 Monoplex corrugatus | reverse complement strand
ATGTCAACCATGGAACGCTTTGTCCCCTCACACACCATGTAAAGACTGTGATCTAAGCAAAAGAAAGTCAAGAGTGTATGAAGTGTTTGTGCACTGTTTACCCCACACTGAGAACCGAGTTTGAATGATCACTTTATTGCAGGCGTGAAGTGTGTGTGCGTGATTGCGCGTATGTGTGTGTGTGTGTGTGTGTGTGTGTGTGTGTGTGTGTGTGTGTGTGTGTGTGTGTGTGTGTGTGTGTGTGTGTGTGTGTGTGTGTGGTGTGTGTGTGTGTGTGAGCGAGTAGTAGCCTACTCAAGCGCGCGGTCTTGAGAACCTGACACTGAAATTGAATCTGAAGTGTTTGCATAGGTGTCCGTTCAGTTTTCACGTCGACACCCAACATCAGGTGACATGGCCGACGGGGATAACCATCCCAGAGAAGAAGGGAAGGGGGTGGCGGGGACTTATCTACCTAATCCTATACTGACACCAACAGAATAACAATGATGTGAGCGTTAGATCTCGTTTGAGTGGAAAATGTTGAGTAAGCAGTTGAATAATAGATGGCGTGATTTCCATTACACGAAACCTTATTTACCCGTCTATCACTTCAGTCTGATTACTTCTTTCCCCCCTGGAGGGGCCCATGTGATATAACTATCGAATCACGGTATTATCATCATCATCATCATCAGGTGCCCTGCCGCATGGCGTTGGCGACCATGGACTTCCAACCATCTCTATCTCTCGTTGCCCCTAGCATCTCCCCCACCCTCCTCATCCCCAGCCACTCTGCAAGTCCGTCCAGCATTCTCTACCTGGTGCTCTCTTTCCCTCCAGCTTTCCCGTTGTGACCAGGTGCTCCAAATCCCCCTTCCTCATAAAATGGCCTATAAATGTTGCCTGTCTTTTCCTAATCTTCCTTATGAGTGATCGACTTGTGTCTGCCTCCATCAAGACTGTCTCGTTTGTTTTCTTTGCTGTCCATGGAACTCTCAACATTCTTCTTAGAAACCACATCTCGGCTGCCTCAATCTTGCTCTGGCTTTGCTTGCTGACTGTCCACGCCTCGTATCCGTACAACAGTATTGGTTCTATATAACATTCAAGGACTCTCTTTCTGATGTTAATTGATAGGCATTTGTTGGTAAGAATGCTTGTCATCTTCTTGAATACTGTTTTGGCTTGGCCGATTCTGCCAGCTATTTCCGATGTGCATCTGCCGTCTGATGAAATGACCGTTCCCAGGTATTTGAACTTATTAACCTGTGTCAAGGTTGTGCCAATTGCTGATATTTTGCATGAGGGGATTTCATGTTTTTTACTGATCACCATGACTTCAGTCTTCCTGCTGTTTAGTTCCAACCCCTTACCTTTGCTTTCTATTTCTAGTATATTCACAAGGTTTTGTAGGTCCCTTTCATTTTTTGCAATTAGCACGGTGTCATCTGCGTACCGAATGTTGTTTATCATTTTTCCTCCTTTAATCCAGGGTCTTTTTCTAGGTTTCTCGTGATGTTTTCGCTGTAAAGTGAAAACAGATCTGGTGACAAAACACAACCCTGTCTGACTCCTCTTTTGATGTTTTGGAAAGAGCTTATATTGTTTTCTATTCTCATTGCAGCTGTTTGTTCCCAGTACATATTCCTGATCATTCGTAGATCTTTTCCATCAACATTGAGTCTCTCCAGTTGGTTGATCAATTCTTCATGTCGTACCCGATCGAAAGCCTTGGTATAATCAACAAAGCATAAATACAAATCCTTATTCATCTCAATTGACCTCTCTATGATAGTTCTTAGGATGTATATGGCATTAATAGTTCCCTTCCCTTCCCTTCCACAAATCCACACTGTTCATCTGCTATTTCTCTTTTGATTCTATTCCTTGTCCTCATCATGATTATTCTTAACAGGATTTTTGTTACATGACTCATCAAACTGATTGTGCGATGGAGTTCGCATTCTATAGCCCCTGTCTTCTTTGGAAGTGCAATGAAAATTGATTTTGACATATCTTTGGGGTTTTTTCCAGTGTCATAAATTTCATTTAGGAGGACTGTTACTTTTTCTATACCAAATTCCTCCAGGGCTTCAATCATCTCTGTAGTAATGTTGTCTGGTCCTGGGGCTTTTCCTAGTTTCATCTTTTTCAGTGCTGCTCTAACTTCATCTTTCATTATGGGTGGTCCTTCAAAGTTCTTTTTTTGTTTGTTTGAGGGTGGATGTGATGCATCTAGTGTGTTGGCTAGTGACTAGTGACTGCGTGCTTGTCACCTCTCACTTTCACAGCCTACACCGCTGGCTAGCAGCTATGCGAAAAGAAGAGCAGAAGGCATAAGTCTCTTCCTGTCAGTACATAGCCTCTCCATCCGCAAGCCCTACGGTGTGCCTCCTCGTGGCGACAGGCGGTAACTGAGCACCTCACGGACTCAGGCTAAATCTCATAGGACTCGGAGGAGGTCTGGCCCCCAGACGTGCAGCATGCAGGCCCACCGGCGTATGGATATGCCCTGGTGCCCACGAACCAGATCCCCAAGCTATGGGTAAATCACTCCACTGTCTTGTGGACATCTCGGGAGAGAGTAAGGCTAAGGGAGTTAACCCTGAAAAAAAAACCGATGGAAGGCAAGGGGAAACCACCATCGTAGTTTTCCCCAGGAAAACCATGAACAAAAGAAATCACGGTATAAGGGAGATAATCAGACAACTTTCCGGTTTTTTAATTGCGGACTTTCTGCTGTTGATGCAGACAGCAACAATCAGACGAAGAAACAAATCATGACTTTTGCTTTTTTGTGTTTTGTTGTTGTTATTGTTGTTGGTTTTGTTTTTTTTGTTTTTTTTGGGGGGGGGTTGTTTTGTTTTGTTTTGTTTGTTTTTTTGTTTTTTGTGTGTTGTTTTTTGTTTTTTGTTTTGTTTGTTTGTTTGTTTGTTTTTGGAGGGTATGTAGTCTGCATTGATTGCCTGCGTATGTCCCTGGTGCATGAGTAAACTTTGAGTTGAATTCTCAAGATCTGGCGCCATATAAACTCTGTAACTAGTAGCAGTAGTAGTATCATCATCATCATCGTCGTCATCGTCATCATCATCATCATCATTATCATTATCAATATGTGTGTGTAGCATCGTGTAGCATGTGTGTGTGTGTGTGTGTTGTGATTGTGTGTGTGTGTGTGTGTGTGTGTGTGTGTGTGTGTGTGTGTGTGTCTGTGTGTGTGTGTGTCTGTGTGTGTGTGTCTGTGTGTGTGTGTGAAAGAGACACAGAGAGAGAGGCATACAGAGTGCGTGCGTACACACACACACACACACACACACACACACACACACACACACACACACACACACACATATATATATATATATATATATATATATAATATATATATATAAAAAACGGAGTAATAAATTTCAAAACTATTCAGCCTGGAGAGAAGAGATTTTTCACACTGACTCAATAGAGATTATTCTAACAAGCAAAACATTTTCATGTAATACAACGCTTTCTTCGATTGTGTATAATTTTATAAGCTTTAGTTGAAATTCTACCGGACATACATGACAGACTGTCACAACAGTGAAATCGTTCTGTGAATATTGTCAAAAGTTGTCGTTAAATTGCTGTGAACACCGTCATCAAAAGATGCTGATTTGACCCTTTGACCCCTTCACCCTGTCTGTCAGCATCCTGCATTGTCAACCATGCTAACAAAGCAAAAACCTAATCCTTTGACTCCCTCACCCTGTCTGCCAGTATCCTGCATTGTCAACCATGTTAACAAAGCAAAAACTTAACCCTTTGACTCCCTCACCCTGTCTGTCAGCATCCTGCATTGTCAACCATGCTAACAAAGCAAAAACTTAACCCTTTGGCTCCCTCACCCTGTCTGTCAGCATCCTGCATTGTCAACCATGCTAACAAAGCAAAAACTTAACCCTTTGGCTCCCTCACCCTGTCTGTCAGCATCCTGCATTGTCAACCATGCTAACAAAGCAAAAACTTAACCCTTTGACTCCCTCACTCATGTGTGCACTCATGTGTATGTGTGTGTTCATTCATGTATGTGTGTGTGTGCGCGCGCGTGTGTGTGTAGGTGTGTGTGTGTGTGTGTGTGTGTGTAGGTGTGTCACACTGTGTGTTTTGAGTGTGAGTATAGATAAGTCATTGTCAGACAGTCAATGTTAGATAGTCAGTGTTGAATATGTCTTTGTGGTGTATGTTTCTGTGGTGGTGGTAGTTGTGGTCTGGATCTCTCTACCACCAAAAAACACTATCGTCTGATCTCGTCACAGAATCCGATCTGATTATACACTCCGTGCTGAACTGCTTTGCACATAAATCTGACCGAGATGTTGGTTCAAAGTTGGCACAGGGAATTTTACTTTTCCATAGCCGTCGCTTGTCTGTATCGGTCGGAAATGAAAACATGGACATTTTCTCGTTTTTATCGTAATTGTCTTTTCATCCATGTACACAGCACTTTTTAGGCATGTTTACGTTATCCACTCACGGAACAATTCCCAAATGTTGTCAGTAAAAGCACATTAAAAGAAGAAGAAATACTCAGAGAAAGCCGACGATCAACACATGGTCAGTACACAATGTTTAGATATGGCGCTTCTAACGTGATAAAAGCACAGTCCTTTGTGTCTGGCTAATGTATTTCGGGAAGGCCATGGTTGAACACGCCTCTTTCGATCACGTGACTCTATTCCTTCAGGTCAGGGGTTGATACATATGCATAAGCGAGACGTCTGCCGGATCAACCAAAATATCAACCAATTACTGGCCGGTTTGGTTTGAGATGTAGTCGCATGCGCAAAAAGTTCCTCTCTCTCTCTCTCTCTCTCTCTCTCTCTCTCTCTCTCTCTCTCTCTCTCTCTTTATCTCTCTCTGTGTCTGTCTCAGTCTCTGTCTCTGTCTCTCTGTCACTCAGTCTCTGTCTCTCTGTCACTCTATCTCTGTCTCTCTGTCTCTGTCTCTCTGTCTCTGTCTCTGTGTCTGTCTCTGTCTCTCTGTCTCTGTCTCTCTGTCTCTGTCTGTCTCTCTGTCTCTGTCTGTCTCTGTCTGTCTCTCTGTCTCTGTCTGTCTCTGTCTCTGTCTCTCTGTCTCTGTCTCTGTCTGTCTCTGTCTCTGTCTGTCTCTGTCTGTCTCTGTCTCTGTCTCTCTGTCTCTGTCTCTCTGTCTCTGTCTCTCTGTCACTCTGTCTCTGTCTGTCTCTCTGTCTCTGTCTCTGTCTCTCTCAAGATGGGTGCAGCAGATGGCCACACCCTTTCTAATACGCCGACACGCTCTCTGTGTGCAGTATGCTAACGGTCTGCAAGTTTTCCTCACAAACGTTCACACGGACACTAGAGACCTTTAGCTTACACGTCACATATCTCCCAACACGTATACGTATCGCGATACGTACGTGTCCCGTACGTGAAAGCGATCTGGGTTTAGATTACACGTGAAACAGATCTACGTCCCCCGAAGCAAGGGACGTAACCACAACGTTTTCTGTACTTTACAACATGTGACATTGTAAACATATGTTAACTATTTGTTTTTCATTGATACTACCAATGTGACGACGAATTAAATTGTTATACTCGGATTTTTAACTGAAAATAGATCTAGCAATTACTTTTTATCTTTCCAAGCAACTTGATTGCTCCTAATAATCAATATTATGACTTCATGGGCAATGAACGCTGTTGATGTTTTGTGTGTACACGCGCGCGCGTGTGTGTGTGTGTGTGCCCCATGCTTCATCTGTGTCAATAAATCATGGCTGAAAATTTTGATTATATATAGATATATATTTCTGTACTTTTATTTAACGCTAGCGAGGAAGAACAGGAATTCTTTATAAATTCAGACTGTTATTAAATTAATTAATTACATACTTAGCACTATAATTAATTACTCAGTCTTTGTGTACACACACACACGTATGCGCCCACCGACAGGCACAAATCATGCACTTGCAACACACTTTCCATGTGACACTTTCCATGAAAATATTCACTATATGGGCATATGAATCCTTTATTGTGACAAAATGAATTCTGAATACTATTCTGAAAGAGCATACCTGTTCTGAGACATTTAAGTTTTTGTTTTTGTTTTTCTGCCATAAAAATGAAGACTACTAATCAGGTAAAAAAAAAAAGAGTAACGTGTACAAAACAATCATTCCCATTTCCCTGATTTTTGCTTATTATTTTAATGGCACGGATCTGCACAGTTTGTGTTTTTTGTTTTGTTTTGTTTTTTAGAAAAACCTAATGATCTCTGTATAGCGTTCAGATTTTCTCAGATGTGTATATGCGCAGTTTTGTCCATTCTATGCAGGCAGGATACTGGTGCAGTCTGCATACTCTGATTTGGTGGATATGCTTGCTGGGCCAAGCTTCCATAAGCCACCAAACACACAAGACATGACTTACAAGATCTTTATAGTGCATATTTGATGTTCTGCATGAGCGTGCACACAAAGGGGTTTCTGACACTCGTAGGTCTGCACACAAGCTGACCAGAGAACTTAACAAATTCTCCACCCTTTTTCACCAGGCAGGAGGCACTCAGAAGGGACCAAACACAAACATTCAGTGCGGACAATGTCAACATCCTGGACAGAGAAAATAAGTGGTTCCAGCGAGGAGTCAAGGAGGCCATCTACATCGCAGCCACCAACCCCCCGCTCAACAGGGACCGGGGCCGTTACACCCTGCCCCCGGTGTACCATTCTCTGATTCGATCTCGTGAACTGGGTTCATCCCATGTTCGCGAGATCTGAGTAGAGATTCACGCAGACAGCATTAGAGCGCTGACGAAGATGGCGAGAACGCCATCGAAAGCTACGGAACTGTGAGTAGCGATTTTTACACTGTTGGGAGACCTTGTTCTTCAAAATTGGTAGCATTACAAACATTCTTATTACAAGTCTGATATTTACCTGCTTGATTACCGCACCCGTCATTTTGTGACTTCACAATGGTGTGTTTCCTCTGTACGTGTGTGTGTGTGTGTGTGTGTGTGTGTTGTGTGTGTGTGTGTGTGTGTGTGTGTGTGTGTGTGTGTGTGTGTGTGTATGTATGTGTGTGTGTGTGTGTGTGTGTGTGTGTGTGTGCATGGAAATGGGAAAGGGAGGGGGGGGGAAGGGGTTGGGGGTTGGGAACGTATCATGTGCAGAGTTATGGCATATGCCATTTGGTGATCTCTACTGTGGTGACATGTGGAAGAAGAGCAAAAATAATGAAAGATAAATGTTTTTACTAACATTCTTATATTTGGTATAGTTAGATCTATCAGCTTTTACAATAGCATAGGGATAAGTGTAAGTACAATGAACATAAATAAGTGCTTTTTCTAACATTCTTCTATTTAGCACTGGTTGAGTATAAATCTGCTTTTACAACAACATTTGACATGAGTGTGATTACAATGAAAGATAAATGTTTTTCTAACATTCTGCTGTCTACCACTGTTATGTTAGAGTTATCTGCTTTCACAACAGCATCAGGGCTAACTGTAATAATATCATTTCAAAGAACACCAGTCCTTAAACACTTAAAATGTACTGCCACATTTTTCATTATATATGTTAGGTATAATAACTCCACAATTCCTATTTTAACTAGCAAGCCAGAAGCTTTTATCATACTTTGTCTAGCCTATCTGCTTGGCCCCGTGAGAGGAAACCAGATTTGATTGCCCATATATATGTATGTATCTGAGAGCAGATATGTATGTGTGTGTGTGTGTGTGTTTGGGCGTATTTGTCATCATGGTTGTGTGTGAAAGAAAAGGAGGGAGGGAGACATAGAGAAGGAAGGGTGGAGGGCAGAGAGAGAGAGAGAGAGAGAGAGAGAGAGAGAGAGAGAGAGAGAGAGAGAGAGGTGATTTAGATTTTAAAGTAAAGTAAAATCTAAATCACCTCTCTCTCTCTCACTCTCTCTCTCTCTCTCTCTCTCTCTCTGCTCTCCACCCTTCCTTCTCTATGTCTCCCTCCCTCCTTTTCTTTCACACACAACCATGATGACCAGCCAATAGGTTTTACCTCATAATTCTAATTGATGTGCTAATGAAATGCTGATACAATTCATCACAACCACCACAGCAGGGGAGGATTTGTGGTTTCAAATACTACCATCCTATTGGTTCCAAATCAAATAATTAATCATTTGGCAGTCCTGAAGTACAAGAATTTAGCCTTGTCTCTTCCATTTGGTGATCTCTACTGTGGTGACATGTGCAAGAAGAGCAAGAATAATGAAAGATAAGTGTTTTTTCTAACATTTTTCTATTTGGTACTGTTAGAGCTATCCGCTTTTATAATAGCATTAGGGATAGTGTAAGTACAATGAACATAAATAAGTGTTTTTTCTAACATTCTTCTATTTAGCACTGGTTCAGTATAAATCTGCTTTTACAACAACATTAGAGATGAGTGTAACTACAATGAAAGATAAATGTTTTTCTAGCATTCAGGCGATTGTTTGTATCCTGCAGCTAATGGACTTCTATATTTTCTCTCTTCGCATTAATCTTTCTGAATGTCAAAATCAGTCTTTTTGCTTTTTTCTTCTGTTTGTATTTAATCTTGCCAGTACTCCAAAGTTGTAGACCACCGTGGAGCTGGGCTGTGTGATTTCTTGATTTGGCATGGGGAACACTTAGATCTGAAAAACAAGGAGAAACTTATTTCATTTGTCTTTATATTTGTTCACATATTTATTCATTATGATGATGATGATGATACTGATAATGATAACAATAATAATAATAATAGTAATAGTAATAATAATAATAATAATAATAATAATAATAATAATAAACAAATAAATAAATAATGTAATGTAATGTAATATAATCATCATCACCACTATCAGTTTCCGCCGCCTGTGCAAACGCACAAAGGGTTAATGAAGGACTGGTCACAGGCAAACTCCTTTAGCTTGAACAGAGAAAGTGACGAGGGTTCGCTGAACCGATCAGGCCTAACAAAAAGTAAGTGAAATTCCTTGATGGATAATATTCGTTTAGGCGTGATATATGTGTAAATTATAATAAGATTGTGCCTATTATAATTTCACAAAACAATGGTCATAAAAGTGAAATACACTTTCTCTGATTTGACCTTCTCTCTCTCCTTCTCTCCACTCTCTCTCTCTCTCCCTCTCTCTCTCCCTCTCTCTCTCTCTCTCACTGTCTCTCTCTTACCCTCTTTCTCTCTCTCTCCTCTCCCCCTCTCTCTTCCTCTCTCTCTTCCTCTCTCTCCCTCTCTCCCTCCTCTCTTCCCCCTCTCTCTCCCCCTCTCTTCCCCTCTCTTCCCCCTTCTCTCCCCTCTCTGCTCTACCCCCCTCTCTCTCCCTCTCCTCCTCTCTCTCTTCTCGCTCTTTCCCCCTCTCTATCTCTGCCCTCTCTCTCTCCCGTCTGTCTCTCTCCCTCTCTCTCTTCCCCCTCTCTCTCTCTTCCCCTTGTCTTTCTCCCATCTCTCTCCCCATCTCTCTCCCCCTCTCTCTCCCCTCTCTCACCCCTGTCTCTCCCCTGCACTCTCTCTCTCTCACCCCTCTCTCTCTCCCCTCTCTTCGTTTCCTTTCGTTCTGTGAAGTGCCTCTTCAAACTGGCATGGATCACCATTGCCTGTCCACTTTACTTGAAGTACTGGGGTGAGACGGAAAGACATGCTGACGACTGATCGAGAAACGTCGACATTACAGATCATCCGATGATAAAAATAGGGATGATGTGACAAAGAGGGGGGTGGGCGAGAGACAGAGAGAGAGACAGACAGAGACAGACAGACAGACAGAGACAGAGAGACATACAGACATACAGACAGACAAAGAGACAGAGAGGTCAATGGGAGGTGGTGGGAGATGCAGTCTCCGTGAAATATATAATCTAGACCTAGTTTTATGCAGACATAATTATTGTGTATGTATGTATGTGTGTAGGTACATGTGTATGTTACAGGCGCGTAAATATACACATGTACACAGAGGCAGGGATATAAACCAAACTCTCGTGCACAAAAAACAACACACATACACACACACACACATACACACACACACACACACACACACACACACACACACACACACACACACACACACACACACACACACACACACACACACACACACAAGATAAACAGAAAAAGTATAAAAAAATGTTACATGAACTTTGAAATTAGCAAATCACCTAAGCCTTTTCTTGCCGGCAGAGTTATACAATCCCTTATGTATAGGTGGAAACTTGATGCATTCAAAACAAAACATTCCAGGAATATAGTGTGTTTGTGTGGAAAGAAGATAACGCATAGTCATATACTTCCATGTGTTCGGGTAACACGACATATTCCTATACTCTCTACAAAGACAATTTCTGATATATTTTGACTCACCATCATTAATATATGAATTTTTTGTTGGCCTGTCAAAAAGTCCTATAGCGAATTACCTTTAACATATTATTTCACTTGTTCACTGTTGTGGTTAGTCGATTCTTAGTTTTGACTTTTATTCATTTATTCTAGATGTTTATTAATTTTGTTTATTAGATTGTTTGTTTAAATCTTTAATTGTGATAACACTATTTCCTCTCCTCAGGAATAATTGTTTTCTGGATCATTTTTTTTATAGATCAAAATTGATAATTTTCATATACCCTCTTCACTCCTCCTGTATTCCCCCCCCCCCTTTTTTTTTGTTTGTTTGTTTGTTTGTTGTTGTTTTTTTGTGTCTAAAATCACTTTAGTGAATAGATATTAAATCGAAGACCACCACACACACACACACAGAACATAATCATCGCCTCGTCCTCGTCATCATTTTCCAAAATATTATAGATCTAAATGTCTATAGGGTAAATAGCACTCGGGGCAGGGAGATGTACAGAGTCAAGCGCCTGTGTTGATACGAAATTTTTTTTATTTTTTATTAATGTGCTCGATAAGACCAGGTCGGAATAACACAGCGAGGGGTACTCTGTTTTAAGTACAAAAAGTGTCTGTGAACCGGGTTTGAATTAATAAATGACGGCATTATGCTATGGTGGAATCATTCCACTGTAGTCTGAAATAAGTTTTGTCACTTAAAGGGCGAGTGTTTGACTACAAGAATTTTTCAAAAGTACAGCGCACGTATAGGTGCGCGCCGTAGGGAACGGAGCAATCAGTCAGCGCACGTATAGGTGTGCTCCGTAGGCAACGAAGCAAGACACAGAGCTCGTATAGGTGCGCACCGTAGGGAAACCCGAGGTGTTCGTCTGTCGTCATCGACAATGACCACGGCTTCATGAAGTTGCTTTGAGTCAGTGTGTCCGGAAGTGACTGATCAATCCGATCCGGGCACAGAAGTAACGTCAGCCGCTTTGAGCACTCACAGACTCCGCCCCTACAGAATGTTCGCGTGGGGGCGTGGTTATGAAAGATTGTCTGGATGTGGTTATAAGTATGCTGGGTCTCTCTCTCTCTCTCTCTCTCCTCTCTCTCTCTCTCTCTCTCTCTCTCTCTCTCTCTCTCTCTCTCTCTCTCTCTCTCTCTCTCTCTCTCTCCATAAATAATATTATATATATATATATAAAATATATATATATATATATATATATATATATATATATATATATATACTTTGCAGGCCTCGATAGCTCAGTTGGTCTGAGCGTCGGATTCACATGCTAATGGTTGTGGGTTCGAATCCCGGGGTACGCTATATTAAAACTGGCCGTCTCACTGCCCCATCATAACATCATTGTTGTTCTGGTGGTGTCAGTATATGATTAGATAGGTTCCCCTTCCCCCACTTCCCCGGGATAGTTATCACCGTCGGCCATATATATATTATGTGTGTATGTTTGTGTAGGTGTGTGTGTTTGTGTAAGTGGGGGTGTTTGTGTAAGTGGGGGTGTTTGTATAGGGGGGGGGGTGTTTGTATAGGGGAATGTGTGTTTCTATAGGTGTGTGTGTGTGTGTTTGCATAGTGTGTGTGTGTGTGTGTGTAGACGTGTGTGTGTGTGTGTGTGTGTGTGTGTGTGTGTGTGTGTGTGTGTGTGTACAGAGAAGTATGATAATAATCAGACATATGGTATCAGTACATTCTTCAACTGAAGCATACTTGCTCGTAATTTCAAAGATTTGTATAGATACGTACATACATAGATTTTTTTCATAGTTCTTTCAGTGTGGTTTGCCGTAAATCAACTAAAATGAAAGAGACATGGATTGTCCTAAATCTTTCGAGATATATGTACTCATGGCGAATTTTTCAAGAGAGTGAGACACGAGTGCAAAGGTAGCCTACTTTATGTTCTATTGCATCATTACATATGGACGTATCATTACATTCTCTGATGCATTCTCATATCATATTTGTCATAGTGTTCTTGATACGTCTGTCAATATTTAACAAACAGTACTTTTCACAATTTCTCGACTAATCTGAATGTTTTATAGGAAGAAATCCTGTTGCTGCACTGCGTATGGTCATTCCAATGTTGCCATACCGTTGACATAATAGGCTACTTTTGGCGGGGTGGTTGGTTTATTTGACAAGCGGTGGACTCAATATCTGATATCTCGAGTTCAACCCCAGCCTGCAACATTAAAAACTGGCCTGTTCGCTGCCCATCTTAATGTTTTTATCATTCTGGTGGTGTCTGCTTAGTATTTCAAAAGTTCCCCCCTCCCCTCCTCCCCAATTTCAAGACCTTGCCAGCGCATATGGTTTTGCACAGGCTTAGGGAGTCTGCCGGATAATTGTTATCACATTTGGGTGGAGCACATATGGAATCGTCCGGTGCGATGAATCCCTCTTGAACAAACTACAAACTCAAACACCACAAACTCCTAACAGAAAAAGATCTTTACATTTCCAACTTCTTGGTTTAACCAGAAAAGCCTCCCCCTCCCCCCCCCCCCCCCCCCCCCCCAAAAAGACATTCTGAAACAGCAAATTATTAATACCTGCCTGATACCCAAGTAGTTTTCCCCGTCGATTATAATCAGTTCCATCGGTTTCTCATATTTTGTGCTTTAACTTTCAAGTGTTCATCTTTTCTTTTTCTTCCATGTGTAAAACTCTTAGCCAGTGCCTCACACAATGCATATATGGGTTTTTATAAATGGGATAGCATCCTGTCTCTTCATAGACTAGATCTCTTTTTGTGTTTTAATGCGCACACCTAAACATTTCTTGAGGACATACAACTGTGCTTTTTTTCAATATGTATGGCTGGTTTATCCACACCCCATAGTTCAGTACCATGTTGTGCAACAGTATGTACTCTGTGTATCAAAAGTTCTTCTTCTAACTTATTTTCAAACTCGTATGTAAGTGCTACTGTGTGTTCATAACATTACCAGTCTGTGTAGAAAAGAAAACTGAGGGTATTGTATTCTGTATAGTCTGTATATGTATATATGTATATATATATGGATGGGAAGCCTGGACGATCAACAACCAAAGCCTTGAAAGAAGCAAAACACACACACACACACACACACACACACACACACACACACACACACACACACACACACACACACACACACACACACACACACACACACACACACACACACGTGTCACACAATCAGGCAAACAAAAAACAAATAATTAGACAACAATGTCGAAATCCAACAGCTTCATACGTCAAGGATAACTGCATGACAGTTTTTGTTTTCTTCAAATGATGTCCATGAAAGAAAAAAAGTTATCTTTGAACAGAGGATGTTTGTCAATTATAGAAAGACATGTCCTCTGCATTCATCACGATCTACTTTCATGTTGCAACATGATCTTTATTCATTGACTCATTAGCCATTCTCCATGTCCTCCTTTATGAATACGTTTTACTGCAAATTTTCTATTAATGCGGTCTGATTTTCCTTTCCAGGTAAATATGAAGCTTAACTTTTGTAAGTTTTTAATAAAGCTGTCAGGTGGATTAGAGAGAAGCATCCACAGATGTATAATTTTAGATAATTTTAAAGATTTTAGAAGAGCTATTCGTCCCAGTGGGGTGATTAATCTTTTTATCCATATCTTAAATAACTTTAAGATTTCTGAAAACTTATCATCGTAATTAAGTTTTTCACAGTCTATCAAGTCTGCGATAAACCAAACATTTTTAGATGCAATAGATATTTGGTTGTGGAATTTTTCTTATTTCCAAGCCATATAGCTTGTGTTTTACTGGTGTTTATCACTTAACCAGATTTCCGTCCAAAATTATTGAATGTGTTAATAGTTTCTTCAAAAAAACAAAAGGTTGCATCACCTTGTGTTATGATTTGTGTATCATCTGCATGTTGCGAAATCTTTTGCGTACAGTTGTTAATAGTCATACCTATTATTTTATCATTTTCTCTTATCATGATTCGATGAATTTCTACACACGGTATAAACAAGTCAGGTGAAATGGGGTTTCCTTGTTGACATCCTCCCGCAATTGGAAACCAGGTAGAAGCATTTCCATTTACAATAACAGTTGATTTGATTTTGTTATAAAAAAAAGTGTGGATCCACTGACAGACTGATTTAATGTTGTCCCATATACATCATCTGTTTGACATACAATCGGTCTGATCTTCGTTAGTAAGAGAAAGGAGTACCGATTTGAGACGACTGGCTATACATGAAGCACCCATTTTATACATGACGTTAAGCAATGATATTGGTCTCCAGTTTTTAATGTATTCCCTTGGTTTATCACCTTTAGGTATATAAACTATCACACCCTCTTTCTGAGTTACAGATAATTCACCTTTTCAAAACCATTTAGCGATCTGACAACGAACGAACCTATTTTATTCTAAAATACTTTGAAAACTTCTGCAGTAAATCCATCAGAGCCTGGTCTTTTAATGTTGTTCATATCTTTTAGCGCTTGTCTTGCTTCATCTGGAGTAATCTGTCCTTCTATTACATTTGCTTCATCATCTGATAGTGTTGGAATAACAATTACCAGGCCTTTTATTTCAGATTCGCCTAATATTTTCTTACTGTATAGATCTTTATAAAAAAATTTCGACTTCTTGAGTTATTTTGTTCTGCTCAACTTTTTCTATTCCATTTGAAACAAGTTTTGTTACAGATTTACTGATAAGATGTCTCTTTTCGAGGTTACAAAAGTATGTCGATATTTTTTCACCTTCTGCTATCCATGAAGCACGAGATCGCAAAAGAATGCCATCCATTTTGTTTTTTTCTTATTTCAATCATATTGGCTTTACATTCTTCCAAGCGTTTATTCTGTTGGTCAGATTTATGTGTCATTTGCTCTAGATGTTGTATTTCTGTCTCTGATTCTCATTTTCTGTGCTCTTGCTTTTTTTTTATTGACGCACATGCAATTGTTTGTTTGTTTGTTTGTTTTTTGTCGTATTTTCATCAAAAAGGACATCAAGGAATAGCTGGTCTGATATTGTGAACTGAATATCTGTTTGAGGAATGTTTTCAATTCCTTTTTGATTGTACACCAGTACAGCATATTCCTCGATTACATTTTTAATTTCAGTATTAATTTCTTCTATATATTCAATATCTTATAATAGGGAACTATTAAGTTTTAATAAAATCTTTCGTTTTATTTATTTCGCAAATGAAAGTTTTAAAGTAATCATTGAATGGTCTGAACGATAACCATAAACAATTTCAGCTTCCTTTACATTTTGTATCATATTTTCAGACATAAGAAAGAAATACAGACGGCTTTGTTGAAATGATGTTGGTCTGCGCCAAGTGCATTTTTATATCTGGTTTAATCTCTCTCCAAATATCAATTAAATCCAAGGTCATGGCAATTCTTCAACTTTTTTTCTTACTTTTGGATTATTGACGTGTTTATGATTATAACAATCCATGTTGGTGTCAAGTGCAAGGCTCCAGTCACCCCTTATGTTTACACGTGAAAATCATACTTCTTTGATGTGTTGTTCCAACTCTTCGTAAAAATAATTCTGGTGTGTCTTTATTTGGACCATACATATTGACAAGTAGATCTTTATTCATCGTTGTGAGGGAAACAAATATAAAAATACCTTCTGTATCTTTGTAGACTTTCTTTATCTTAAATTCAAAATTATTATTAAACATTACTGCTACTCCTCTGGACTGAGAATTCAGAGTTAATGCATGGTTCTAGCTGAATTCAAAGCGAGGAAGAAAACAAAAGAAAGACGTTAGGGGAAGGGGAGGGAAGCAGAAAGAAAATGCTTAATCCATTATCTTTGCACACTTTTGCATGATCTTGTGAGTGGACGCTCATCTTTGTGTGTGCGTGCCTATCCACGTGCATATACGATCAGAATAATAATGTCTAGACACACCACACACACGCACACACACACGTACCCGTCCCTCACCTGCAAAACAATTTATGCACATATTTTGCACATCGTTTCATTATTTTAGGCTACAAGTAAAGGTGATCCCATGAGAAGCCTGAGGTCATGGGGTAGAGAGGGTCATGGGGTAGAGAGTGTCATGGGGTAGAGAGGGTCATGGGGTAGAGAGTGTCATGGGGTAGAGAGTGTCATGGGGTAGAGAGGGTCATGGGGTAGAGAGTGTCATGGGGTAGAGAGTGTCATGGGGTAGAGAGGGTCATGGGGTAGAGAGGTCATGGGGTAGAGAGTGTCATGGGGTAGAGAGTGTCATGGGGTAGAGAGTGTCATGGGGTAGAGAGGTCATGGGGTAGAGAGTGTCATGGGGTAGAGAGTGTCATGGGGTAGAGAGGGTCATGGGGTAGAGAGTGTCATGGGGTAGAGAGTGTCATGGGGTAGAGAGGGTCATGGGGTAGAGAGGTCATGGGGTAGAGAGTGTCATGGGGTAGAGAGTGTCATGGGGTAGAGAGGGTCATGGGGTAGAGAGGGTCATGGGGTAGAGAGGGTCATGGGGTAGAGAGGGTCATGGGGTAGAGAGGGTCATGGGGTAGAGAGGGTAATGGGGTAGAGAGGAGGTAGTGACCTCAATTTTTCAAGGGGATGAGCATTATAGGGGTGGTGCACATCTCTTCTTCCTCATTGCTTGATCTTCCTAAACTCTGAAGAAAGGCAGTTACAGTTTGATGGACTACAGGCTTCAAGCACAAATTTTGCTCAAGCGAATCTTCTGCAAACCCGTGTAATCATATCGGGAGATGAATGCTTTACCACTGACCAAGCATCAGGTCAGTCACATCAATTTTTTAAACACCTCATCGATGCTGGTGTAGATGCCAATGCAAACACTTTGTCCGTTTTTAAGTTAAGCCAAACTTTTCCCGTTGGCCGACCATGCTGCCATTGTGGCAGTATGGTTTTTGACTTTCATCAACAATTTATAGTTGGCCTGTGTGAGGTCTTCTCCGATAAGTACTCACGACTGTTTTAATTTTCTGCGTGATGTCAACACAGCAGATTTGAGTTGAGTTGCCTGGAGTAAAAACGTACAATGATAGGTTGTGGTCTGTCTCTTCCTGGTTTGCCAATCATCATCATCATCAAGTTCCCGGACACATGCCGTTGGCGATCATAGCCCTCCATATGCATCTATCCCTTGTTGCTGCAAGCACATCTTCCACCTGTCTGTCTTCAGCCACTCTGCAAGTCCATCCAATATTTTACCCTGGGTCTACCTGGTGCTCTCTTTCCCTCCAGCTTTCCTGTTGTGACCAGGTGCTCCAATTCCCCTTTCCTCATAAAATGGCCTATAAAGGTTGCCTGTCTTTTCCTAATCTTCCTTATGAATGATCTTCTTGTGTCTGCCTCCGTCAAGACTGTCTTGTTTGTCTTCTTAGCTGTCCATGGAACTCTCAATATTCTTCTTAGAAACCACAGCTCGCCTGCCTCAATCAATCGGTTTGCCAGTGCGGTGTGCAATTTCAATGCCAGTCTCTTTCACTGGTAAATACATCAATACGCTTGTTGTGTGCCTCACCTGTTGGTTGCTGTCACGTAATAACGTCAGCGCTGTAAATAGAGCACGGCGTTTTGTAGACCAACCCATTCACAACAAAGTGGGCTGAATGCCAGGCGCGTAATGTTCCCCACACCCACACTCACACCCCTCCTCGAGAATTGGTTTTTCAAGTGGTAAAAGCATCGGACTCTGACAAAGACTTTCCATTTTCATACTGCCTTTGCCTCGGGCTCTGTTTACAACGCTGACCGTGTTACGTGACTACAGCGACGAACGAGAGGAACAAAAGACTGGTCTACAAAACGCCGTGCTCTATTTACAGCGCTGACGTTATTACGTGACAGCAACCAACAGGTGAGGCACACAACAATAATTATTGTCGTCAACAAAACGGCGTGCTGGATGTGAAGCCCACTCATTAGCATATATATGTAAACTAGCAAGTCAGTCAGGGCTGTGTCAGACTTGCTTGTTGCATAATCACAATCTCTGTGTTGAGGTTTTCTCTACAACTATACTGCTGTTCTTGTCTTCAGGGTTAAAGGGTTACATTTTTGCTTTGCTAGCATTGTTAACAACGCATGATGCTGGTGGACAGGATGCGGGAGTCAAAGCGCTAAATGGAAGTCGTACCACACATGGTTTATGCAAAGACTATAGCCACAGATGGGCAGCAAGTTAGTTAGTTAGTTTAGTAAGTTTTAAAGTCCTACCACTCTTAGAGTATACGAGGACTAGCGAAAATTTTTTTTGAAGAAGCCTTCAATAATGTTAAAGCATTGTGAGAAACCGATGCTTTATAATAAAGCATCAGTTTCTCACAATGCTTTAAAACGGAAGGGAAGGGAACTATTAATGTCATATACATCCTAAGAACTATCATAGAGAAGTCAATTGAGATGAATAAAGATTTGTATTTATGCTTTGTGATCAGGTACGACATGAAGAATTGATCAACCAACTGGAGAGACTCAATGTTGATGGAAAAGATCTACGAATAATCAGGAATATGTACTGGGAACAAACAGCTGAAATGAGAATAGAAAACAATATAAGCTCTTTCTAAAACATCAAAAGAGTCAGACAGGGTTGTGTTTTGTCACCAGATGTTTTTACTTTACAGCGAAAACATCATGAGAAGCCTAGAAGAATACCCTGGATTAAAGGTTGGAGGGTGCTCTCTTTCCCTCCAGCTTTCCCGTTGTGACCAGGTGCTCCAATTCCCCTTTCCTCATAAAAATGGCCTATAAATGTTGCCTGTCTTTTCCTAATCTTCCTTATCAATGATCTACTTGTGTCTGCCTCCATCAAGACTGTCTCGTTTGTTTTCTTTGCTGTCCATGGAACTCTCAACATCCTTCTCAGAAACCACATCTCGGCTGCCTCAACCTTGTTCTGGATTTGCTTGTTGACTGTCCACGCCTCACAACCATACAACAGTATTGGTTCTATGTAACATTCAAGAACTTTCTTCCTGATGTTAATTCATAGGCATTTGTTGGTAAGAATGCTTGTCATCTTCTTGAATGCTGTTTTGGCCTGGCCGATTCTGCCGGCTATTTCTGATGTGCATCTGCTGTCTGGTGAAATGATCGTTCCCAGGTATTTAAACTTATCAACCTGTCTCAATGTTGTGCCGTTTGCTGTCATTTTGCATGAGGGAATTTCATTTTTTTTTTTACTGATCACCATGACTTCAGTCTTCCTGCTGTTTAGTTCCAACCCCTTACCTTTGCTTTCTATTTCTAGTATACCGACAAGGTTTTGTGGGTCATTTTCATTTTCTGCAATTAGCACGGTGTCATGTGCGTATCGAATGTTGTTAATCATTTTTCCTCCAACCTTTAGTGTATTATCGTCCCAGCGTGTTAACGATAAGGGACTGTCTTGAGGAACACAAGTTCTGTTCTGTTCTGTTCTGTAGAGTTTAAAGTCCTACCAATCTCAGAGTATACGAGGTCTAGCGAAAATATTGCTCAAAGAAGCCTTTAAAATGTTTAGTAGCATTGTGAGATACCGATGCTTTATTCGGTTCTCTTTCAGGATGACTCAAGATGGATGCATGGATGGGGAACACAAGTACTTCACCGCTGCTCGATATATACCGCCGCCACCACCACCACC
>CM060311.1:80436185-80438685 GCA_030674185.1 Monoplex corrugatus | reverse complement strand
TTTTTATTCAAGGAAGGCCATAGCCCCTACTGACGGGGCCGGCCGGGGTTCTTGTAAGTATAATGAAATAATCAGATAGCATATTATACAGGATTAGCAATAAACAACAAAATGAACTGTGCATTATGATAAAGCAATTTCCCTGATTTTAGCTGCTTTATATGCAGAAACAAACCAAAATTTTTAATATAATCGAAACGAATTGAACACATTAACAAACATAGTTTAAACATATTTGGGTATCTATAATATTTTGGGGGGATAAACCTTGAACGGATTTCATCTAAAGCTGGACAACACAGGGCAAAATGTATTTCGTCTTCTTCAGCTTGTAAAGTACAGAGCAAATCAGACTCTCTGTGTTGCTTGTATCTCAATTAATGCACTTTCAAATTTGATAAACCAAGTCTAAAGAGAGAGTCGATGAATGAAAACCGCAAAGAGGTTAATTGACAGACATCGATCTTCTACAAGTGTCCTTTTTGTGTTGGGGGTGAATGTGTTAGAGAGAGGGAGTGGGAGAGAAACAGAGAGAGAGGAGGAGCGAGGGAGAGAGAGAGAGACGGAGGGAGAGACACAGAAACACACGCAGACACACAGATAGACACACGGACAGACACACACATCATAAAGGTAAAGTCTACAGAACGAGAAGTAGAGAATTGCGAGGGGGAGGGGGAGATAGAAGGCGAGACAGACAGACAGGCAGACAGACAGACAGACAGATAGAAAGACAGACAGACAGATAGAAAGACAGACAGATAGAAAGACAGACAGACAGATAGAAGACAGAAAGAGAATACAGACATACAGATAGAAAGACAGACAGAAGACAGACAGACAAGAAGAAAAGAAGACAGACAGACAGAAAGACAGACAGACTAGAAGACAGACAGACAGACAGACAGATAGAGCAGACAGACAGACAGACAGAGCGGGAGGAGGCAGACAAAAGACTCGATAACAGCAACAGCAGGAGATTAAATTCATAATACCCGGGATAGACGCGTGTGCATGCGTGCGTGCCCGCGTAATATCATCATCATCATCAAGTAACATGTTGAAATATTGTGTGTGTTTTGAAACGGTTATAGCCCTGATATGGCTCTACGCAGTCGACTGGGATTTAAGCAAAAGTAACAGTAAAATAACAGTAACCTGACCAGTGCAGTAGCTTTCTTGTCATCAGCCAATTTCACGCAGCTTTCCATGGCTCTCACGTGATCGGCATGTGACCCGCTTTGACCAGTCAGTGAACCTTCCATCTGTTTCTATCCCTTGTTGTTTTAGGCACCTCTTCCACCCTCTTTGTCTTCAGCCACTCTGCAAGTCGTCCAATATCTTCTCCCTGGGTCTACCTGGTGCTCTCTTTCCCTCCAGCTTTCCTGTTGTGACCAGGTGCTCCAATTCCCGTTTCCTCATAAAATGGCCTATAAATGTTGCCTGTCTTTTCTTGATCTTCCTTATGAATGATCTTGTGTCTGCTTCCATCAAGACTGTCTCGTTTGTTTTCTTTGATGTCCATGGAACTCTCAACATTCTTCTTAGAAACCACATCTCAGCTGCCTCAATCTTGTTCTGGCTTTGCTTGTTGACTGTCCACGCCTCACAACCGTATAACATTATCGGTTCTACATAACATTCAAGAACTCTCTTCCTGATGTTAATTGATAGGCATTTGTTGGTAAGAATGCTTTGCGTGTTCTTGAATGCTTTTTTTGGCTTGGCCGATTCTGCTGGGGCTACTTTACGAAATCGCCCCAGTTGGCTCTGTCTTGGCTTTCCCTTTCTGCCCATGTTATCGTGTTTGTCTGAATTTTGTCTGTGCCTGCATTCTGACACCCTCTTCCCCATCTTTTCATTGACCAGTCTTTTCTCTTGTCATGGTTGTTGATTGTTGTCCAGTTATTTCCGGCGAGGTGGTTCAGACATGCGAGCAGTTCAGTTACCTCGGAATTGACACCTCGTCTCCAACTTCAGTGGTAGATGAACGATTCGCCAAAGCATGGGCAGCGATGAACAAATTGAAGCCGATTTTCAGCTCGAAGGCCGATGACCAAATCAAGATTAGACTTTTCGAGGCGGCAGTAGAGAGCATCGTATGCTACGGTCTCGAGTCCATACCTCTGACCGAAACTCTCTCGAAGTTGATCGATTTTTCTCATCGGCGTATGATCCGCTCGGCACTCGGCATCTACTGGCCAGAAAAAATCTGCACCAAGGCGCTCTACTCTCGGACTAAGCTCTCACCCTTGAGCAAGACGCTTCGAAGACGCCGACTGAGACTGATCGGGCACAGCCTTCGAATGCAGACAAGGTGTCCCACCCCCCTGGGTGATATATTGTCTGCCGCCAACCTCAACGACCGTGTCAACCTTCGACGTGGACAAGGCAGAACCCTGACTCTGAAGGCTGATGTTACGAATGATCTTGACCTCCTCGACGTTTCCCCGGCAATTGTCATGAACATGAACAGCATCCAATTTTCACAATTGATTGG
>CM060311.1:80398685-80433685 GCA_030674185.1 Monoplex corrugatus | reverse complement strand
GTGTGTGTGTGTGTGTGTGTGTGTGTGTGTGTGTGTGTGTGTGTGTCCCCTTACAATAGTCTGTAGTAAACGTCTGCCCAAGATATTTGTTCAATGAAGTAGGCCTTTTTCTTGTTTGTTTTACACACACACACACACACACACACACACACACACACACACACACACACACATACGCACACTCACACACACGCACACTCACACACACAGAGAGTTTTACTTGTTTACAATAGACTTCATTGTACAAACATCCAGGACACACGGGTTACAATAGACTTCATTGTACAAACATCTAGGACACACAGGTTACAATAGACTCCATTGTACAAACATCTAGGACACACTGGTTACAATAGACTCCATTGTATGAACATCCAGGACAGACTTTCGTGGCGTGTGTATAGTAGTGTGGCTTTGCCTGCACAACGAGCCCATGGCTGTTGTGGCCTGTCTTTATTTTGATGTAAAGGTCTGACCACAACCAATAAGACAAGTTTGTTGTGCCCTCCTTGCTTTGCCTGTACTGAAACTGAAACTTTGGTCTAATGGTCGGGAAACCAACAAAGAGAGTGGCAGAAAAGAGGAAATTTCTAGCGTATAGTTTCGAGAAGGTAAGGGATACGATTTATACTTAATGTTCTTGGTTTGGTCCAATAGTCCGACCACGAACAAAGAGAGTGATAGAAAAGAGGAAATTTCTAGCGTATAGTTTCGAGAAGGTAGGGATACGATTTATACTTAATGTTCTTGGATTGGTCCAATAGTCCGACCACGAACAAAGAAAGTGATAGAAAAGAGGAAATTTCTAGCACATAGTTTCGAGAAGATGGAGATACGATTTGTACTGAAAGAGCCCCCCGGTATCCCTATGGGGTGTTAACGCAAACATAGGTCAGTTTTTACTTGCTAGTTTCCTTAGAGGTATGTACCGATAACTAGATCCAGTGATGTTTGCGAGTCTCTGAGTCACTGGGTTTGGTTTGGTTTGGTTCAGTTTTTACGTCGACACCCACTTCAGGCGTTAGTTAGTTAGTTGAGTGAGTTTTAAAGTCCTACCACTCTTAGAGTATACGAGGACTAGCGAATTTTTTTTTTTTTTTTTTGATTTTTTGAATAAGCCTTCAATAATTTTAAAGCATTGTGAGAAACCGATGCTTTATTCGGTTCTCTGATCCACCCTGGATGGCAATCGAATGGGTGAACCTCACCTCAGGCGATATGGCCGATGGCTATTTATAAATGAGTCATTGGGTCACAGATGGGTTTCCTTTGTGTGACATTTCTTGATTAAAGGACTGAGACTTGCTCGCCGACAGAGGGGCCTGTTGGCTTAGTGGTGCAACTCCTGCTTCCAGCTCACACTGCATGGGTTCGAATCTAGCTTCGGAAAAGTTTGTTGTCTGTGGTCCCCGGTGTGTGTCTATGTTTGTGTGTGTGCGTGTGTGTGAGTGTGTGTGTGTGTGTGTGTGTGTGTGTGTGTGTGTTTGTGTGTGTGTGTGTGTGTTGTGTATGTTTTGTGCATGCGTGCGTGCGTGCGTGTGTGTGCGTATGTGTTTAACCCTTTGATGCCCGCACCCTGTCCACCAGCATTCTGTATTGTCAACCGTCCTAGCAAAGCAAAAACAACCCTTTGACTCCCTCACCCTTTCCACCAGCTTCCACTTAATCCATTGACTCCCTTTTTTCCACCAGCTTCCTGCAGAAAGCTGGTGGATAGGGTGAGGGAGTGAGAGGGTTAATTTTTTTGCAGTTGTTAGATAGGCTGCGAGAATTAAAGGGTTATTACAAGGACATGTAGTCAACCAGCCTTCTAGTGACTGATCATAAGAGCAGCAAAACAAAACAAAAAAATAAGAGAGACAGACAGACACACAGACACAGACACACAGAGAGCGAGAGAGAGAGAGACAGAGAGAAAGAGAGACAGAGACGGAAAAAGAGAGAGGGAGAGAGACAGACAGAGAGAGAGAGAGAAAGAGAGAAAGAAGACAGAGAAGGAGAGAGACAGAGAGAAAGAAAAAGACAGCGAGAGAAAGAGAGAGAGAGAGACTGAGAGAGAGAAAGAAGACAGAGAGAGGGAGAGAGAGAGAGAGACGGAGACAGAGACAGACAGACAGACAGACAGAGAGAGAGAGAGTTACACACACACACAGAAGGAGAGAGAGAGTGAGAGGCAGAAAGACAGACAGAGACACACACTCAGAGACACAAAGAGAAAGAGAGAGAGAGAGACAGAGACACAGAGGGCGTAAACTACCGGACCAAACAGAATGAAAGAGCTGTGGTTTCCTGGTTGTTATTTGATCTTGCCTTGAAAACAAACAAGGGATGGACACTCAGCCACTTCAACCACTCGAAAGGCTTGTCATCAATTTACACACTCAAAAGCCAGCACTATCATCGGTACAGGTCTCACAGCGCAGGCTTAAACATGTTTATATACCCTTTGACTCTCGCACCCTATCCACCACCTGCAAAAACTTTAACCTTCCACCATTTTCCTGGGATCATTTTGATTGATTGATTTGGTTCAGATTTTACGTCGACACCCACCTCAGGTGATATGGCCGACGGGGATAACCATCCCAGGGAAGTGGCGGAATGAGGACTTATCTAATCCTATAGTGACACCACCAGAACAACAATGATGTTAAGATGGAGCAGTGAAAAGGCCAGTTTTAATATAAGCGCACCCCGGGATTCGAACCCACAACGGTTTGCATGTGAATCCGACGCACAAACCAACTGAGCTACTGGGGCTCGCGTTTTTTTTTTTTTCCTGGGATGCTTATCCCCTTCAGCTATATCACCTGAGGTGGGTGGGGACGTAAGAACTGAATCAACAGAGAGTCACGAGTTGACAGTGTTCTGTTCAAAACTTCAGTGGCCCTTTAGAGTTCCTTTGTTAATTTTTTTTTTAAAGGTGCAGTGTTGGCTGCCCGGTTCTCCCGATTGTGTTTGTTCGATTGTTTCTTGACTCTGTGTTCACCATCAGACTCTTTCTCTCTTTTTCTTTCTCTCTCTTTTTTCTTTCTCTCTGTTTCTTTCTTTTCTCTCTCTCTCTCTCTCTCTCTTTCTCTCTGTTTTTCTCTGTCTCTGTCTCTGTCTGTCTGTCTTTCTGTCTCTCTCTCTCTTTCTCTCTGTTTCTCTGTGTCTCTCTGTCTCTGTCTCTCCGTCTCTCTGTCTCTGTCTCTCCGTCTCTCTGTCTCTGTCTCTCCGTCTCTCTGTCTCTGTCTCTCCGTCTCTCTGTCTCTTGTCTCTCTCGTCTCTCTGTCTCTGTCTCTCCGTCTCTCTGTCTCTGTCTCTCCGTCTCTCTGTCTCTCTGTCTCTCTTTCTCTTTCTCTCTCTCTCTCTCTCTCTCTCTCATTGTTTCTCTCTTTCTCTTTGTCTCTCTCTCTCTGTTTCTGTCTCTCTCTCTCTCTCCCTCTCTCTGTTTTTGTCTCTTTCTCTCTCTCTCTCTCTCTCTCTCTCTGTTTCTCTCTCTCTCTCTCTTTCTCTTGTTTTTTGTCACTCTCACTCTCACTCTTTCTTTCTTTCTGCAGGAAGCTGGTGGATACGTAAGGGAGTCAAAGGGTTAAGTTTTTGCTTCACTAGCCAGTAGATAGGGTGCGGGAATCAAAGGGTTAAAGCTTCTTTTCACAACACTTTTTTTTTGTTCGGGTTTTACGTCAGCACCCCACCCCCACCCCTCCACCTCAGGTGATATGGCCGACGGGGATAACCATCCCAGGAAAATGGGGGCAATGGGGGACTTATCTAATCCTATACTGACACCACCAGAACAACAATGATGCTAAGATGGGACAGTGAGAAGGCCAGATTTAATGTAGCGCACCCCGGGATTCGAACCCACAACCATTAGCATGTGAATCCGACGCTCAAACCAACTGAGCTACAGAGGCCCGCAGGGCCCTACTGAGGCCTGCAACAATACTCTTATAGCTAGTCCTCTTAACTGCTCTGAGAATGCCCGGAGAATGGTAGGTCTTTTGCGGGTTAGTCCCTAATCGTAGGACGATAATACAAAAGAAGAACAAGGACTTGAAGGACTTTGGGGCTTGAAGGGTGTAAGAACAACACTCCAGACAATGGGCTGTTGGTTTTAACATCCCCGCCCCCCCCCCCTCCCTACACACACACCTGGCATTAATAGACACAAATCGTCGCTTGTGGTAAGTGACATAAAGACTGAGAAGAGAGGGAGAGAGAGAGAGAGAGAGAGAGAGAGAGAGAGAGAGAGAGAGAGAGAGAGAGAGACAGAGACAGAGACAGAGACAGAGAGAGAGAGAGAGAGACAGAGAGAGAGAGACAGAGAGAGAGACGGAGAGAGAGACAGAAAGAGACAGAGAGAGACAGAGACAGAGAGACAGAGAGACAGAGAGAGACAGAGAGAGAGACAGAGAGAGAGACAGAGAGAGAAACAGAGAGAGACAGAGAGAGACAAAGAGAGAGAGACAGAGAGAAAATGAGACAGAAAGTGAGAGAGAGAAAGACTGAAAGAGAGAGAGAGAGACAGGGAGAGACAGAGACAGAGAGAGACAGAGACAGAGAGAGACAGAGACAGAGAGAGAGAGAGAAATGGGAGAGGGAGAGGGAGAGAAAGCAAAAGAGAGAAAAGAGGGAAGAAGGGAAAAAGATTTTCGTGTCTACAATTTGTTCAAGAGGGATTCATCGCACTCCTGAAGACAATTCCATATGCGCTCCCCCTAAATCTACCAGCAACTTACCTGGCAAACTCCCTGAGCCTGCGCAAACCCATATTTTTTATGCGCTGGCAAGGTGTTGTTGAACTGAGGAGCAGAGAAACACAAAGCTTGGCGCAAACAGAATGATGGAAATGATTAAATGTTGTTGTCAGGGGCTGATGTTCTGTTTTGTAGAGTTTAAAATCCTACCACTCTCAGAGTATACGAGGACTAGCTATAAAAATTGCTCAAAGAAGCCTAAAAAATGTATAGCTGCATTGTGAGACACCCACGCTTTTGTCGGATTCTCGTATATATATCGACACCAGGGATGTTGTTGTTTTGTTCTGTAGGTTTTAAAGTCCTACCACTCTCAGAGTATACGAGGACTAGCGAAAAAAAAATGGCTCAAAAAGCCTTTAAAAATTTTAGTAGCATTGTGAGATACCGATGCTTTATTCGGTTCTCCTTCGATCGTGGATTGAACGATGATGACCAGGGGCTGAACCACAGACATTCTATATATAGACCGTGCACGCCTGTCTGCGAGCGTTGAAGCGAAACGGCCCCACTGCGAGCTCCAAGTGGCCGCCATGTTGGAGACCTACCAGCGCTCAGCTGCCTGTTGTAAACACTGTGAAAATGAGCGAAGGACAGAGGGGAAGCCAGGCCGTACCGTAAAAATATTTTTTTTTAAAAACCTCCGTTGACCGACAGGCAGAGAGACAGAATGACAGGCAGACAGACACAGAGAGAGGGTGACACAGAGAGGTACAGAGAGAGAAACAGACAGAGAGAGACACAGAGACAGGGAGACAGAGAGACAGACTGACAGACAGAGACAGAGAGAGAGGGAGACAGAGCGAGAGACAGAGTCAGAGAGAGACACGGAGAGACACAGAGAGACAGAGAAAGAGACAGAGACACAGAGAGACAGAGACAGAGGGAGACAGAGAGAAAGACAGAGAGAGGGAGAGAGAGAGAGAGAGGGAGAGAGACAGAGACACAGAGAACGAGAGTGACATTTTGATTGATTTGATTCAGTTTTACGTCAGCACCCACCTCAGGTGATATGGCCGACGGGGATAACCATCCCAGGAAAATGGGGGCAATGGGGGACTTATCTAATCCTATACTGACACCACCAGAACAACAATGATGCTAAGATGGGACAATGAGAAGGCCAGATTTAATGTAGCGCACCCCGGGATTCGAACCCACAACCATTAGCATGTGAATCCGACGCTCAAACCAACTGAGCTACAGAGGCCTGCAAGGAACGAGAGTGACAGCGAGACAAAGACACAAATAGAGAGAGAGAGAGAGAGAGAGAGAGAGAAAGGGGAGGGGGAGTGAGGGAAGGGGCAGTGGGGGGGGGGAGGGCCCTACAGTAAACAGTCCACCCACCACCACCACGCCACCGCAGGCGCCAATAGCTCAGTTGGTTTGAGCGTCGGATTCACATGCTAATGGTTGCGGGTTCGAATCCCGGGGTGCGCTACATTAAAACTGGCCTTCTCACTGTCCCATCTTAACATCACTGATGTTCTGGTGGAGTCAGTATAGGATTAGATATGTCATCCTTCCCCCACTTTCCCTGGGATGGTTATCCCCGTCGGCCATATCACCTGAGGTGGGTGTAGACGTAAAAACTGAACCAAACCAAACCAACCAACTTCTCGAGGACGGGACTACCCTGACGTAACTTGGAGGACACAAAGGCTTTCTACACTCAGACCTAACATGGTCACACCAACCAGAAGAACAAGAAAACCAATGTAAGCGCGTATCCAACGAGACAAAACAAAACAAGCGCAAATTTTCGGCCAACTAGCCTTTGTCAAGCGCGAACGCACGGTCACAAACAGATCACAGACACCAAACAATGGATAATAAAAACAGGACTAAAAACTTCCAGTGGACGAGGCGTGTGTGCCTGGCTTTCTCCTCTGTCCGTCATTCATTTACACAGAGTAAGCAACAGACTGCTGAGCGCTGGTAGGTCCCCAAACTGGCTGCCACTCGCAGCCAGCGGTGGGGCCATTTCGCCTCAACGCTCGCAGACAGGCGCGCGCAGTCTATATCTTAGATGTCTGTGATCCCGGGCCTAGTTTCTGGGTAGCGGGCCCCAGTAGCTCAGTTGGTTTGAGCGTCGAATTCACATGCTAATGGTTGTGGGTTCGAATCCTGGGGTGCGCTATATTAAAATTGGCCATCTCGCTGTCCCATCTTAACATCATTGTTGTTCTGGTGGTGTCAGTATAGGATTAGATAAGCCCCCCTTCCCCCACTTCCCTGGGATGGTTATCCCCGTCGGCCATATCACCTGAGGTGGGTGTCGACGTAAAACCTCAACTCAATCAAAAAACTAGTTTCTGAAAACTCTTTAGCAAGAAAGTTCTCGTCTTCTGTTACTCTCTTTGTTTCAGCTTTGCGCCTTTGCTATCTGTCATCTCTTCTAGTCATGTTCTGCCGTGATGAAAATTGATAATGATAATAGTGACAACAACTAAACTATGATAATAATGATAATGTTAGCAACATTATTAGTATTAGTATTTATCATTATTATCATTACTATTATTGTTGTTTTTGTTGTTGTTATTATTATCATCATCATCATCATTATTATCATAATTATTATTATATTGACAACAGCAAACAATAATGATAATGATAATGACAGCATTATTATTAGTATAAATAGTATGTATTATTATTATAGGAAAAAAAGATTTACGAGTAAAAAAATAATAACAGCATTAACAACAACAATAAAAAAAAAACTAACGCATTTTGCATGACACAAAATGTCGATGAATGTGGCTTGGAGAGAGAGAGAGTCGCGGTGAAAGAGTGAAAGAGAGAGAGAGAGAGAGAGAGAGAGAGAGAGAGAGAGAGAGAGAGAGAGAGAGAGAGAGAGAGACAAACAGACAGACAGAAACATGACCACACACAGAGAGTAACAGAGACAAAGACAGAAAGAGACGGGGGGGGGGGGGGGGAGAGTCACGTTGAAAGAGCGATAGTGAAACAGTGAGAAGGGGGGGGGGGGGACGGAGAGAATCACGATGAGAGAAAGAGACAGACAGATAGACAGAGATGAAAGACACAGCGAGCGAGAGACGCAGAGATAAAGAGACAAAGATAGACGAAATGTATGTCGCAAAGGTCATGCCCCAGCCCCCAGTAGTGTAAACAGCAGAAATATCCAAAAATAACACTAAGAGTTTAAACAGTTGCTGCACTTCGCCAGTTCTTATCAAACTTGAATGATTGTTTTGGATCGGGTTTCATCATCCATCTCAAAGTAGTAGTACAACCGGGGGAGAGGGAAGGAAATAACCATTAACCCTTTGACTCCAGCACACTGTCCGCCAGCAACCTGCGTTGTCAACCTAAACGTAACCTTTACGTAGAGCACACTGTCCGCCAGCAACCTGCGTTGTCAACCTAAACGTAACCTTTACGTAGACGTAAAACTGAACCAAGCCAAGTTCTTTTCCTTTGTGAGAGACAGAGAGGCAGATGAATATTTAGGGGCCTTCCGCTTTATGTATTGTTCTACTTTTTATGTATTCTAGATAATGATAATTAGTTCTGTCGAAGGCATTGCATTCTATTCCTTTTGCAATTTTTTCCTTGGCTTTTCTTTCCTCGCCTAAACTAGATTAATTAACAAAAGAAACGCAGACCATTGGACAAAATTTTGGTCACGTGGTTTGAGATTTTGGTCACGTTGGTTTCTCAAACCAGCGTGACCAAAATTTTGTCCAATGGTCTGCCCGTGTGCACCAATGAATGCCACGAAGTCTTTTGCAATGTTGCTATATAAGCCGGCAGCGTGTACGTACGCTGACACACATCATCGCACATCGTCACGATCGGTTCATGTGATCTCGACTACTTCAGCACCAAGTTAGACGCTGCAGCTTCTGTTCCAGTTCGAGGAATGACGGGACCCTGTCCTTCACCAGCCGTTGTATTTGACAAGAAAGACGCGTCCAGTCCAAACAAGTGGGTGGGACTGACCTGGGCGGCAACGAATCCCCGGTTTTCCGACGGAGCTTCCATCGGAAAAGGACGCAAGACGAAAACAATACAGATCACTGTGAACATATCGAGTCTACTCTTGAAAGTAATAATTATGGTGTTCGGGTTGTGGATGGGTGACCTACCAGACGATTTGATAGATGTGGATGCACGTGATCTCATTCAATGTGTAATGGATGATAAAGGTGAGTTCTGGTATTATTTATTTGTGTGTGTGTGTGTGGTGTGTGTGTGTGCGCTTTCGTTTTAGGGCGCTTTACTTTTTTCTTTTTTTTTGGGGGGGGGAGGGGGGTATGAAAAAATATTAGGCCTACTAGATAGGCTTAAAAGCACGCAAAACGAGCATACGCACACTACAAATGGACTATTTAGTCACCTGTTAGTGTTTTATCCGTCCATTTCTTTCTCCTTTTACTTTCTCGAGCAATGAGTAATCCACCGCCGGCTTGCTAGGCCCGTCGCAGCTTCACCAGTGCCCCGTTTGCCAGCTTTACCTGTTTCCACCTTCCACGACGAGGACGAGGGGTTGGACTCATCGAGTCCATATTTAGACCAACCTTGACCTTCCAGTGTCAGACATGGACCCTTACCAAAAGTCTTGAAAGAAAGATCATCACCTGCGAGATGAGATGTCTAAGGAGAGCAGTCAACAAAACCAGACATGATAAGATCAAGAACATCACGATCAGAGAAATGATTGGAACAACACCAATTCTCCACTACATCCAACAGCAGAGAACCAGGTGGTTCGGGCACCTGACACGCATGGCACCTCACCAGCTTGCCAGTAAAGCTTACAACACAAAGGTGTCAGGGTACAAGGCAAGGGGTAGACCGAGGAAGACCTGGATCGAGGGTGTGAAAGAAACACTGAAGACCCACAACATCCCACTCAACCAGGCCTTCAAACTTGCCGCAGACAGAAAGCTCTTTCTCCCCTCGACGCCCAAGATGGTATAAGAGGACGGATAAAGTAAAGTAAAGTAAAGTAAAGTTAGTGTTTTAGCCTATAGGCCTCATATAAATTTCAGTTTCAGTTTCTCAAGACGACGTCTCCGCGCTCGGAATGAATTCCATATGCACCAACGTCACAGGTGCCATGTGTATGGTGATCATGGCACGATCCTGAAGCCTTTGACTCCCGCACCCTGTCCAACAACTTCAAAAACTTAACCCTTTGACTCTGTTACATTAAAAAAAAAAAAAAAGAAATTCATTGTGAAAGTGCGAATGCGATAAGAGAAGTGTGACGTCAAAATGTGTCTGTCGATTCAGCTACTCTCTGCTGTTCGCTCTTGAAGATTAGTTTGTGATTCGCTCGATAATGAATCGAGAATATTTGTTTTGGTTTTTGCTAACACTGAAAATATATGTTTAACCCTTTGCCACCTGCACCCTATCTACCAACTGCAAAAACTTAACCCTTTGACTCTCTCACCCTATCCACCAGCTTCCTGCAGGAAGCTGGTGGATAGGGTGAGGAAGTCAAAGGGTTAATTTTTTGCTCTTCCAGCATGGTTGACAAAGAAGGATGCTGTTGGACAGGCTGCAGGAGTCAAAGGGTTAAGTTTGATTTCGTTGTATGGAAATGTGTAGAATGCTTCGGAACAATCTAGAAATGACAAAAACGTAGAATACCTTAGATCTGTCGAGAAGGTTCCGGAAATTGTAAACAAATTTTAATTACACATACTGTACCGTGGCTCACTGATGCTATAAGCGGCAGCGATTTGCCATTTCTGCCTTATAAACAAAGTCCGAAGGGACCATAACTCAGAGTATCCATGTCTTGCGCATGCGCATGTGCTCTTCCTCTTTTCTCGGCAGCCATCTTCCAGCTCGCCTCGTACTCTCTGAGCAGCTAAGTATTTTTCGATTTCGCTACGCGATCGATCGATTCTCGTTGCTGTTTTTGTGTCTTGCCTATGTTTTCGTTTAAGGGAGAAACTTATGTGAAGCGATTGGGTGGCAAAGCGAGGGTTAAGAAGATTTCGTCCGCCGATTTCTCCAACCCACAGACCGGTGGTTCGACCGGCGCACCAAAACCCGCTCTCTCTTCATCTTTGTCTCTCCCTTCTTCGTCTTCTCTCTACCACTCTCTCGACAAGTCATCGCAACTCAGCTACGGTTCTGTTGCGGTGACCACGAGCCCTCAACTCAGCTCCGGCTCAGTTGACTTTTCGTCATTTTGCGGCCTTCACACTGCCCATCACAGTTACAGATTGCTAGGCCGCAGCAAAAAATCTCTACTTCCCAACACATACCCTTTAAATGACCTACCTTCAGTGTTTAATAAGTATTTCCTCGACAAAGTAAAAAACATCAGAAAAGAATTAGATCAGGCCACGTTGTCCCCTTTGGTAAAAAGACCTACCTCCACCACCCCCACTTCAACTTTCTGCATGTTTAACCCTGTTACTGAGTCTGAACTTAAAACCATCATTCTCAAATCAAAACCCACTTCATGTTCCCTCAATCCCATTCCTACCCCTCTGTTTCTCCAGTTTCTTGATGATCTGCTCCCAACTCTCACTGTAATCATCAACTCCTCTCTTTCTTCCGGTATATTTCCATCAAGTCTTAAAATAGCTGTTGTAAAACCTCTCCTCAAGAAACAATCCTTGGACCCAAACAACTTGAAAAATTACCTATCATTCTTTTCCAAAATTCTTGAAAAAGTCGTTCTCCAACAATTACTTACATATCTTAATGACTACGACCTCTTCTCTCCTTCTCAGTCTGCTTATCGTCCTCATCACAGTACTGAAACTGCGCTCCTCAAAATGTCTAATGACATCCTTTTAGCTCTTGACTCTGGAAACGTCTCTCTACTAACTTTACTGGACCTCTCAGCTGCTTTTGATACAATAGACCATACCATTTTGCTTAACAGACTCCAATACAGTTACGGCATTTCTCACACCGCTCTTTCCTGGTTCCGTTCATACCTCACAGAAAGAACACAATCAGTCTTTGTCAATAACCTCAACTCTACATCTGAAGAACTATTGTACGGGGTCCCACAGGGATCTGTGTTGGGCCCCATGCTCTTTGTCCTCTATACACAACCACTTGCCGGCCTGATACAGTCTCACTCTCCTGAACATCAATCATTTGCAGATGACACTCAACTTGAACTCTCTACTCCTCCCGAGAACATAAACCCAGCCATTTCCTCTCTCGAACTTTGTATCACCGACATACGAATCTGGACGCTCGAAAACAAGCTAAAACTAAATGACGAGAAAACTGAAACTGTCCTCTGTTCTTCCTCTTTTAAGTCTCTGCCGTCTACCACTCCTACATCTCTTACCGTTGGATCAACAGATATTCCCTTTTCCTCTACCGCACGAAATCTTGGCTTCCACTTCAGCAAAGACATGAGTATCTCAACACATGTACAGACAGTCTGCCGCAAAGCATACATTGACCTTAGACGCATTAGTTATATTCGCCACTTACTTTCAGAAGACGCTACCAAAACATTTCTTTCTGCCTTTGTTCTCTCCAAATTAGACTACTGTAACTCCCTCTTTTCTGGCTGTCCTCAAAATCAATTAGACAAACTTCAAAAAGTACAAAACTCTGCCGCTAAACTTGTTTCTCGTTCCCGCAAGCATGATCATGTCACACCTATTCTCAAATCCCTTCACTGGTTGCCTGTTCAAGCTCGCATTGACTATAAGCTTGCCTCACTATGCCACTCTTTTTTCTCTGATCTCTCTCCTCGCTACCTGGCTGATCTTCTCTCTGTGTACACTCCTTCTAGAAATCTCCGCTCCATTGCTGATACCAGATTGCTCCGTGTTCCACGCGTGCGCACAAAAACATTTGGACATCGCTCTTTCTCCTTCGCAGCCCCCACTATCTGGAACTCTCTTCCCTTTGAAATCCGACACCTAAAATCGACTTCTTCTTTCAAAACAGCTCTAAAAACTCACCTCTTTCAAAAATATTATCAGTAAGTTCAACCTCATTTCCCCCCAGCCTAATTGTAGAAAAGGGTGTGTTAGTGTGTGTGTATGTTATAGTAGGTAGGTGGGGGGTGGGGGTGGGTGATTATAGAGCCCAATGTGCCTCACAGTACTTTGGGGTATAGCCGTGGGGGCTGTGGGGTGCATTTGGACTTGCGTGAGAATCCGTGTATGATTGTAGCGTATGTAGTATTTTTATGGATTTATTCTATTACTTTGTATTGTGTATTTAGTGTATGTACGTGAGGTCCGAGAGATTGAAATATTGTGAGTGAATGATTGTAAAGCGTCATAAGCTCCGCCGTAGGCAGAGATGTGCGCTTATAAATGGTCTCTTATTATTATTATTATTATTATCGACTTAACTGCGGTTCTGTCGATCCTGTGCTCAACTCCGGTTCTGCTGATACAGTTTCAGCCCCTATGGCTGAAGGGCGACTTGGGTATGGGTCTCCTTCGGGAGGCAGGAAGGCCAGCACTTTGACTGAAACTGGCTCACCCCCTGGTTCGCCAGGCGGGACACCCTCTGGTTCGCCAGGTGGGCCAAGGGAGACAACCCCCCTTTACGGGCGTCAGATCGTCGATCCGCCCCGGTTGCCTCCCTTCCTTCCCCGCAGCCTGCTGCTGCCCCCGCCCCAACCTCTCTGTCCCATTCCGGACAGAGCACTTGGGCGCCTTGGCAAATACCAAGCGACCCACGGCGGGCTGGCACCTCTCTGTCCCATTCCGGACAGAGCACTTGGCCGCCTTGGCAAATGCCAAGCGGCCCCCAGCAGGCTGGCCCTTTGGGCACTGGGGAAGCCCCGACCCACGGGGACCATTACCCGCGGGCGTCAGACCGTAGGTCTGCCCTGGCTGGTCATCACAACTCAACTACGGTTCTGTTGCCATGACCACGAGCCCTCAACTCAACTGCGGCTCTGTTGACTTCTTGTCATTTTGCGGCCTTCACACTGCCCCTCATGTAATCGACTCGGCTGCGGCTCTGTCGATTCCGTACTCGCCCTCTCAGTACAGCTCAACCCCGGTTCAGCTGCTACTGTTTCAGCCCCTATAGCTGAAGGGCGACGCGGGTATGGGTCTCCTTTGGGAGGCAGGAAGGCCAGCACCTTGACAGAAAATGGCTCACCCCCTGGTTCGCCAGGCGGGCCAAGGGAGACAACCCCCCTATTACGGGCGTCAGATCATAGATCCGCCCAGGTTGTCTCCCTCCCTGCAGCCTGCTTGTGCCCTCAACGCAGCTGCAGCTCTGAAAAAGGCTCACCCCCTGCTAGGCCAGGTGGGTCATGGGTGACAACACCCCTGTCACGGGCGTCAGACCGTAGGTCCGCCCCGGGTTGTGTCATCGCAACTCAGCTACGGTTCTGTTGCCATGACCACGAGCCCTCAACTCAGCTTCGGCTCTGTTGACTTTTTGTTATTTATTTTTGAATTTGAGGCCTTCACACTGCCCCTCACGGTAATCGACTCAGCTGCAAAAATTAATCTGTACAGTGACTGGCTAGAACTACAGAATATTGCAGAAGGGAAGGTTAGAGAATGTGACTATGATTGGCTGAAAATTTAGGGAAAAGCCGAGAATATTCGGGAGCTTTCCATGATGTTATAAGTAAAGCGTGACTGTGGGCAGAGAGAGAGAGAGAGAGAGAGCGATCGAAAGAGTTAATGTGTAAGCCTGCTGTCAGAGACAGAAAAGTTGCTGTAGATTTGTGGAGTTGAAGAAAAATAATTCTGCAAACTAGAGTGGTGCATTGGATGTGTGAAGTTTTTACCCAGTTCCTGTTGTGTTTCATTCGTTCTTCAAATAAAGGATCATTCTCGTTTAACCAGGACTGGTGTATTTTGTCTCAGAGAAGAACGATCGACTGCTAGATCTTCACGAACCTCCATAAACTGCAAGACACTGCCAGTCACTTACATCTTTACTCTGTGACAGACTCCCTCACCCTATCCTCCAGCTTCCTGCAGGAAATTGGTGGATAGGTTGAGGGAGTCAAAGGGTTGTTTTTGCTCTGCTATCATGATTGACAATGCAGGATGCTGGTAGACAGGGTGCGGGAGTCAGAGAATTAAATCTGCACACAACCCTATGATCAGGCCAGGTCCTAAAGCCCTACCTAGCCTATGTTTTACTAGTCTGTATTTTAATTTATACTGGTTTTGTATTAACAGCCTAATGCAAGATTGTGAAAATCAGCCTGCTCTCCCCGAAGATAGCTGTTGCGAAAATAAGAATCAAGAAATTACAAAGACAAGCGGATCAAATAGACCTGGCCACAAAATAGACCTTCTGGTCCTGAAATAAAATATGTAAAATAAATAAATAAATAAAACATGAAGTATAAAAGTCTAGAAAAACAGAAACATGAAGAAAAAAGAAATCCAAAACAAGTGTCACTGCCCGCGTGCAAGCAAACAGGAACCAACACGAAAAAAAGAATAAGAACGCGTATTCAATACAACAAAACATGACAGGCGCAAATTTTCGGCCAACTGGCCCTTGTCAAGCGTAAGATTATAAACAAAACACCAAATACAAAAAATAATTAGGAGAAAAAGACAAACTTCCCTGCTGTTCCGTCCCGTGTGAGCAGCTAGCTCTCTTTCTTCTGTCTTTATCTCTCTAGTGCTCTGTCTCTCTCTCTCTCTCTCGTCTCTTTCTATCTCGCTTTCTGGCTCTCTCACTCACTCTCTCACTCTCTGTTTCTCTCTTAACATTCTCTCTCTCTCTAGTGGGTTTTTTTATTTTTATTTTTTTTTAGTTTTGATCTTATTTTCTTATTTTGGTTTGTATTCAGATTGGACTTTTTTCCCCACTGCTTTCGTTTGTGCTTGCTTTTGCAAATGTGACAATGAATGAATGCTCTCGGGATCAGGATAGGACTCTCTCTCTCCTCAAGTCTCGATTTTATTTTGGTTTGTATTCAGGTTGGACTTTTTTTATTATTTGGTTTGTATTCAGGTTGGACTTTTTTATTTTTATTTTGGTTTGTATTCAGGTTGGACTTTTTATTTTTATTTTGGTTTTTATTCAGGTTGGACTTTTTTTTTTTTTTTTGGTTTTTATCAGGTTGGACTTTTTTAATTTTGGTTTGTATTCAGGTTGGACTTTTTTTTTGTTTGTATTCAGGTTGGACTTTTTTATTTTGGTTTGTATTCAGGTTGGACTTTTTTATTTTGGTTTGTATTCAGGTTGGATTTTTTTAAATTTTGGTTTGTATTCAGGTTGGACTTTTTTATTTTTTTGGTTTGTATTCAGGTTGGACTTTTTTTTAATTTTGGTTTGTATTCAGGTTGGACTTTTTTTTTATAGTAGATGCAGCGTGCTATCGCAGAGTTGAACATTGTGTGTGTGTGTGTGTGTGTGTGTGTGTGTGTGTGTGTGTGTGTGTGTGTGTGGTGGTGATTGTTGTTGTTGTTTGTTTGTTTCTCGTACTCTTCGGACTGCTCTCTCTCTTTCTCTCTCTCTCTCTCTCTCTCTCTCTCTCTCTCTCTCTCTCTCTCTCTCTCTCTCTCTCTCTCTCTTCAGAATTTATGACTGGATTTTTTTAAGTACTAAAATTTTGCTGCACTCAACGTCGATTTATTGGCTCATCTGCCACAAATACACGTCCCAGTCTGGTTATTTCTTTTCTTTTTCTCTCACATCTTACCCACTAACTGCAGAAACGTCACCTTTTGATTCACTTATCCTGTCCACAG
Source organism: Monoplex corrugatus (assembly GCA_030674185.1). Classification (NCBI taxonomy): domain Eukaryota; kingdom Metazoa; phylum Mollusca; class Gastropoda; order Littorinimorpha; family Ranellidae; genus Monoplex; species Monoplex corrugatus. The sequence goes on along the minus strand of CM060311.1, from coordinate 80,417,271 downwards.
CTTCCTGCATGAAGGTGGTGGATAGGGTGAGGGAATCAAAGGGTTAAGTTTTGCTTTGCTAGTATGCTTGGCAATGCAGAGTGTTGGTGGACAGGGTTTCGGAGTCAAAGGGTTAAGAAGTGTTTACTTTGTGTGTGAAACAGTGGACACAAGGTCCTATTCCATCAAGCGTGATTTGACTAACCTTTCCCATTTCCCCCCCTGTTTTCCAGAAATCATCAAAATTGCTAAAGAGTGCGCAGGATCGGGAAGTTCAGACTTTGAGAAAGGTAAGACGTCTTTTTGAATCAGAAAAAATACGAAAGAAGAATACGAATGCGTGTTTAATATAACAATACAAGACAGGCGCAAATTTTCGGCCAACTGGCCTTTGTCAAGCTTAATATTACAAACAAACAAACACCAGATACAAAAATTATGAGAAAAAGTCAAACACCAGATACAAAAATTATGAGAAAAAGTCAAACACCAGATACAAAAATTATGAGAAAAAATTCTTTTCTCATACTTTTTGTATCTGGTGTTTATTTGTTTGTAATCTTACGCTTGACAAAGGCCAGTTGGCCCAAATTTTGCGCCTGTCTTGTCTTGTGATATTAAATACGCGTTCGTATTCTTCTTTCGTGTTTTTTCTGGTTCCTGTTTGCTTGCACGCGGGCAGTCACACTTATCTTGGATTTCGTCTTTTTGAATGTTTTATTTGTGAGGTCCATTAGCTCAGCTGGTTACAGCGCCGTGCTGATAACGCGGAGGTCGTGGGTTCGATCCCCATGTGGGCCAATTTTTAAGAAAGAATGGTGCAGTGGTAGCGTGCTGGGCCCATAACCCAGAGATCCGTGGATCGAAACCACGCTCTGCTAATTTTTGGTTCATATCCCGGACGAGCCCCCATGAAGATACACACGTACACATATCATTTACATGTAACCAAGATTATTCCAGTGGTAGGCTGATCAAATACCAGTATAAAATATAGACTAGGTAAAACATAGTCTGGGTAAAACAGTCTAGGTATGGCCTCAGGACTTGGCCAGCTCATGGATTTATGTGCGGGATGAAGGCATGTGACACGGTCACCATACACACGGCACCTGTGACGTTAGTGCATACGGAATTCGTTCCGAGCGCGGAGACGTCATCTTGGGAAACTGAAACTGAAGCTGAAACTTAGAATCTGTGTATGTGTACATGGTCTCACAGATATATCATGTGTGTGTGTATGTGTGACCTGTTTATTTGTGTGTGTGTGTGTGTGTGTGTGTGTGGTGGGTGGGGGGGGGGTACATGCATGCACAAGTGGATGTGTTTATTTGTTTAGTAAGAAGTTTGTATTCCTATTAATTTGAATGGTATTATCTTGTGTAAATGGTATGATCTGATGATGTATGTCTCAGTTTATCAGTTTATTTTTCTCTTCGTGTTATGGTAGTAGTATCATGAGTAAGGGGCCAATCCAGTCACATATCTCTAAAATGTACATCCCGTGACTGCCAGCGTTCAAGCAAATAGGAAGCAGAAACAAAAATAGAATGAGGACAAGTATTTATTATACAGAACAAGATAGGACATGCATTTTGGCAAAGTGGCTTTTTTTTTTCAAGCCGTATGCAAGAGGCAGCAACAAAGAGTCGTCATCATCATCATGATGTGCCGTGCCGCATGGCGTTGGCGATCATGGTCCTTCATATGCATCTATCCCTTGTCGCTGCAAGTGTATCTCCCACCCTCTCTGTCCTCAGCTACCCTGCAAGTCCATTCAATATTTTCTCCCTGGGTCTACCTGGTGCTCTGTTTCCCTCCTACCTGCAACTGCCTTTATCTCATGCTCTTGTAGTGCACTTGACTGACTGACATGTATGAGTAAAAAGATACTTCATTAGAACTTTTTTTAAAATTCTTCATTAGAACACTTTTTTTAAATACTTTTTTTATGACGTGGCAAATGTTATTTTTAATCTATTTTCATTAGTGGATTGGTTGACGTGTCTTCCCCTCCCCTCCCCTTTCACTTGGTTGTTCTTAATGCTCCTTGACTTCATATATCTATATATACATATATATACATATACATATATATTATTATATATATGTACATATGTACTTGCACCGACAAGGGATAGATTCGTATGGAGAGCCATTTTCGCCAATGCCATGCGGCACGGCACATGATGATGGTATGATATATAGGCCTATATGATATACGCCTACTAGTACAACTACTACTAGTACTAGCAACATTGTTGTTGTTCCCATTGTTATTGTTAAGGGTCGACAAGGATCGATATGTAGCCTATAATTCACAATTTGTGTAACGAGTCTTGCCATGCTACGATCTTTCCCATTATTACCTACAACGCTCATTAGCAAATTATACTGTTATTCTACAGCCTCTGCCTATCTATAACTATGCATTGAACATTCCAAAGATCTAACCAACACATGACGCATATAACACACTGCTAAACAATGAGCACATCTACAATGTGTACATGTATTCCGAAGCCAGCCTATGACAGATTTTGTGGTTATTTCAGTCTGTTACACAGTGTACAACGTAGTCCTACAAAACCTAGAGGGGACAGTCTGTGCCGCCTTCAGCACATTGTAAAACAAACGCCGTGTAATAAGCCACTACATAGCCTGCGGAAATCCACAGACAATGACCGCAGGTTATGTTGCGGTTGTGTGGAGCCCGGGGGGGGGGGAAGGGGGAGCGGGCGGACTGTCTTTGTTCCACACCGCCCTTCGGTAAATGCCGCGTAATAGCCAGTACCATAGCCGCCCCGAAACTGCTGGACAAGAAACTGCCTGGAAAAATGAGTGAATGACTGGTGTGTCAGTTGAGTGTACCGAAGCGCTGTGTTAAAAGTACACACCAGGTGTTCATTGTGTGGGTGAGAACAACCAATCAGACTTTACCATCTGAAAGTGTTGATAGTATGACCATCCTACTTTGTTCCCAAAGAGTATTAACCCACAAGTCGCATCACAGCACATCATCTCTTGCCGCTACCAGAAGTAACCAACCTCACGGTGTTAGACTGCTGTCACTGTAGCACTGTCTTCTTTTTCATGTCTTCTTCTTCCATATCTCCGTACGTGTTTTCTTTGACATCTTCATATATCACAGTCCTTTCCCCCTTATTACCATTCTCCCATTTCCCTTGTTTTCCTTCCCTACCTATCATCATAAAGAGAAGGAATAAAGAGTCAAGCACTATCCACGGACTTGTCTTTTGATTGAGACTTCCCTTTCTGCTCTGGACACAAACGACCACCACAGCAATCATCATCACCTACCCCTTAACCACACGCTCCATCTTTTATGTCTACCTTTGTCTCTCATGCTTTTCGTAAAGCGCATGAACCATTGCTGTATGTAACACTGGGGGATATGTTATCACAATTCATTTATGACTTGCCCTGCATTTTAAGCGTGACTGTTTTCTTGATCTGATATTCTGTGTGTACAGTAGCAAGGTCTAGCTGTGCGACGGGTCTTATGATGGGATCTCGTGCTACTATCCTTGAGTGATTTATATAAAGTAATCTAAAGTCTGAACTCTCTCTCTCTTTGTCGCTCTCTCTCTCTCCTTGTCGCTCTCTCTCTTTCCTCTCTCTGTCTCTGTCTCTGTCTCTGTCTCTCTCTCTTCATGTCTTTTGTCGCTTCTCTGTCCTCTCTCTCTCTCTCTCTCTGCGTCCTTGGCCGAACTTTGGCCGAATGGTAAACAGGCATACGCGGATATCAGGCATAATTATTTGTTAGTGGTGATTGTGGTTAATTCAGATCAAAAGTATTGCAGTTGATCAGATAATTTGCGCTGTGAATGAACAATGATGTCTCTGTTGTAGGCCAACAGGCCGTGGTTCTGATGGTTCAGTACAAAGCCACGTTGTTTTTGTTTTGTTGTGGTTTTTTTGTTTTTTTGGGTTTTTTTTTTTTTGGGGGGGGGGGGGGCTTTTTTTTTCGTTTGGTTTGGTTGGTTTTTCTTTTCTTTTTTTTTTTTTGTGTTGTTTTTTTTTGTTTTTGTTTTTTTGTGTGTGTTGATGACTAAGCCTTTTTTTTGGGGGGGGGCTAGCTGTGTTGAATGACATAAAGACCTTTTTTTTGGGGGGGGGGGGGGCTAGCTGTGTTGAATGACTTAAAGACTATATATATACAGTCAAACACGCTTAAGCCGAACTCGCCCGGGGAATGAAAAATCGTTTCGCTTATCCGAGTTTGTGCATATCCGAGTTCGGATAAGCCAAACCTTTCCCGAGAAATTACCCTGCAGTTCGGCTTAAACGAGTTTTTTCAGAATAAGTTGTAAAATCACTTGGAATGTTTGTAAAAAGTTTTTTTTAAAGAGAATATCTTTGCTTCCCTTTGCAACTGAAACATCGAAATGATAATTTTGCGAAAGTTTGTAGACGTGTATGCTGCTTTTCTATCGATTTCACTCCATTTCGTTCACCAGGTAAAAACAGAACAAAGCTCGAAATTTAAAACCAATAACTGGTGTTATTTTCCTGAAAGTACGAGACACTAGCACTCGTATTAGTATATTGACCAGAACTTAAAATTTATAACTGGCTGTACTTCCTGAAACTAGGCAAATTTTGAGATATACTCAAAAAATGAGAGAGACACGGGTCGAGCTTATTCACTCCTGAGACTAGTAACACAGACAAAACTCTCTCTCTCTCTCTCTCTCTTTCTCTCTCTCTCTCTCTCTGTGCGTGGTGTTGGTGTGTGTGTGTGTGTGTGGTGTGTGTGTGTGTGTGTGTGTGTTGTTTGTTTGTTGTGTGTGTGTGTGTGTGTGTGTGTGTTTAAATGAATATGATCAAAACAGTGACAAGTTACAAGTGCTTTCTTCAGTGGGGCTTTATTAATACCTCAAAGCCAACTGTAAAAATAAATGGTGAAAACAGTGACACATCTCAGAAACAAAACCAAAGATTCCACAAGCATCTAGGCTTTTGTTAAAAGGATTCCAAGTAAATCATAATAATGTAATGTTTAATGAAACCGTCTTCCTTAAAGAAAGAAAAGAAACAAAATTAGACAATTTGTCTCTGTGGTCATAAATGAAGATCAAATCTCCGTAAACATATATTGTAGGCAAATGTTTTCTTTCGCTGTATGTTTATTGTGGTTTGATCTTCACCACTCGCTCAAAATGAGCACATACATTCCTCAGGTAGATTTGCTCTTCACAAAGATCTCTTCCTTCGATTGGAAAAAGAGGTTTGTATGAGAGCCACTTCTTTGTGAACACTGCAACAGTTGTTTGGAACATGGTGGCAGCCGCATGGATTTCAACGTCGGACCCCCAAGAGTTAGGTCTGAGGGTGTTGGCAAGAAGATAATTGCCAATACTGGTGCCCACATAGCCTGAGAATGGTTTCTCGTTCTGCAGCATGAAGTCGATGAGTTTGGCAAGAATTTCTTCGTGGAGGTCCTGTGTGCCACACACTTCCAGACTAAGTGCACGATAAAAACAATTCCCGTCCCCAACTATTGTGTCTACCTGAAGGGGGTCTGTAAGCAGCTCAGAGGAAGATCTTTCAGGTAGATCACACAACAACGGAAGACCATGGAGTCTCGACTGTTCCTGTCGCCAGGTACGGTTTGTTGGCACAAATGCCTCTCTCGTAGCCGCTTCTTGGAAAGTGATCTGCACCTCATCAGTTTCTTCTTCAGCCGAATCAGTTAGAAAGCTTTCTTCATCCACTTCAGTTTCATAGCCGTATTCCTCCCTCTCAGTTGTGTAGCTGTCATTCTCCATTCCTGTTCCTCCCCTGTCTTCGAATTCTTCCTTCTCAGTTGTGAGTGTATTCTCGTGTCATCATGATGATGATGATGATTCCTCCGTGTCAGACATGCAATTGTCATCTTTTGCCCAAGCGTCTCCCAGGCAGCTGTCTTGTTCTACTTCAGTTTCTTTACTTCCTGGTGCGCTGTACTCCTTCTCAGAACACTCACCATCTGCGTCAGACATACTTGCATGTTTTGTCGTGTCTCTGTCGCATGTTGTCTCATCGAACTCACCCTCTTCTTTACCTGTATCATCACAACAGCGCCCATCATCTCGGTCTTGTTGGGTTTCATCCGGCAAGTCTTTCTGTTCAGTTTTCTGGAAGAATTGCGGGATAGTTGTCTGAGTCCCCAAATTAATGAGATGCTTGTGTAAGGTTTCAGTGAATGATGTCAATGCCTGTGAGACAGGATGTCCCGGCACAAACACTTGCATGCAGTAGAGATCAACTTTTTGGAGAGAATCCAGCAAGTCTTTCCGGCTGATGATGGGTGTGGGATCTGCCTCGTCGTCACTGTTCTGCTCGGTTGTTTCTTCACCCACGGACCAGGACATGTCAGACTTCTGGACATCCTCATCCACGTTGACATACTCTTCAACGTCTATGTCAAACTGCCAAAAATCTGTCTCTAAGTACTGGGGAATCGCGTGTCAGCATCCGAGTTGAACGAACTGTCGTGACTTGGAGTCACTGGATCGAAATTTGCTTTTCGAAAGCAGTTGGCGATGGTTCTTGTTGTAACGTGTCTCCATGCTTCCTTCAGAGTAGTCAAGGCATCAAGAAGAGTGATTTGGAAGTCTCCACTTGGTAGTCCAGAATCAATGTGCGCGATCAATTTCACCACCATCGCTGTTCGATAGGAACTTTTATGTTCTTGATGATGCCCTGATCTAAGGGCTGAAGTTTACTTGTAGCATTTGGGGCTAGAAATAAAAGTGCTGTTGCTTTCAGTCGAGCTTGCACATTTCTGTCATGAGCAGAACAATTATCCAGCACAAGCAAGACTTTACGGTTTTGTGCGTGCATGGAATTGTCAAAGTCGATGAGCCATTCGGTGAAGAGCTCTGCTGTCATCCATGCTTTTGTGTTGCCGGTGTATTTCACTGGTGGCGACTTCATGCCCTTGAAGCATCTTGGGTTTTTCGAACGGCCGATTGTGAAAACTGGCAGTTTCTCTGTTCCGTCCACATTTGTTGCCACGAGGAATGTCAATTTTTCTTTCGATTTGTTGCCCCCAAAGCATTTTTCGGTTTTGAAGGCAAGAGTTCTCTCTGGGAGTAGCTTCCAGAACAACCCGCTTTCGTCAACATTGAACACGTCTTTTGGGTGGTATGAAGCGATTTTGGGTTTGAGAATCTCCTCTACCCATGCGTCGGTGACGCTTTCATCGACAGCTTTTCTTTCACCGGACATCGTTTTGCACATGATATCGTGTCTTCGTTTAAAGCGATGCAGCCAACCTTCGTTGCATTTCCAGTTTGCATGTCCTAGTTTTCTTGCTATTTCTGAGGCCTTTTCCATCAAGATATTGCCAATGATTGGGACATTTGCCGCGCGAGCAACTGAAAACCATTCCAGAAGGGCCGTGTCAACGCTTTCCTTCTGGCATTTCCGTTGTCGTCTCTGTTGACCAGACACTTTTCCAGAGAAAAAGAGCCGTTTATACTTCTCCCTATCTCTCATGATACCCGACAGAGTGCTTTTGGGAATCATGTGCTCTTCGGCAATTATGGTCTTTTTCTTTGTCGGGTTTGATTCAACCTCATTGATGATGTCGATCTTTTGTTTTAGCGTGAGGGTTCACGTTTCGGTTTCTTTGACATTTCTGATTCGGCTTCGATATCTGAAAACACACACACAGGAGCAAGTTATTGGCGTATGACATAACCTAATCACACACACACACACACACACACACACACACAACACACACACACACACACACACACACACACACACACACACACAAATGCGCACGCATTACTGTACGCACAAATCAATGCACGCTCCACTTCGTTCCTGCCCTCCACCCGCACCCCCTCCCCTCCACCCTCCACCACACACACACACACACACACACACACATATATGCGCGCTTCTATACGCACAAGCCAATGCACGCTCCATACCCCCCCCCCGCCCCCTCCCCCTCACACACACACAAGCATTCACACACACACACAAGCATTCACACACACACACACACACACAAACACACACACACACTGGGAGACTGCATGTTACACACTCCCTCCCCTACACACGCCAAAAGAAACAATCGTGCACGCACAAAACTAAGCCCGAGCTCATATCCTTTCGACTAGCCCATAAACCACGCCAATCGCAAATCTCCCAAGGTTACTTTTCGACCTGCCCCTCCCCTGTGCCCCTCCCTCGGCCATCCCATCTCTAACCCTGAACCCACCACCTAATTCACGCACGCAAACTTACCACTCTTACTGTCCAAACAATGGCGCCTGCAAAACATGTGGCACGCGTCATCAGTTTCCCGCATACTCAAATAACAGGTGACGTGTTCGTTTCGTAGGATAATTATAGCCGTGACGAAATATGTTTATCTCCCGACGTGCTTTTCAAGCAAAAAAAAAAAAAAAAAAGATTCTCCGACAGTGTTTAGAGTTTGGCTTACCTGTCAAAATCATGTTTGAGATGTCCGTGTTTGAGTTAGCTATTTTTTGACAGAGTTTGGCTTATCCGAATTAGAAATAGTCTTACAAAGAGGGGGGTCTGGTGGGGAATTGGTTTTGGTTTCATATATCCGAGTTTTTTGCTTAAGCGTGTTTCGTTTAGGCGAGTGCGGCTGTATATATATATATATATATATAGGCAGTGCGGCTGTATATATATATATATAATATTATATATATATATATATTATATATATATATATATATACATAATGTACACGCGAAATGTTAACGGATTTATCACCTGCGCGGCGCCTTCGGTACCTTTTACGAGTACAGTGCATTATTTATGTGAACTCTCGTCGAAGTGCCGACACCATCAAAAGTAAGTGGTTTTGTTTATAAATCTTTTCTCTTTCTCTCAGTCCCTCTTAAGGTTAAGTTTTTGCAGTTGTTGAATAGGGTGCGGGAGTCGAAGGGTGAAATAAACACGGGACTTGTTGGTTGCCCATGTCGATGTGTCCATGGTTCTGGTGCTGTCGGCTTCTATTTTACACGTTCCCTTCCCCACTTCCCATTTCAAGACCTTGCCAGCGCGCAGGGTTTCTCGCAGACTCGTCTGCCAGATAGTTTGCTGGCAGGTTTGGGTGGAGCACATATGGAATTGTCCGAGTGCGATGAATCCCTCTTGAACAAACTTAAAAAGTCTGCCAGTGTGCCAGATAGTTTGCTGGCAAGATATGGGTAGGTGGAGCGCAGAAGGAACTTGTCTCGAGTGCGATGAAACCCCGCTTGAATAAATTCCCAAATCAACGCATACGTGCATAATATGTGCGCGGGCGTGGATGTGTTTGTGCGCTCGCGCATTCGCGTGCGTGCACATATGCATATGTGCACGTGTTGCATCGAGCATGTGGAATTGATGCATGTGTGTGTGTGTGTGTTCGTGTGTGTGTGTGCGCGCATGCGCCCTGGTGCTACTGGTAACGGAGAGTATTTGTATTTGTCGTGCAGATTTTCCCGGTATAAAACGTCCTGGGGATACAGCGGTCAAGCCGTATGTGCCCATCGATATCCATGTGATCCAGGAAAACGGAAACGGAGAACAACCGAACACATCTGTCCATCACCATGACCCAGTTACCGCTCCCGTCAGTCACCTCACTGATGTCAAGGAGCAAACTCGGGTAGTTGCACCATTTGTCTCAGATATGCTTAGGACGCCGTCGTCGTCATTGCATGACGCGCCTCTGACGTTAGCGTCACCTCCAGAGCCCGCCAGAGCGTCGGCGAGTCACGTGACATCTGTTCACTTCAAATCCACAGATGTTACCATACCTTCTCTGAAATTCTGCTCCTCGGGGACCCATCTGGGTACTTCCCCCACGGAAACCAGGCTGAGCTGGAACCGGGTCATAGTCGGAAGCTCGTCAGAGGAAAGTTCCAAGCTGCCGACTACCGAACCTCCATACTCGCCCTCTGAGGTGAGAACTACTTCCACAGTTACCACAAACGTCCAATTTACTCACCTCGCCAAAGCTGGTTGGGTGGAACTGGGTATCACCCCGCCCATAAGTCCACCACCGCTTAAGCAGCTACAAGAAAGAGAACACATCTTCAAAAAACTTGCCGTAGAAAAGAAATATTTTGCCGGGTCTACTTACCCCCTGGTCCTTCGTGGAGATGACGAACGGTTTCTGCTAATAACTGATAAGGCCGACGTCGGTGATAAACAGAAGGACGTATGTGAGCTGAAGGACGTCGGCAAAGAGGACGAGGTCACTCGTCAAGAAGATGACAAAAATTGTGAATTTTTTAACGTCGCAGAACAGGAAGACGTGGGTGGAAAGGATTACTGCTTTGATGAAGATGAAGTCAGTGCTGACAGTGTCAATCGTGAGGAAGATGAACACGCAGCAGAGGGCAGTGACGCTGACAGCATAATCACCAGAAACAACAGAACTGAGCGTGGTGACGAAGCCTATAAAGAGACCTTCACTAAAGATGCAAATACACAGTGTGACCGTACCACATGGACAGGTGATGATCGATACGAGAAACAGAACGGCAATAACACTGTGTGTGAATTTCCTTCCTTCTCCCCTCTCTAAATTCTGACTCCATCTTCATTTGTTGCGTCGACAACCACGTCATGTCCAGAGTCACTGAAAAGGAGGCAGACAGAAGTTTCCCCAGTGAATTGCAAAAGGAGGCGGATAGAGGTTCCTTCGGTGAAATGCAGAACGAGGCAGTCAGTGGTTCCTCAGGTAATTCCAGAACAAAGCAGTCAGTGATTACCTCAGGTAGTTCCAGAACAAGGCGATCAATGAGAACAAGGCAGTCAGTGGTTGCCTCAGGTAATTCCAGAACAAGGCAGTCAGTGATTACCTCAGGTAGTTCCAGAACAAAGCAGTCAGTGGTTCGCTCAGGTAGTTCCAGAGCAAGGCAGTCAGTGGTTCGCTCAGGTAGTTCCAGAGCAAGGCAGTCAGTGGTTTGCTCAGGTAGTTCCAGAACAAGGCAGTCAGTGATTACCTCAGGTAGTTCCAGAACTAAGCAGTCAGTGGTTCGCTCAGGTAGTTCCAGAACAAGGCAGTCAGTGGTTCGCTCAAATAATTCCAGAACGAGGCAGGCAGTGGTTCGCTCAGATTCAGGGACGAGGGTGTGCCTTTGTTATCTAACTCGATAATAGTCGTCTTCAACCAGACAGAAGGCAGAAGTTCTCAATAAAGAAAATTCGGAAAGCCAAAAACCCATATGAACATTGAAAGACTATATGTATATATACACGGACGATGCAGTCAGTTTAAATCGACTGACATCTGACAATGTGACTAAGCAGACCAGTACCAGCGCCGACACCACGTCCTCCCAGACACAGGCCAGCTTCCCCATCCCCAATCTTGCCGACGGTCAATCCAAAGGGTTGACGAGTTGGATCAGAAACGGGGATAGATCTTCAACGTCTGGCTCAGGACGAACAAGGAAACAGGGACGGGGGGGGGGGGGGGGGGGGAGGAGGAGGAGGCCCCCATGACCTGCGTTGTGCTGGAGCCAGACTCTTGCCAGCAGGCTGGAAGACACACGACTCCGGGGACTCTTAGTTTAAGAACGGGCAGCAACGAAGACACTGTGCTTCACCCACGGGTGGGATCATTGAAACAGGCAGTCGCATCATCAGAACAACTACCTCCCCAGACTTTTGTGAACAAGAGCTGGGTGGATTACCATCAGATCGTCAGTGCTACCTCTACAGGGTCCTTATTACCTCCTCGAGAGTAAGCCGTAGCATCAGTGTTGCTTTGTTTTTGTGCTAAAATTAGATCTACCTTGGGAAAATTCGGCTGTTTTCCCCAGCCCCGGGTCTAAGCCGCAGTATTAGCATTCCTTTGTTTTTGTGCTAAAATTAGATCTATCACGGGAAAATTCGGGCTCCCCAGTGACAGCGCATTGACGCAGTGCAGTGCTATTCATTTGCCCCATTTTTTCTGTCTGTACCTGTGAGTGGATTATTGTACATAATTTTGCCTTGGAATAACTCTCTTGTTGCCATAGGATCTTTAACCCTTTGACTCCCGCACCCTATCTGCCAACGGAAAAAAAAACGAAACCTTGGACTCTCTCACCCTATCCACCAGTTTCTTGCAGGAAGCTGGTGGATAGGGTGAGGGAGTCAAAGGGTTAAGTTTTTGCTTTGCTAGCATGGTTGTGGCAACCAATGCAGAGTGCTGGTGGACAGGGTGCAGGAGTCAAAGGATTGATTAACCCTTATCTTCCGCCCCTCCCCCCACCCCGGTCTCCTCAATGCCCTTCTAAGCCCGCTACGAAATAAGTATGCAGATTTTTGTACATAAAAAAACAAGAGATAGCGAGAGAGAGGGGAGGGAGGGAAAAGAGAGGAGAGAGGGAGGGGGGGGAGAGAGGGAGGGATGGGGGAGAGAGAGAGAGAGAGAGAGAGAAAGTATTGACCAGTGACATCGTCCAGTAAGTGCCATAAACTGGTTAGGTTTTCGATTTGGAAAGTGTATCGATTAAACTATGATCTGAGAGAGAGAAAAAAAATGTGATTGCAACAACCAAAATGACTCAGAAATCACTTCTTTGGAAGGAGGACGTGCTATGTATAAGTGAATGACGCCCTTGCGAACTGTGGACCCTGTAACAGAGGAGTGAAAAAGATTTTGACGAACTGTGATGTGAACTGTGATAAACAAAATGGATCCTTCCTGAAAATACTGGAGGACGGGACGATGCGACTTACACCTAAGTGTTCATATATGTTATCAGCTTGTGTGTGTGTGTGTGTGTGTGTGTGTGTGTGTGTGTGTGTGTGTGTGTGTGTGTGTGTGTGTGTGTGTGTGTGTGTGTGTGTGTATTTGTAGCTTTTTTATGTAATTTCGTTAATCCTTCTTTTTAAACAATAGTACACATAATAAAAGTGTTGAACAATTGTAGCTTTTTTTGTAATGTCCTCAATACAACAGTACACATATTAGAAAAAAGTGTTGGAACAAGTGTGGCTCAGTACAGATGTTAGAAAAAATGAAATAACTGTGACTCTTAGTGTAACACGTCCACTTTTCTTCATCTGTTTTTGTGTAAATCCCCTTTTTCTTCTATTTGTAAATCTATTTTCTTTAAAACAACAGCACACAATCATGTTAGGAAAAAAAAAAATTGAAACCATTGTGGCTCAGTACAGATGTTTGAAAAACAAATGGAACAATTGTGAGTGGTTGGAGTGACACAATCCATTTTTCTTCATCTGTCTTTGTGTTGATCATGTGTAGGTGAATGTCTGTATACACATGTGCTTGAGAGAGCATGCTATGAAATATTGCCGGTTATGCTCTACGTAATATTCCTTTCCTAAATATGTCTAGTCAGCGTTGTCTGTGGTATGCCTTTTTGCAGCTTTCCAGTATTATTATCGTTTTTGTGTGAATGTTCTTGTTTGCATTGTGTGCTGTTGTTTCTTCCTTATTTGTTGTAGTTCTGATAAACAGACAATGAACACATAAGTTCCTGTTGTGGTCTCGGTTGATTGATTTATTGATTAGTAGGTTGTGTCAACTCTTAGTAAGCGTTGACCACGTTTTCGTGTGTGTGTGTGTGTGTGTGTGTGTGTGTGTGTGTGTGTGTGTGTGTGTGTGTGTGTGTGTGTGTGTTTTTGGGTGGGGGTCATTCTGTTAGTTGATCTTTCTTTAAAACAACAATTTGTATATAAGGGGGGGTGGAGGCATTCTCGGTTGTGAATCAGTACAGATGTTAGAAAAAATGGAGCAGTTGTGACTCTTGGTGTAACACAATCCATTTTCTTCATCTGTTTTTTACGTAAATCCCCTATTATCATCTATTTGTAGCTTTTGCATGTAATTTCTTTAAACCTTTTTTTTAAACAAGAGTACACATATTAGAAAAAATATGGAACAATTGTAGCTTTTTTTTTTAATGTCCTCAATACAACAGTACACATGTATTAATAAAAAGTGTTGGAACAAGTGTGGTTCAGTACAGATGTTAGAAAATAATGAAATAACTGTGACTCTTGGTGTAACACGTTCACTTTTCTTCATCTGTTTTTGCGTAAACCCCCTTTTTCTTCTATTTGTAAAATCTATTTTCTTTAAAACAACAGCACACAATCATGTTAGGAAAACAAAAAATTGAAACCATTGTGGCTCAGTACAGATGTTTGAAAAACAAATGGAACAATTGTGAGTGGTTGGAGTGACACAATCCATTTTTCTTCATCTGTCTTTGCGTTGATCATGTGTAGGTGAATGTCTGTATACACATGTGCTTGAGAGAGCATGCTATGAAATATTGCCGGTTATGCTCTACGTAATATTCCTTTCCTAAATATGTCTAGTCAGCGTTGTCTGTGGTATGCCTTTTTGCAGCTTTCCAGTATTATTATCGTTTTTGTGTGAATGTTCTTTTTTGCATTGTGTGCTGTTGTTTCTTCCGTATTTGTTGTAGTTCTGATAAACAGACCATGAATACCAACGGAAATAAGAGGGAAGCAGTTAGAATTTTAAATATCAACTAAGTAACATAACTCTTGAGAGTCACGGAGTTATCTGCCATGTAGAATTTCTCAAACCCAACACAGTTTGCGCTACCCATTCAGCTAGCATAGACGCATCCACAAAGCATAAAGTGGTAAGCTCAGAATGCTTTGTGGCTGTGTCTATGTGTAGGAGAAAATCCCCCCCGGAGAGAATCCCCCCAGGGGATAATCCCCCCGGAGAAAATCCCCCAGGAGAAAATCCCCCCCCCCCCTCTGTAATAGAGATGCGGAGAAAATCCCCCCACCCCACCCACTCACTCACTTTAAACTTGTTGAAACCAAGTCCCCCACCTGAGCACAAACTTTACAAAACAAGATCTGAAGGCAACTCACTGACTTCACAGTTGTTTTAACCAATTCAGTTTCGGCCACACTTGTTGGACACTTGTCACTGTGTGTCTTTGGGAAGCACAATGGAGATTGTGACAAGCAACAAGGGGGGAGCAAAGATATCCTACCAAGGATTTCTCTATACCAAGAAGGCAACAAAGAAGACTCGGATCCGCTGGGAATGCAGTCAGAGGAAAGGACTTTCATGTAAAGGTGCTATAACTACATATCTGAACAATGAAGATATTCAAGTAAGCACCATGCATTCTCACGAAGCTGACCCACATGCCGTGGAAATCGTCAAACTACGTGGGAAAATACGAACTCAATCCCAGCAGTCAGCTGCATCTGGAGGTCGTCCAGCCCAGATACTTGCCAGTGCTCTGGTTGAAACTACTGATCCAGTGAAAGCACGTCTTGGCAGCATGGATACTTTGAAGCGATCAATCCGCCACCAACGCCGTGGAGCACTTCCAAAGGATCCAGCATCTCTACGGGAGATTGAGATTCCCCACGAATGGAGAACTACTGGTGGACCAGATCCTCAGCCATTTCTTATGCACGACAGTGGTTCTGACAGTGGTCCACAACGGATGATCATCTTCGCCACTGACCGAACGCTCAGACACCTTGCCAGGGCTGATGAGTGGTTTATGGATGGCAACTTTTCCATGGCACCAGATCATTTCAGCCAGCTCTATGTGATCCGTGCACCAGTGGGAGACACGTGTGTTTCCTGTGTTTATGCCCTTTTACCAAACAAAACACAGGAGACCTATGAACAGATGCTGCAAGCCATACTGGATCGTTGTGATGAGTTGCAACTCATGCCCGATCCATCACAAGTCATTGTAGACTATGAAAAGGCTGTGATTCAAGCTCTTCATTCGAAATTGGGCGAGCACGTGGAGGTGAAGGGATGTTTCTTCCACCTCACTCAAAGTACTTGGAGAAGGATTCAGCAGCTTGGGATGACAGAACTGTACAAGAATAATGACGATGTGAAACTTTTCTGCGGAATGTTGGATGCACTTGCGTTCCTTCCAGTAGATGACGTACCAACTGGAATGGAATACTTGCGCGACAACACTCCAGATGGTGCAGAAGAGCTGCTGGAGTATTTCGATGCCACCTATGTTCGCGGCACCTTTCGTCAGGTACAGCTGCCAGCAGCCAATGATGATGCTCCGGCACCAGTGAGAGTGCGAAGGAGACCTCCACTGTTCCCCTCCTGGGCTGTGGAACGTCCATGAGGCCACGATGCGAGATGGAAACCGTACAAACAACCAATGTGAAGCCTGGAATCTTGGTTTCTCACACCTGGTTGGTCACAACCACCCATCTCTATGGACACTAATCAACGCACTGCAAAAGGACTACGCTCTCGTGTGTACCTCTCTGTTGCAGGATGCCCGTGGAGAGCCGCCAAGAAAACGTGTGAAGCGTACATCCAAAGACCTTCAGACCAGACTGAAGGCGATCTGTACCCAGCATCGCGACGGGGTCAAGACTCTGGAGGAAGCTCTCAGGGCTCTCGGCCATTGCATCCGCTTCTAGACAAAGTTTAGCAGAGAGAGAGAGAGAGTAGGGGGTGGGAGGAAGAGAGACAGAGCAGTGAGGGGGGGGGATTTTCTCCACATCTGTATTACACAGGGGGGATTATCTCCGGGGGGGATTATCTCCGGGGGGGATTTTCTCCGGGGGGGATTTTGTCCGTACCCCGTCTATGCTAGCTGAATAGATAATGAACACTTAAGTTCCTGTTGTGGTCTCGGTTGATTGATTTATTGATTTGTAGGTTGTGTCAACTCTTTGTAAGCGTTGACCATGTTTTCGTGTGTGTGTGTGTGTGTGTGTGTGTGTGTGTGTGTGTGTGTGTGTGTGTGTGTGTGTGTGTGTGTGTGTGGTGTTTGTTTGTGTGTGTGTGTGTGTGTGTGTGTGTGTGTGCGTGCGTGCGTGCGTGTGTGTGTGGTGGTGGTCTTTGATTTAATGTCTATTCACTAAAGTGATTTTAGACACAAAAAAAAAAAAAAAAAAAAAGGGGGGGGGGGGGAGGAGTGATAGAGGAGGAGTGAAGAAGATATTTGAAAATTGTCAATTTTGAATTTGAGAAAAGATGATCCAGAAAACAACTGTTTTGAAGAGGGGAAGGTAAAACTAACAAATAATGTTACCATAATTATCGATTTAAACAAACAAACTGACAAACAAAATTAGTAAATATCCGGAAGAAATGAATAAAAAGTAAAACTAATAATTGACTAACCACAACAATGAACAAGTCAAATAACATTTTAAAGGTAATTCGCTATAGGACTTTTTGACAGGCTAACAAAAAATTCATACAGTAATGATGATGAGGCAAATATGTCAGAAACTGTACTCACAGATAGTGTTGGAATATGTCGTTTTACCCTAACGCAAGAAAGAATATGACTATGTGTTATCTTCTTTCCACATAGACACACTATGTTATTGGTATATTTTGTTTTGAATGCATCAAGTTTCCATCTGTACATAAGGGACTGTATAGTTCTGCTGGCATGAAGCTGCTTAAGTATTTTGCTAACTTCAAAGTTCATGTGACATTTATCATACTTTTTCTGTTTTAATTGGAACTGCTTCCAGACGTAGTTGTCCACTAAAGTGTAATTCTCGTGCAACGAGAGAGAAAGCTGGATATTGTTTGAATCTGGTGAGTTATTAGCTCCCCGTTTGGCAGCCCTGTCAACTTTATTATTATAACTAAAAGAACTATGAGAAGGTATCCAGCAGAAAGTGATATCAGTGCCTCTTAAAGATAAATTATGAACCAAGTGACTTATTTCCAGAATCATTTCTGATCTTGTTTGTAATTTTGATAATTCAAGAGCCTGAAGTACTGATTTTGAATCAACGCAAAGAAGTATCTGAAAAATTGTCCTAGGAAGGCTTATCAGAAAGTTTAAAGCCATCAATACTGCAAAGAGTTCAGCTGTAAAGATAGATTTATCAAGTCCTATGTAGAAAGATTTTTCAATTTTGAGAGCAGGTATTAAAAACGCTGAGCCTGCTTTTCTTTCAATTTCAGTGTAAATTTTCAAATGATCAGAATATACGTCGTTTATATGACATTTAACCTGACTTGCCAGTAAGTAAGTGCGTGTGTGTGTGTGTGTGTGTGCGTGCGCGTGCGTGTGTGTGTGTGTGTGTGTGTGTGTGTGTGTGTGTGTGTGTTCTGAGCTTACGGTTTTTGTGCTTTGTATCTGCTTCTATGCTAGCTGAATGGGTATTGAGGAGTGTTCTGAGCTTACGGTTTTTGTTCTACTTCTATGCTAGCTAAATGGGTAGCGCAAACTGTGTTAGATTTGAGAAGGTTTACAACATGGAAGATAACTCCTACGTGACTCTCAAGAGTTATGTCCTTTGATTAACAGTACACATATTAGAGGGAAAAAAATTGGAACCATTCTGCCTCACTACACATGTCTTTAAAAAAAATGGAACTATCATGTCACAATCCATTTTTCTTTATCTATTTTTGTGTTGATCGTGTGTGTTTGAATAGAAATATGCACATATGGTTGTGAGAGCATGCTGTGTGAAATATTGTGGGTTATGCACTGTGAATAATACTCCACTACAAAATGTATTGTCTTTAAAAAAAAATCGTTTGTATGTTATGGTCTGTGATATTCCTTTTCATACGTTTTATTATCAAAATTATAGTTTTTATAGGGACTTTTTTGTTTGCGTT
>CM060311.1:80391185-80396185 GCA_030674185.1 Monoplex corrugatus | reverse complement strand
AACAAGGGAAGCATGGAATTTCAGCTGATTTTGGTTGATATTTAATGCTTGTTGCTAAGGAGTTTCTGACCATACCCTGTCAATTCAGGCCTATTCTCTTCAATAGTTTTTCTCAGAATGGCTGACTTGACCCCTCTCATCTTTGAAAGCCCATAACTTTTTTGTTTTTGTAGCCTGAAACTCAACTTTAGTACCATTTGAAAGCTGAGATTCTAAACTTTATAGTGATATCATAACCTGATAATACCTAAACTGAGACTTATTGTGCCTTTTGTGAGAATGGGTCACCTATACTTACTTACCCCTTGGCTGGCTAGGAAAGTCCATCATTACCAGTATGAGCCCTAAGCTGAAGATGACTGCTTGTGTTCAACGTTAGTAAATTACACAACTCCAACTCCTAAATAGTTGGGGGAAATTAAGACACCAGTGAAAATGTCTTCAGCATTAGCATTATGGAACACACACACACACACATTCTGTCTCCCTAGGCAACCCAAATGTCCGCGAATTCGCGGATATCCGCGAAAGGGAGAGAGAGAAAAAAAAATCCTTGAAAGTATGGAGAACCGAGACTGGGATCACCGAAACTATTCAAAACAAGCCGTAAGCGCATGCGCGGTTTTACTTTTGCAACTGACCGCGAGATTTGCGCATCCTACAAGCGTCACTCTCTGTGTTCCATCGACGCATTGAAGTATGAGTATACGTAGGGATTTTGTTCCACTAAATGCTTCCATCGCTGATATCGATGAAGGCCTCAAAAATGGCTGGAAATGGGACTGGCTGCAGGAAGTGTACGATGGCAATAAGTTCGCTCGTTTCTTCGAGAAACTGAAGATCGCCGGTAAAGCATATTGCAAACTTTGCTGCTCGGAAATCGGTTACAAGTCCGGCGGTAAACGAGCACTGGGTGATCACCTGAAAGGAAAGCAGCACAACGACAGGCTCAGGACATCAAACGAAAATTTTCGTTTGTCAGGGGAGGCAAAGAGAATGAGGAAAAGTTGCATGTTTTGTTCATTGTTAACAATGCTCGTGCCCTTTTTTAATTTCATTAAGATACTTGATTTATCTTTCACCAGATGGGGCTAAATTTCCATTACTAGACTAAAATGCTTCAGCTTCTGGACCCAGCCAGGGGGCCTATGCGGCCTCCTGGATCCCCGGCATTTTTTTTTCCTTAAAACACATTGTTGCTTGAATGGATTGCCTCTCTCTCTCTCTCTCTCTCTCTCTCTCTCTCTCTCTCTCTCTCTCTCTCTCTCTCTCTCTCTCTCTCTCTGTGTCTCTATCTCTCTTTCTCTTTCTCTCTCTCTCTCTGTCCCTGCCTGTCTCTCGTCTCTCTCCTCCCCCCCCCCCCCCCCCGTTCTCTCTCTCTTCTGACTTTTCGATTATATTAAGAATTTCGGTTTGTTCCTTCTCAAAGCAGCTAAAATCAGGGAAATTGCTTTATTGTAATATGTTTATTTTGTTGTTGATTGCTAATCCTGTGATATGATATCTGATTATTTCATTGTACTTATAAGCACCCCTTCAAGTAGGGGCTATGGCCTTTCTTGAATAAAAATTCTGGTCTGAAGTCTCTCTTCTGACTGTCTCTGTCTATCTGTCTCTGTCTGTCTGTCTGTCTGTCTGTCTGTCTCTCTCTCTCTCTTCCGTCTGTCTGTCTGTCTGTCTGTCTGTCTCTCTCTCTCATTGAATGGTTATGGAACACAAAATTGTCGAACGAATTACGATATCTTTGTCTCTCTCTGCCTTGTCTCTTTTTCTCTTTGTCTCTCTGTCTCTGTCTCTGTCTGTCTATCTCGGTCTCTGTCTCTATATATATATCTGTCTCTGTCTCTCACTGAATAGTTATGGAACATAGAATTATGGAACAATCTCTCTCTCTGAGTATCTGTCTCTCTAATTTTGCCCCTTTCTGACTCTCTAATTTTGCCTCTCCGAGTCTCTCTCTCTCTCTAATTTTGCCTCTCTGACTCTCTCTAATTTTGCCTCTCTCTCTCTTTTTTCTCTGTTTCTGTCTCCCCCTCTGTCTGTCTGTCTGTCTCTCTCTCTCTCTCTCTGCCTCTTTTTCTACTTGTGTCTCTGTCTGTCACTGTGTCTCTTTCTGGCATTAACAGAGCAGGGAACATAAAAATATATTAAATCATGGAACTCATTTCTGTTCTTCTGTTTCAGTTTCAGTGTCTCAAGATGACGTCTCCGCGCTCGGAACGAATTCCATAACGTCACAGGTGCCACGTGTATGGTGACCATGGCACATGCCTTAAGCCTGCACATAATAAACCCATGAGCTGGCCAGGTTTTCTGACTTGCCTGAAGGCTTTGGGCAAATGGGCGGGCTTATTTATCAGACACAGAAAGCTGTTTGTTTTATAGTTAGAGATAGAGAGCCATTTGTTATATAGAAAAACAGGCAGAGAAATTTATCGTGTAGAAATACTCATAAAACTATTCATGATGTAGAAACATGTTGATAAAATTTTACCATAGTGAAACAGGCCGATAAAACTATCGTATAAACGTGTTGATAAAACTTTATCATATTGAAACAGGCTGATAGACTATCATATAAACATGCTGATAAAAACTTTACCATATTGAAACAGGCTGATAAAACTATCATGTATAAATAGAGATAAATCTGTTTATTCTATGTTTAGAAATAGGATGATAAAACGTGTGGGAATAGAATGATAAAACGTGCAGAAATGGAGATGAAACTATTTGCATTTGTTACGTAGAAATAAAGTGATAACATTGTTCTATAGAAATTTGAGATAAAACTCTTTATGACGGGGTCAGTGGCTGGCCTGTTGACATAATGGCGTTGTCAGTGGCAGTGACAGTACTGACATGTGAAACTTGACTAGATATGACCGAAGCAGATACCAAACTGATAGAGATTAGTTGCAACAGCCGACACCAAGAAGACTTACTGTTGAACCACACACACACACACACACACACACACACACACACACACACACACACACACACACACATACACACACACACACTCTCTCTCTCTCTCTCTCTCCCTCTCTCTGCGCCTCTCTCTCTCTCTGTTTATGTATCTCTGTCTTTTCTGTCTGTCTGTCTGTCTGTCTGTCTGTCTGTCTCTGTCTCTCTTGGATCGTGGTTGTCTTCGATGCAGGCAATATGTCCTGTCTTAGAAAACTGGCATTTCAAGAGTAGAAGTCTATACTTGGCAAGCCACACTTTTAATTGCATATACTGTACCGTGGCTCACTGATGCAACAAGCGGCAGCGATTTGCCATTCCTGCCTCATAAACAATAAAGTCCGAAAGGACCATAACTCTGAGAGTATCCATGTCTTGTGCATGCGCTCTTCCTCTTTTCTCGGCAGCCATCTTCCAGCTTTCCTCGTATGCTCTGAGCAGCTAAGTATTTTGCTACTTTGCTTGCAATCGATCGATTGTCATTGCTTGTTTTGTGTTGTCTTGCCTATGTTTTCGTGTAAGGGAGAAACTTACATGAAGCGTTTGGGTGGCAAAGCGAGGGTTAAGAAGATTTCGTCCGCCGAATTCTCCAACCCACAGATCTGAAGTTTGCCTGGTGCGCCAAAACCCGCTCTCTCTTCACCTTTGTCTCTCCCTCCTCTGTCTCCTTCGTCTACTCTCTCTCACTCTCTCGAAGTCATCGCAACTCAACTGCGGTTCTGTTGCAATGACCACGAGCCCTCAACTGAGCTGAGGTAATGTTGAGTTTTCGTCATTTTGCGGCCTTCACACTGCCCCTCACGGTAATCGACTCAACTGCGGTTCTGTCGATTCCGTACTCGCCCCCTGCGTACAGCTCAACTGCGGTTCTGCTGCTACCGAAGGGCGACACGGGTATGGGTCTCCTTCGGGAGTCAGGAAGGCCAGCATTTTGTCGGAAAAAACGGCTCGCCAGGCGAGTCAAGGGAGGCAACCCCGATGTGACGGGCGTCAGACCGTAGGTCCGCCCCGATTGCCTCCCTTCCTCCATTACCAGCGGGTTGACTTTTCATCATCTTGCGGCCTTCTCGTAGCCCCCCACGGTAATCGACTCAGCTGCGGTTCTGTCAATTCCGTACTCGCCCCCTGCATACAGCTCAGCTGCACACATTTTAGCCACACTGGTTGAAGGGCGACCTGCTCGTCCCCTGTGTGTAGCTCAGCTGCACGCATTTCAGCCACACTGGCTGAAGGGCGACCTGGGCACGGGTCTCCTTTGGGAGGCAGGAAGGCGAGCAATTTGTTGAAAAAGGCTCACCCCCTGCTTAGCCAGGCGGGTCATGGGAGACAAACACCCTGTCACGGGCGTCAGACCGAGGTCCGCCCCGGTTGTGTCATCGCGAACTCAGCTACGGTTCTGTTGCGGTGACCACGAGCCCTCAACTCAGCTGTGGCTCTGTTGACTTTTCGTCATTTTGCGGCCTTCACACTGCCCCTTACGGTAGTCGACTCAGCTGCGGCTCTGTCGATTCCGTACTCGCCCCCTCCGTACAGCTCAACCCCGGTTCAGCTGCTACTGTTTCAGCCCCTATGGCTGTAGGGTGACACGGGTATGGGTCTCCTTCGGGAGGCAGGAAGGCCAGCACTTTGGCAGAAAATGGCTCACTCCCTGGTTCGCCAGGCGGGCCAAGGGAGACAACCCCCCTATTACGGGCGTCAAATCGTAGATCCGCCCAGGTTGTCTCTCTTCTTCCCCCGCAGCCTGCTTGTGCCCCCACTCCAACCTGTCTGTCCCATTCCAGACAGAGCGCTTGGTCGCCTTTTCAAATGCCACGCGACCCACTGCGGGCTGGCACATCTCTGTCCCATTCTGGACAGAGCGCTTAGTCATCTTGGCAAATGCCAACCAACCCCCAGCAGGCTGGCTCCTTGGGCACTGGGGATCCGGGGACTCTATGGGCTCAGCCCATGACGCCTCCCATGGCACCGTACATGGCGCCATGGCAGCACTTCCCATCTATGGGATTTCCCCTTGCCTCATCCGCAGGGTA
>CM060311.1:80373685-80386185 GCA_030674185.1 Monoplex corrugatus | reverse complement strand
TTATGTTTGACAGTCATTACACCTCTTGTGGCCATTCTACACGTGACAGTCACTACACCTGTTCTGGTCATTCTACCTGTGACTACACCTCTCGTGACCATTCTACACGTGACAGTCACTACACCTCTTGTGGCCATTCTACACGTGACAGTCACTACACCTGTTCTGGTCATTCTACACGTGACTGTGACTACACCTCTCGTGACCATTCTACACGTGACAGTCACTACACCTCTTGTGGCCATTCTACATGTGACAGTCACTACACCTGTTGTGACTATTCTACACGTGACTGTGACTACACCTCTTGTGGCCATTCTACATGTGACAGTCACTACACCTGTTGTGACCATTCTACACGTGACAGTCACTACACCTCTTGTGGCCATTCTACATGTGACAGTCACTACACCTGTTCTGGTCATTCTACACGTGACTGTGACTACACCTCTCGTGGCCATTCTACACGTGACAGTCACTACACCTGTTGTGACCATTCTACACGTGACAGTCATTACACCTGTTGTGACCATTCTACATCGTGACAGTCACTACACCTGTTGTGACCATTCTACACGTGACAGTCATACACCTGTTGTGGTACCATGTCTACACATTGAGGACAGTCACTACACCTGTTGTGGTCGTTCATCATGTATACAGTTCACCACACTATGTTGATTGTGTCGTCTACATGTGACAGTTCACGTCAGCACTACACCTGTTTGTGTCGTTCTACACGTGACAGTCTTACACCTTTGTGGTCGTTTACATGTGACAGTCACTACACCTGTTTGTGACCATCTTACACGTGACAGTTACCACATCTGTTGTGATCGTTCTACATCGTGACAGTCATTACACCTGTTGTGGCCATTCTACAGGTGACAGTCACTTACCCGTTGTGGCCGTTTACACGTGACAGACACTAACCTGTTGTGGCCATTCTACACGTGACAGACACTACACCTGTTGTGGTCATTCTACAAATCCAGTGCATGTCACTCAACATTGTTGTTTCCATTTACATGTGACAATGATCACTACACCTGTTGTGTCGTTTCTACATGTGACAGTCACTACACCTGTTGTGGTCATTCTCATGTGACAGGTCACTACAACTGTTGTGGCCATTATACACGTGACAGTCACTACACCTGTTTTGGTCTTCTACATGTGACAGTCACTACACCTGTTGTGGTCATTCTACATGTGACAGTCACTACACCTGTTGTAACCATTCTACACATGACAGTCCACATACCTGTTGTAACCATTTTACAGTGACAGTCACTACACCTGTTGTACTTATTCTACATTGACAGTCACTACACCTGTTTGTGGCCATCATACACGTGACAGTCTCATGACGACCTGTTGTGCATTCTACATGTGACAGTCACACACCTGTTGTGTCGTTCTACAGTGACAGTCACTACACTGTTGTGTCTTCTACATGTGACAGTCACTAACACCTGTTGTGACCATTCTACAGTGACAGTCACTACACCGTGTTGTCGTTCTACATTGACAGTCACCATAACCTGTTGTGACCGTTCTAACGTGACAGTCACTACACCTGTTTGTTTAATGTGACAGTCTAACACCTGTGTCGTTTACATGTGACAGTCACTACACCTGTTGTGTCCTTCTACAGTGACAGTCACTACACTGTTGTGTCATTCTACAGTGACAGTCACTACACCTGTTGTACATTCTACAGTGACAGTCACTACACCTGTTGTCTTCTACATGTGACAGTCACTACACTGTTGTACCGTTCTACAAGTGACAGTCACTCACACCTGTGTGTCATCTCATGTGACAGTCACTACACCTGTTGTGGTCTTCTATCATTGACAGTCACTACACCTGTTGTGTCTTTTACTGTGACAGTCACTAACCATGTGACTACGTTTTCACGTACAGTCACTACACCTGATTGTAGGTCCATTCTAAACAGTCCAGTCACTGTCAGTACACTGTTGTCATCACCCGTGACAGTCACTACACCTGTTGTGGTCATTCTTCATGTGACAGTCACTACACCTGTTGTGGTCGTTCTACATGTGACAGTCACTACACCTGTTTGTTCCATTCTACAGGTGCCAGTCACTGTCAGTACACTTGTTGTGGTCATTCTACACGTGACAGTTCACTACACCTGTTGTGGTCATTCTACATGTGACAGTCACTACACCTTTGTATCCATTTTACTCGTGACAGTCACTACACCTGTTGTGGTGGTTTTTCACGTGACAGTCACTACACCTGTTGTGGCCATTCTACACGTGACAGTCATGACACCTGTTGTGGTTGTTCTACACGTGACAGTTACTACACAATTTATGGCCATTCTGCACGTGACAGTCACTACACCTGTTGTGGTCGTTCTACATGTGACAGTCACTATACCTGTTGTGGCCATTGTACACGTGACAGTCACTATACCTGTTGTGATCATTCTACACGTGACAGTCACTACACCTGTTGTGGTCGTTCTACACGTGACAGTCACTACAACTGTTGTGATTATTCTACACATGACAGTCACTACACCTATTGTGGCCAATTCCACGTGTGACAGTCACTACACCTGTTTTGTCCGTTCTTCACGTGACAGTCACTACACCTGTTGTGTCTGTTCTTCATGTGACAGTCATTACACCTGTTGTGATCATTCTTAATGTGACAGTCACTACACCTGTTGTGGTCATTGTACACGTGACAGTCACTATACCTGTTGTGGTCATTCTACACGTGACAGTCACTACACCTGTTGTGGTCATTCTACACGTGACAGTCACTACAACTGTTGTGGTCATTCTACACATGACAGTCACTACACCTGTTGTGACCATTCTTAATGTGACAGTCACTACACCTGTTGTTGTCGTTCTACGTGTGACAGTCACTACAACTGTTGTGGTCATTCTTCATGTGACAGTCACTACAACTGTTGTGGTCATTCTACACATGACAGTCACTACAACCTGTTGTTGTCGTTCTACGTGTGACAGTCACTACACCTGTTGTGGTCATTCTTCATGTGACAGTCACTACAACTGTTGTGGTCATTCTACACATGACAGTCACTACACCTGTTGTGACCATTCTTCATGTGACAGTCACTACACCTGTTGTGATTATTCTTCACTTGACAGTCACTACACCTGTTGTTGTCGTTCTACATGTGACAGTCACCACACTGTTGTTGTCGTTCTACATTTGACAGTCACCACACCTGTTGTTGTCTTTCTACATGTGACAGTCACCACACCTGTTGTTGTCGTTCTACATTGACAGTCACCACATCTGTTGTGTCGTTCTACATGTGACAGTCACTACACCTGTTGTAACCATTCTACAAGTGACAGTCACCACACCTGTTGTTGTCGTTCTACATTTGACAGTCACCATACCTGTTGTTGTCGTTCTACATGTGACAGTCACCACATCTGTTGTTGTCGTCTACATGTGACAGTCACTACACTGTTGTTGTCGTTCTACATGTGACAGTCACTACATCTGTTGTTGTCGTTCTACATGTGACAGTCACTACATCTGTTGTTGTCGTTCTACATGTGACAGTCACACACCTGTTGTAACCATTCTACAAGTGACAGTCACCACACCTGTTGTTGTCGTTCTACATGTGACAGTCCCACACCTGTTGTAACCATTCTACAAGTGACAGTCACCACACCTGTTGTGTCCATTCTTCATGTGACAGTCACCACACCTGTTGTGTCCATTCTTCATGTGACAGTCACTACACCTGTTGTTGTCGTTCTACAGTGACAGTCACTACACATGTAGGACTACTATTGTCAGTAGACCAGAGCATGGGAAGAAGATTGCAGGCCCCCTCCACTCCTAAAACATATCACCTATGCTGGTCAGTACAAAGGACAACCTGGTTTGTCACGACACGTTGGCCGCGTGGAACAGCATGCATTGTATGTGACTGTACAAACCTAATTTTGAGTGACAGTCCTTGGTACAGCTGACACCCATGAAGGCTGATGGCTCTGGCTGAGTGGTCGCTGTCCTTTTCTCTCTTCTGTCATTATCATCATGGCTTCAACTGTTAGTAGAAACTAGTTGAGCCCACATTGATACTGACAGGATAAGTAGACGAGAATTCAATCCCCAACTTTTTGGTGATCTGTCCATTATGATATCTTGCCCAAGATGACTCGGATTTTCTTTCCGTACTTTCTGCCCACACGTGGTAAGGTTTCCTTTCAGTTCTTTCTGCCACACGTGGTAAGGTTTCCTTTCTGTTCTTTCTGTTACACGTGGTAAGGTTTCCTTTCTGTTCTTTCTGTTACACGTGGTAAGGAGAATTCATGTCTTCGTGAGACAGTAATGTTGTTTCTGTGAAGGTGCGATAAAACAAGTAGATTTATGTCATAAATCAATCCTTGTTGGGTTGTTTCCGTTGTGCTAAGTAGCTTGATACTGTTTTCAATAACTCGACAAGAGCTACATTAATAGGAAGCGTGAACTATGTGTTGTATTGATTGTTTTAAAGATGAGACACACAGATACACACATCATGAGAAGGCAGCCAAAAAGGTCATGACAGACTGATAAAATACAGGACACAGAAACCATGGGCTGGGTAGGACATCACGACATGGCCGGCTTATAGAATTATCTGCAGGCTTAAGGCTTATAACCTGATCATGTTGGATCTTCTCCAGCGCATGGCACCAGTGTCGTCAATGCATATCGAATTCATGTCGACTGTGGAGACGTCATCTTGACAAACTGAAACTGAGGACAATATTAGTGTCATAACAATGAAAACATTTTTTATGATCATCGCACTCAGGAAGCTACTTTGTGACCACTCTTTTTTTTGGTCCATTTCTACGCCACCTTAATGGCCACAGAAGCTGAACAGTTTTACAATGCAAGGATGATGATGTCGATGAAGATGATAATCATGATGCCATGGAGTTCCATTAGGATAAGACTGCGTGCAGGGCTGTACTCTACGCTTACTATCATAATATATCCTGGCATCAACCAAACCAAAAGATACAGTGGTGCTGGTCAGAAGATGTGAACAACATCCTTAATGACGCATTCGTGAAATGGATGAGACTCGACTGTATGGTCCCAGTCTTCCCAATGAGCCCATAGCACGCCCAACTCTGAGTAGAGCCGATTAGAGTCGAAAATTCCCATACTGATCTTTTGGAGGGACTGATGGGGATTTGAATCCACAACCTTCCAGTCAGTAGTCCGTTGCCTTAACCGCAACACCACGGCGACAGGTGTGAAAAATAAATTTTATGTATAGTCTGTTCTTTAAAACCAAACATACCTCTTTCAAAAAATGATGATTTTAGGTCATTTTTCGTACACATAACCGTGACCTTCATGCGCCTTGCCTTCTTCACTCATGCATTGACGACTCCGATAAAATCCACACCTTTGAGCTGAATTTGCTAAAGGTCATCAGGTAACAGCTGAGACAAAAATTTGCTGATACGTTTTGGTACAGAAAGACAGACAACATAATAAACCCATTTATCATTAGGTTAACATAAATGTTGTAGCCTACTTGATATAACAAACAAGACAAACACACACACACACACACACACACACACACACACACACACACACACACACACCACACACACAACACAAACACACACACACACACACACTACACATACACACACACCACACACACACAACCACACACACACACACACAACACACACAAGCACATACAAAGACACCCATCTGTTCGGGATAATATGACTATTCTTCCTGATCTTTTTTATAGGAGGAAAAGATACAGAAAAAAGTTTGTTTTTTAAATATTTTTTGGGATCATTGCACTCATGGAGGTTACCTTTGTGCTCATCTTTTCTCCACTGTCCCATTCTCTATGTCACCTTAATGACCACAGAAGCTGGCACAGTTTTTACAATGCGATGATTTTGATGTCGATGAGGATGATAATCATGATGCTATGGAGTTCTTTCAAGGATTGAGACTGCGTGACAGGGCTGTACTCTATGCTTACCATCATAATATATCCTGGCGTCAACCAGGCCCAAGAAATACAGACACCTGCGGTGCTGGTCAGAAAATTTGAGCAACACCCACAATGACGCATCCGTGAAGTGGATGAGACTCAAAAGTGTGGTCTCAGTCTTCCCAGTGAGCTCATAGCACGCCCAACTCTGGGTAGGAGCCGGTTAGAGCCGAAAAATCCCACAATGATTTTAAGGGACTGATGGGGATTCGAACCCACAACCATTACAGTCAGTAGTTGCGCTAATCACTGTACCACGGCGAATGGTTATAGAAAAACGTTTATGTATAATATACAACCTAGATTATGTAGCAAATGTCATTGAAAAGAGTCCAACTCTATTACAGTGAAGAAAATGCCACCACATTCTGTTTAACAAACAGAATAATTCTGTACTCAAGGTATTACATTTTATGACCATTGTCTTTGAGAAATTATAATAGGCACAATCTTATTATAATTTACACATATCACGCCTAAACGAATATTATCCATCAAGGAATTTCACTTACTTTTTGTTAGGCCTGATCGGTTCAGCAAACCCTCGTCAGACTGGTGGGCAGAGGCTTGTTGTAGAACTATTCAGTTGTGAGAACACTTCTCACTATCCGTGTGTGACCCCACTCTGATTTTCTGTTCATCAGTAGGTTGCTTGGGGCGTTGTGTATTTGGACTGTTTCACTGATTTGTCGGTCCAAAGCACTTTTATGTTTGCCTGTCACTGTCATCACAAACTCAGGTGTGTTTTCTTCATGTTTGTGTGTAGTATTAACATGTCTATAGAGGACTGAGTCATTATCTTTGTTCTTATAGGCTGCCATGTGTTCTAACCCCTACTGTAGCCATTACGGGCGGTCTCTCCATAGTAAACAGATTTACATTTATCACACACTATTTGATATGTGATATTGTTTGCCCTGCATCCCCCCTTCTCACTCCCTGCACATACCATACAATTTTGTTGGTCATTACATTTTCTATTGGGAAACGGGTGGATCGCTGGAGGATGTTTTTGATTGACTTCCCTGATGTCTCTACTATCTCTTATCTTTATGTTAGTTTTCTTGATTTCACATTCAAAGTCTTTCTTCAGTTTGTGATTTTGGTGTTGGAGGGACAAACAGCTTCATATCTCCTTCTTATACCATTCCTGTTATTCTTTACTCTTTCCTCATCTCCTCTCTTCCAACCTTCAGCCATGTACCATCAGCTGTTCACACTTCTTCATCATTTGTTTCTGATCTTTTCATAAGCTGCCAGGAGTATTTGATGCTATTTGGTGTCTTAAACTCTTGCTGTAAAGCCGCAGTTACATGCATGCGCTGTCATTAAATTTGTTAATGTGCCTGACTGCATCTTCACCACAGGAGCCTAGGACTATATCTAATAGTATGCGTCAGTACTTCTTGGCCAAGTAATACAGACCTTTTGTACTTCTGGGCATGGCTGAATTGGCATGTATGACAGATTTGTAGCATACTACCTGCAAATCATGCATCCGTGAACGTGCGCTGTTGTCTTCAAATGTGTGGTCTCACGTCTTCACCCACATTTGATATCGAGAAGGGCAGTTATTCTCATGCATGGATGGAGTCTATCTTAGTGGGATCGACTATGAGTTATTACCTACTTTTTAATAAGGAGATCCCTTCCTCACTGTTCATGTTTCTCCTCATCCTCCTCATGTAGTTTTCTACATCTCGTGATACCACTGTGACATAGGATAGAAAAACGTTTATGTATTATACACCTGATATGTGTAAATTCATAATAAGATGTCCATTCTAATTCTCAAAGACAATGGCCATAAATTAAGTACTATAGCTGAAACAGAAAACTCTCAGCAAGGTATACAGACTGCCATATATTCAAGCATAGCATGGAACCAGTCCCCATACTGTAGTTATCTACTGTAGGGCGGACCAGCGTGAGATTGTAGCCACTTAAGCAGCTCTGTCTCTCGGGATTTTCTTTGTTTTTCTGCAAGTGTGTTAAAGTATATACAAAGGGATTCAGAGCAGAGTTTAAGGGCAGTACGAAGATAGCCAACGCAACATTTACCTCCCCAGGCATGGGAATACCAGCCAATGCCAATAATCCACACAGTCCTACAGGAAACCAGCACATGAAGTCTGTTACAGCCACAGTGATCAACCGACGAGCTATGGTCATGTCTCGTGATATTTTGGTCGTGTTAGTTTTCAGTGCATTCTTCTGTATTGACCAGTAGATAAAAGCTTGGCCAGCTGAGATCAGCAAAACAGAATGAAATTAAACACATCAAAACACTGAAGGAATAAATCCAACCATTAAAAAATTGTGGGTGACAGGGAGAGGAATACAAATACCTGTCTGACTGTAGAACTCCCAGTGTGCTGTCATTGGAAGTAAAGGCAACAAGGCAACAAGCCAACCAACCAACCAGGTCAACAGACAAGCGACTGCTGCTGATGTCCTCTCAAATCGCAATGTGCTAAAAGGAAAGTGAAGGACGATGAAACGTCCAGTGTGATGAGCCAGATGGTCAGAGCTGATACTTCACTTGACAGCAGAGACAGAAAACCAGCCACTTACAGGCCACAACTGCTTGTCCATGTGTCATCATGATAAAGATATTTACCACGGAACAGTTTCATCAGCCACACCAATAATAGCAATGTAGACACCCATCAGAAAGTCAGCCATGGTCAGGTTGGTGACAAACACACTGAAGCCACTTAAAGAAGTTTTCTTCCGTGCACATAAGCGTACAACAAAACAGAAGATGTTTCCAGTCACTGACAGACAACTGATCAGCCAGAGAAACACTCGGTACATTGCTGATTGAAGCAAAATCTTTCACAGGATGAAATTTCGTCTTTGGTGAATAGCAAAATGATTCATCAAAGTTATGTGGTAGTATTTCATTGCAGCACAATTTAGAATTGAGTGTAGATATTACTTGGAGATGGACAAGATCTTTGAATATGTCAGTGGAAATATTTTCACAGGACTGCCTTCCATGTACAATGCCATTAACTTTGGTGTAAACTTGAAACCACCAGCGCTGACAGTATTCATTATAGTGAACGTTAAATTCAGTTTCTGCAATTTCAAGAATTTGGACAAGACTTTGGTGTCAAACACTGTCAGTGTGGTATGTGACAGATCTATCGTTGTGAGTGCACTTTGTTGAATATCAGATAAGGGATCAGAGTAGAGTGAGGTGATGGGATTGTTGGACAGGGACAATGTATTGTAGATTTTCTAAATCAACAAAATAAGTCATGTTCACATGTTGTAGTTTGTTACCAGTGAGATCAAGAAACTGTAAGTTGGGCAAGTCATGTCTGACAGGAAGACAGAGAACACTGGGCAAGAATAGTGAATAAGTAGATATGATCAGACACATCAGACAGACTCATTCCTGTACCAGTGCCATCCAAGTAACGGAGATGTGGGAAGAGATGAGCAGAAAAAGACTGATGGCACAAAAAGTGTAACCTTGACACAGACAGCCCACAGGACAGGTCACATCACACGACAATTCATCATCATACAGTGGGCAGTGAGGCCACTCATCGCACAAGTGATCACTGTGTAGACATATTATGGAAGTTCTGCATCGAAAGAACACTGAACAGGTCAATTCATTACATCCCTCTTCGTCCTCATGGTCCATACAGTCGTACATTCCATTGCATCGTGTGTAGACAGGCAGACAGTCATTAAACTTACCAGGACAACGGTAATGGCTGTCAGGACAGGACTCGTTGGACTTTATTGGGGTTGAAATGAAAATGTTATACCATCGAAATCGATGAGAACAGGAGATGAAAAATTGGCGCCAGACAACCTTTTTGTGTCTGTAGTCATCACAGTTCAGCTCATCGATTCTCCAGACAGTGGGACACTCGGTCACAAACAATATCATAGGACACACACTGACCGTTAATACAGGGAAACATGTTGACACAAGGATGATGTTTACAGAAGACTCATCACTCTTGTCCTGACAGTCTTGTAGAAAGTCACATACCAGAGTGTATGACAGCATGGTGACGTCATCATCACATGTAAATACAGGGACAAGAGTGACGTGATCAACAGTTGAATCAAGCCTACCGTACGTGTGTGACAAGCGATCAGAAAAAGTACAAGAAGATGTATGACCCTGACCACACACGTCATACTGGTACGAACCACACAGTAGAAATGTGTGTGTCACGTGACCATCAGAACACGTCATCAGAAATTGTGTGTGGAAAGAAAAAGGAGTCCTGGTTAACGTTATTGCTTGAAAAGGATGGTGAGTCTGATTCGTCCTAAATTCACAAATTAGACAATCGTCACACTCACGCTTCGTACCTAAAATTTCCCGTCCAATTACATTCACGTCTCACAAGCTGACCGTAAAAACTGAAGATACATAGTAGTTCCTCTCCATTGATGTAATACATATCATCTTGAAACTGAACAGAATGGTAAATGATGGTCCTGTCTTCACTGATGACATTCATTCTGTACATGTTAGGTAACGACATGTCGCCAGTGGTCAAGCCAACCCAGACCAGGTCATATATATACCGATATGGATTGGTCAAATTGTCAACCAATTCATACCAGTCCTTCTTACATCTGGGTACTCCTGGCACTCCTTTCCAAAAGATTTGCAGAGCGTGGTAGATGATTGAAACGAGTCACTTTCATTATTATCCATATCTGGAGCATAGACAACTTTGTAGCAATGGTTACATAACGCCACAAACCCTGACACTCAGGACTGCTGTAGGGACAGTGTTCTGTTTCATCCTGTCCATCTTCACACTCTGACTTCAGGTTACAGTCCAAGTGTCGTTGAAAGCTGGAATAGTGATCGGCAGAACAGTTGAACAAACCACTGGGTAACTTTGCAGGTGTTTGACTTTCAGGGTGAAAGGAAAAGAACAGTCTGAAACATGGTACATCCATGCATCGGCCGTTGTAGTATCGAACTGTGAGTCTTGGGGTGTGGAACACACAGTTATACCGCCATTGCTCAAATTCGTCCCATACTCTGGTACGAGATCCAGTATTGTCGTTTGTATATGCTGCGACATATATGTTTAGAAAGTACTCTACCATGCTTCTAAGACTGATCATAATGACATGTCCAGCTGGGACAGAGATGTGTGTATGCATGTTAAAAGCCTGCTGAACGGACTTTGTACCATAATTCCCTTTTGGTGTGATGTGCCCTGACAATGGTGACGTCTTCACCAACAGCAGGTTCTGAGGCAACAAATTGTTTCCTGAAAACAAACAAACACCCCTACAGACACATCAAACACCAAACCATCCCTACATCAACAACCCACCCACCAACCAATCAAAAACAAAACCAGAGTAAGAGGAGAGAGACAGGGGGAGGGGGAAAAGGAGAGAGATATATATATAGAGAGAGGGATGAGAGAGAGAGAACTTTAATGTACATCACCCTTAGGCCACAATACGAGAGTGAGAGAGAAAAAGAGAGAGAGAAAGAAAGAAAGAGAGAGAGAGAGAGAGAGAGAGAGAGAGAGAGAGAGAGAGAGAGAGAGAGAGAGAGGAGAGGACTTTATGTATGATGGCAATGAAAGGAGACGTTTTCGGAGCTTGCAACACGGCGAACCTGGTTCTGGTTCATACTAGACAGCAACAAGTTACTCTTCTTGGTGACACAAGTGAAATACGACAGAAAAACGTTATCTGAATACAGCTGTATTTTTAGCATGGAGAAATTAAAGAAAAGCGCTGGAAGTCATGAGGATTCGTCCATCAGTGACTACACAAGACAGAATCAAACTTGCCCACAGACAAGTTTTTGCTGCCACTCACACAAGAGACCTGGCCAAAGAGACAGTCAGCATTTGTCCTGATGAAGGCCTCACATACATTTTGACATGTAGATACACAAGAGGCAGAACTACACACACAGCCAGCAGTAGTCTTGATGGAGACCTTGCGTACCTGTTGACATGTAGATACAATACAGGTTCTAACACACAGCCAGAACTAATGAGGGCCTGAGATATAAGTTGACATGTAGAGACACAACAGACAGAACCAAACATAGTGCCAATTTTTGAGGTTCTGAGGAAGCACTCACGTTCAGATAGCCATGTAGATAACAGCACTTCAGCTCTGTCAAAAAATGAATCTGGTGATGATTAAGCCATATCACAATTTCATTGATGGACTGTTTTTCTCTAATAGCAACTCTCGTGATTTTAACACTTGTAACAGTCTCTCTTCCTGTTTTTGTTGTCGTCGCTGTGTTACAACAGTCCATATGTACAGCAGTGGGTTGAGTACACAATTGACTGGCAACAGAAACACAACCATGGTCACATGAGCTTTGTCTGAGGCACCACTGCCATCTGAGGTCATCATACTGGTCAGACCAAGGGAGAGCCAGCACACAGCGTCTGTTACAGCC
>CM060311.1:80351806-80364306 GCA_030674185.1 Monoplex corrugatus | reverse complement strand
GTTGATAATGGTAACGTAGACATTGAGTTACTAGATATTTCTGCTTTCAAGAAAGAACGAAATACATATATACAATGCAATATTTTTATGTCAAAATCAAGGGTAACTATGTGGAATTTTAGGCGGGATTGCTTGTTTTATTCTGCAGTTGTTGATTTCTTTATTCCAAATTAAGCAATTATAATTTTTCTGTGCATGTTAGTTAAGCAATTATAATTTTTCTGTGCATGTTATGTACAGTGTTGCAAGTAACTAGGATAATACAAGATTTCTTAATGTTTTGTATGCTTCATTTTGAAAACTTACATGCATTATGTTCTTGATTTTGATAATGTCATCACATATAAGCCGGTCTCCGATTTGACCTTTCATGTGTTTATTATTAGTACTTTCTTGTAAGCCTGTTCTTTCTTTCGCAGATTTTTTATTCTTCCTCTTCATTCAAATGTGTTCAGTGTCATACTGTACATGGCATTGGACATTGTTTAAAAAATCCGGGTGTGAAAACAGTTACGTAGTTGATTTGTTGTATTTTTATGCTATGATTTGTTCTATTTGTTATGTCTTTTTTTCTGGTGACAATACAGTTTCTACGAAAGGGGAATCTGATAATTTAGCGTTTGTCCTTTTATTATTGTCAGCATGTAGATAATGACATCTTGAGTTTCATGATCCACATGTAAAGAATCCAGGGACCACACAATCGAATAATCCAAACTTAGCCTATGGTCGGTCGCTGAAGACAGTCATGTAAACGGACGTCTAAGGGAAGCCACTCTTTGATTATGACTATTCAACATTAGGTTGCTTCCCTTCACATCTCCCCCTTTCTTTTATAAGTTTTAAGCTAATGATATGTCATAGAATTTTACAACTGTTCATTGTACATTGGCATATTTCCAAATTTGCGTAAAGCATTCATAATTCAATTCTTCAAGAATTGTTTTACTTCATATTCCTTCAGTATTTAACTTGTTTTCTTTTCCCAGCAATTTTTCAAAGTCAGTGGGCTATAAAAAATATAAATTTCTGATTCTTTTCTTTCTGGAACCAGAAGAACAAGAAAACCAATGTAAGCGCGTATCCAACGAGACAAAACAAAACAAGCGCAAATTTTCGGCCAACTAGCCTTTGTCAAGCGCGAACGCACGGTCACAAACAGACCACAGACACCAAACAATGGATAATAAAAACGGGACTAAAAACTTCCCTACCGCCTCGTCCAGTGGGTAAGAAATGGATCTTTTCTTTCTGGGATAAAAAGTTCAGAGTTTTCTTATTTCGCTGAAAAATTCAAATTCAACTTTATAACTCAAAATGTGTTAATTAAACTTCAATTTGACATTTCAAATTTACACACACACCACTTCTTATCATTAGGGACTTTTGGAAATTAACTGACATTCACACAGTTTTTCACAGTTTTTCTGTCGTTGAGAATTTCTTCAGAATACATCGTCAAAAGGACTGGTTTCTTCTTGATCATTCCAATTCGTCTCAGGACTGATGTTGAAGTTGGACTCTAGGTTGGACTCGTAGTCTCAGACGGAATGAGTGGTAGAGTTATAACTTGCCTTGAAGATCCAGGTGCTGGCTCTGGCTCACCTGGTATAAGGAACATCATCATGATCAGTCTCAGGTTGAGACTGTCGTCATCATTATGATCATCATCATCATCATGTGCCCTGCCGCATGGTACTGGCGATCACGGCCCTCCA
The DNA here is from genome assembly GCA_030674185.1 of Monoplex corrugatus. Taxonomy (NCBI): domain Eukaryota; kingdom Metazoa; phylum Mollusca; class Gastropoda; order Littorinimorpha; family Ranellidae; genus Monoplex; species Monoplex corrugatus. Next base: position 80,362,588 of record CM060311.1, on the reverse strand, counting down.
TATGTACTCGTATCTATCCCATGTCGCTGCAAGTACATCTCCCACACTCTCTGTCCTCAGCTACACTGCAAGTCCGTCCAATATTTTCTCCCTGGGTCTACCAGGTGCTCCTTTTCCCTCCAGCTTTCCTGTTGTGACTAGGTGCTTTAATTTCTGTTGCCTCATAAAATGTCCTATAAGTGTTGCTTGTCTTTTCCTAATCTTCTTTGTTAATGTTCTTCTTGGGAAAATACAACCTTATAAATGTGCTTCTGTTGCGTCGTACTTCACCGTTCGGAGTGTTGATCATATACAGACGTCCACTGTCATTAGCTGGACCAATAATCTCGCCCTTGGTGTTCCGTTTCTTCTCACTGTCAGTTTTGGTCATGGCAGTTGTGCCTGGCTGTGGTTTCCTGAATGGTCATGCATCCTGATGTCGATCAATGTTTTTCTGGTACTGCTGTCTTGCAAAAAGCGTCACGGTCACAGACTTCTCTGTCATTCACCCCAATAAATTTCAAGTTTTGTGACATAATTGAAACCTTTGGTACGTAACTTGCGTCCCATCAAGGCAACATATGGACTGATTCCAGTGGCAAAATGGAATGTCATCGAGTAGTTCAGCATTGCAATGCCCGGGCCAGTTTAGTACATCATTCTCTCCATAGTTGCATAGCTCGCTCATCATCTATGTTTATTTGAGCAAAGTAATGACAAGTGGTGTAGTGTCTGAAGCAAACTCAGCAAATTTATGTGATGCAAACTGCGGATCACTGTCAGATACGAGTTTCTTTGGGCTTCTGCAGTCAGCCAACACTTGCTTGAACTTCAGAATTTGAGTTGAACTCTTCCTTGAAAACGATTGCCTCCCTTCAACCCAGCAGGAGTCATAATCAACAATTTCTCAGAAGTCTTTTCTCCAGAACTTCAGAACATCAGCTCCTAATTTTTTTCCATGGTCCCTGTGGAAGCTCAATAGATTTTAGAGGTTCATAATGTTGTGCTGGTCGATTCTGCTGGTATGCCAGGCAAGTCTCAACAACACAGGAAGGTCACAACTGATACCTGACTACCATAGAGTCTGTCTGCTGTTCTCTCAGCATTTCGTCAGTTGTTTACGACTCTCATGCAGTTTGTCAAGAATTTCTATTTCTTTCCTTTGGGTCTGCAGTATGATAATCCTGTCTTGGTATACAAGCAGTCCAGCAGATTGCTTAGTCTTGTAATCACCAAGTGTTGATGGTACATGATCTGGACATCTCTACTTGGTTTAAGTCATAACTAACTGCAGAACTATGTCTCTGGCTGTCGCCTGATGTATGCTTGTAAGTCTTTTGCCATTGACGGGGCTTCACAACTCCAGCAGGTTGATGAAGGCTTCTATTTCTGCTGCTTCTGCATCGTTCTTTTCATGATGCCGAGGGGGCTGACTGCGTAAAAGTGTGTCAGCTAAGATCAGTTCTTTCCCTGATACGCGATGCACATCAGTTGAAAGGCACCCTGCTAATGATCATACGCTGACATCGTGGTGGACACTGTTCAAAATCATTGGTGTGTGAGACAGGAACAAGTGGCTTGTGGACAGTCGGTAGCTCAAAGGATACAAGTCCAACAAGACATTTGTCAAACCGTTCACAATCCCAGACGCTGGCGAAACATTCTCTTTTCGATATGTATATATCGCTGTTCTGTTCGCATACAAAAGAGAGCGGATGTTGGTGGACCTTTTTCTTCTGTCTGGAGAAGTACCACACCTAGACCCTAGCTACTTACATTGGCGCTTACAGTAGTGAGTCAACCAGCTCCATAGAATGAAAGAAAAGGAAGCTAAGCCATAATTTTAGAATGAAAGAGAAGAGAAAACTAAGCCATCCTCTCTTTCACACTCTGAAAGGCTTCTTCCTAATACGGTCCACAATGCCATTGCGCATTCTTCTGTAGCAGATCTGTCGTCGTTTTGAGTACGGTAGACAACTCCTGTGTGAAACGTTCGAGGTAAACTGATCCTGTCTAGCACTTGGGGCAATTTACTGACATTCTTGGAAGCTCTCAGGCGGGTCACTGCTTCAACTTTCTGTGATTCAGGTTGGATGTCATGCTCACTGATGATGAATTTTGTGTGGGTCAGGTGGGTGTAATGCTCACTGATGACCCTTTCTGGTCTGATACGACCACTTATCTCGATTCAGCTTCAGTCCTGGCAGGGCTATGATTGACATTTTTTCATCAATATGGGCATATGGGCTGAATCGACTCGATCTCCCATTTTGGTCATGAGAGATCATTCTGATTCAAGGTCAAAAGAAGCAGTGGAGTAATCAATGACACTCTGTCCCTGGCTGGAAACAAAAGGAAACGCTCTATCAGTGTTATATTTGTTATTTCCGTTCAATAGTGTTCTCTTATAAGTGACACAAAAAATTCGATAACAGTATATTTGAACTGATTTCTGTTTTCATCTTTAGACTCTTGTTGCTTTCTGTTGTTACACATCAATGGTAGGCAGCCACCTCCATGATGTTAGTATGTGATGTGACCCTTAGGCCAATGATAAGCTGGGGGATTACTGGGTCTAAGTAAATGAATTCATTTCAACAGCCTTCACTGGAAATGCCCAGTGGTCAAGTTTCGGGTCTAAGTAAAACTGGGGGGAGGGGGGGGGGGGGGAGGGGAGGGGTTACTATCAGCCGATAAGGGTCATCGAATATTCTGATAACTTTGAATTCATTTTAACAGCCTTCACTTGAAATGCCCAGTGGTCATGTTTCATTTTTGTAGCCTGCCTCGGAGCCAACATAAAAGGAGCTGAAGATGGAGGGCAAGGGGGAGGAGCCAGGCAGACAGAGACAGAGGCAGAGATAGACAGAGGCAGGACTCCTCAACACAACGTGATTCTCTCTGATTCCTTACTCTCGCTAGGGAGCAGTTAGCCTTTCATATGTGTTTTTAATGTATTGAAATTGTAAAGGAAATAAAGTTCTACCACCACGCCGTTTAGAGGCATGTTTTGAAAAAAATACGGTGGTAGACAAAAAGGAATATTAACTCAGTATTCACTGTGTTGTCTATTGAGAGACTGTAGTGCAACACTGTTTGTTTTCATGACCAAAAAACAAACAAACAAACAAAAAAGCAAAAAAAGAACCCCCCAAAAAAATCAAAACAAGATCAAGACCAAAAATAAAATGCAAATTCCATTCTCTTATCATCATTATCATGTGCCTTGCCACATGGTGTTGGCGATCATTGCCCTCTTTACGAATCCATCCATTCTCTTATACGGGCCTTATGTTTTCGGTTTCAATTTCTCAAGATGACGTCTCTGCGCTCGGAATGAATTGCATATGCACTATCGTCACAGGTGCCATGTGATAAAGAAAATCCAGAATGATCAAGGCATATGCCTTAGGCCTGAACATAAACCCAAGAGCTGGCCAGGCCCTTAAGTCCTACGTAGATAGTTCCAAAACCCTAACGTCTTAGGGAGCAAGGAAACAGAGACCTGAACTTTTCCTGGGATCAGCATTATGAAGGCGGCGCCCATCCCTTCTCCCTTGCTTCAAATTCATATCCTTATTCACATTTTTTACGAAGACTTCATAAAGACAAGAAGGCTAATTGGTCTTCAATGGGTGGGACCTGGGAAATCAATCTATCTCTCCAATGTTTTATACCAAGGCAGCCGGGCAATGTCCTGCTCCTCACGATTTTCAACTGCTGTGGGATCTTTAGCGTGAGCAGCCAGGAGGCACATGGGTCCGACTTGTTTATCGTCCCCTTCTGAAGGATTAGACATTCAGTTGGATTTACCAGTCAAACGGAAGAGAAACAGTCGAGGCCTCTACGGTGAGCGAACCCTGGAAACTCGAGTTTAGTTATAGGCAGGTGAACGTCTGAACCACTCTGCCACTCTTCTCCCTCTCATCATCATCATCAAGTGCCCTACCACATGGCGTTGGCGATCATTGCCCTCCACATACATCTATCCCTTGTTGCGGCAAGCACATCTTCCACCCTCTCTGTCCTCAGCCACTCTGCAAGTCCATCCAATATTTTTCCCTGGGATCACCTGGTGTCTCTTTCCCTCCAGCTTACCTGTTGTGACCAGGCGCTCTAATTCACTTTCCTCATAAAATGGCCTATGAGTGTGCCTGTCTTTTCTTAATCTTCTTTATGAATGATCTTCTTGTGTCTGCCTCCATCATGCCTGTCTCGTTTGCTTTCTTTGCTGTCCGTGGAACTCTCAACATTCTTCTTAGAAACCGCATCTCAGCTGCCTCAATCTTGTTCTAGCTATGCTTGTTGACTGTCCCCGCCTCACAACCGTATGGCGTTATCGGTTCTATGTAACATTCAAGAATTCTCTTTCTGATGCTAGTTGACAGGCATTTGTTGGTAAGAATGGTTTTCATCTTCTCCCTCTATGAGCCTTAAAATCCTCAGCAATAGTTAATGTGAGCAAACCCCATTTCTGAAAGGTTTTAGCAGAATATCTTCCAGTAAGCAATGGAACAGTTTATGTTCTTGTGTTTATAGTACAACCTTGGAGTGCACCGGAATGACATAGGAACATTAGGGATGTCTTTATCACAACCTCACATATTTTGAAAATCTTCATATAGTTGTAGTTGTTATACATGCAATGAATGTACATGTGCGTGGCATATGGAGACAAGTTCTTTTTTAGTTTTACCGTAAAGGAATAGCATCCATGGACATTTTCAAAAAAATTACTGAAGTCAAATTCTTTATTTGTGTACGCGTCTAGAGCATTACGATTATCAAAATATTTGATAAAAGGGATGAACCCAACAACACAGTTTTGATATTACACGTTCTTCGTTCCTTGAACAAAGAAGTAACAGTACTTTGTTTGCATTTTAACCCTTTGACTCCTGCACACTGTCCACCAACTGCAAAAACTTAACCCGTGATTCCATCACCCTATCAGGAAGCTGGTGGATAAGGTGAGGGAATCAAAGGGTTAAGGTTTGCTTTGCTACCATTGTTGGTAATGCAGGAAGCTGGTGGATAGGGTGCAGGAGTCAAAGGGTTAAACTTATGTCAAGGATTTTGGCAGAAGATTAATTTCTAACAGGCAGCGTGGGCATGGCCTGCTCCGTATTTGTGAAGTTTGCCTTTGAAAGCTGTGAAATTGTGGGTAGAATAGTTCGACGGGACATGAGGGTAGAAGATTAATAATAGATTCATTACGTGTAGAAATTTTTGGATGAAAAAGTTGGGGTAGATATCGGCACGTATCTTTGATGGCCCGAAACGAGAGAGAGAGAGAGAGAGAAGAGAGAGAGAGAGAGAGAGAGAGAGAGAGAGAGAGGTGGGGACGAAGAGAGGAGGGGGCAGAGAGAAAGCGATGGAGAGAGAGAGAGAGAGAGAGAGAGAGAGAGAGAGACAGACAGACAGAGAGATAGAGGGACAGAGAGAGAGAGACAGAGAAAGACAGAAACAGAGAGACAAAGAGAGAGAGAGGGAGAGAGAGAGACAGAGACAGAGACAGAGAGAGAGAGACAGAGAGAGAGAGAGACAGAGAGACAGAGAGAGACAGAGACAGAGAGAGACAGAGATAGAGAGAGACAGAGACAGAGACAGAGAGAAGGAGAGGAGAGGGACAGAGAGAAGGAGAGGGAGAGGTAGAGAGAGGGAGAGAGAGTGGGAGAGAGAGACACACACACACAGAGAAAGAGACAGACAGAAGACAGACAGAGAGAGAGAGAGAGAGAGAGGGAGAGAGAGAGAGAGAGAGAGAGGAGAGAGAGAGAGAGAGAGAGAGAGAGAGAGATGAGAGAGAGAGAGAGAGAGTAATGCCTGCAACATCTCTGTCCATGAAATTCTTTTGAAGACTGAAATTCTGATCGAAATAACAACTAATCGAACAATGACAACAAAACCGGAAAAACCATTTACATGTTTGATCGTAGGCGCTGTCTGTCTAACATGTACTGAATTACACCTACATGTACTTATGATGCTAGACCCAAGTCTTGAGCATGGATAACATGGGGAAAAACACCATACATTAACATGAAGAAAGTCTCTAAAGGAGAATCAAAACACCCGACGACAAACAAGGTTACGAAATAACTGACAGCAGATTTTTCAAGCTAGAATATGGCAACAGACTTTCTTGTCTGATATAAAAACACGCTGTTGATTATGTTGAAAAAACAACCGTAGATTTGTTTCTGATTAGTTTCAAAATAATTCAAAATACTGATGTTACATTTTTTTCATTAACAACTAATACCATTTCATTTTCTCCTTTAAACTATGAATCATCAGAACCACTGATATTTTGTTTCCAGTAATGCGTTTCAAGGGAAACACTAAAGACAAAGTGGATACTGAATGACTACAACACTTACCAGCCAAACATATGGCAGTGATGTTGCTCTCATCAGGTGGACCAGGAGGAGAAATGGCCTACTGCTCTGGCCACCAAGTTCCATGGAAGCTGGTATAACCAAAGAAAAAACCCCAGCCACATTCATCGCCAGATGTGGCGGGATTTTATGGACGATGAGCGACAGAAGACGGTAAGCCGATTGAGGGGATATTTGACAATTACTCGCGCTAGTCCATCAGTGGTGGTGCGTTTTCATACTTTCCCAGTTAAATTGCTTACTGAGTCTTTGTCACAGTTAAATGTTATTTCTCCAGTTGAATATTCGATTACCATAGACTAAAAAATAAAAGTCTGAATATTTTATTACCATCAACTAAAAAGGAAAAGTCACCAAGTTACATTTTAATTGGGTTTACACAAGGGAATAATTCACTCATCAGTTTTAGAATTTCGTTTCTGAATCTCTGGCCCGTCAGACAGTACATGTAAAAGTTCATTGAAAAGTTCATATAATAAATACATATAAACAGATAATGCACAAAATGACTGACAGCCAGCTGGTGAATATCAGTGACTTCATGACTATAGGGATATGCAAAGTCTATAATATTCTGGATGCTATGAGGCAAACTGAAGATAATGAAGGACACAGATACAACAAGAGCAGTGAGAGTGATGGAGTTCACTTTTCTATCTCTCTCACTCTGCTGTCTCTCTGTGGCAGTGAACTGGTCACTGGCTTCCTTCACCGACGTTCTTAACTTCACCACAAGTGCGATGTTGCTGATCGCCAGACAGATCAAAGGCAGTATAGAATATAGTAATAAGACAACTTTGATAAAAACGTCAACGAGAAACTCCAGGTAGTCTGCTTTTGCTGTGCATATCCCACCGGAAACTTCCATTCCATAAAAGTAATGAGAGTAAACCAGGCTGAAAACGATGACTAAGCCAACAATGATGCCCCAGGATGTCTTTGTCGTACACATCACGTTCACACGATGTGGCCACACCACAGACATGGCTCTGTGTGCTACCATCGCCACCACAAACCAAGTGGAACAGGGGTATGTCAAATTAAAGATGAAATAACCCATTTTGCACGTAAAGTCATTAAGGGCGTATGGCCGAAACTCTGTCACTGTTATGATCCATCTCCGAAGTGATCCTGTGATGTTGTGGCAAAGATCTGTCACAGCCAGACACAGAAAATAAGGGTCCAAGGCAGAACGGTTGGTTTGAAACCGACGAATAATGACTATAGCCATCGTATTGCCAAACACACCCACAATAACTATAATGGGCAGACAAATGATCTGAATCCACCTTGCAAGCCGAACAAACGGCAATGAATTAAAATCAGGAATGTTGGTCAAAGACGTAGAATTATTAATGGTGATACTGGACACAGTCATGATCAGATGTGTTGAATTCATCATATTCATAGTATATGGTTGTGCTTATTAACTGCAATGTAGCAATTTCAGGTGGGCAGTTTCCTGGATTTCGGGAAACAGTGATGTCAAGGTCACAGGTCTAAAAATACTAGTCAAATATACACAGGACATATTTTGCAAGACTGCATATCTTAAGCTAAAATACTATCATCTATGCAAAGATATTACTGCTATCTAACACACACACACACACACACACACACACACACACACACACACACACACACACACACACACACACACACACACACACACACACACATGCACACGCAAACACACGCACACCCATACACTGTCTTGAATTGTATGCATAATTAAGAATGTTTTTAATTATCTACTATTTAAGCACTGTTCTAGAGCTTCGTTATAAAGATTTTTTTTCCAGTGACAAACGTTTTGCTCAGGAATAAACAAAAACCTAAAGACCAATCAGAATTATTATTTACAAAAAAGGCTGATCTGTTCATTATTTTATTAGTCTATCTATTCGTTCGTTTGTTTGTTAAATTATATTAATATGTCTCTCTTTTTTGTATTGAAAACCACAATGCAATTTGACACAATGCAACAAAACACATATTGTAAAATATAAATCAGACGATACAATACCATTCAGTGTGATTTGATATGATATGACATAATACAATAACCAGTCTAGAGTTTTGGAAGATGGTGTGATGATTTCCTGAAAGATACAAAACAAACAGGAAAGGTGAACGAAACCAAACAGAAGTACTCCTGCAAGTAATAAACCAGTGTTGTTTCTTTGGCAGATTCGAAGTTTGGTGCCAGCAGTTCCTGTTGATTCAATAACGTTCTCTGGCCTCTTCGGATCTACAGTATCAATACTGGCACAACGGATTTATAGAGACCAAAATTAACAGCAGCCGAGATGTAATTTCTAAGAAGAATGTTGAGAGTTCCAAGGACAGCAAAAAACAAAAAACAAAACAAAAACAAAACAAACAAAAAAACAACAAAAAACAAAACAAAACAAAACACAACAAAAAACGAGACAGTCTCGATAGATGCAGACATATGAGGATCTCAAAAAGTTCTTGTCCGGTCTTCATATTCGAAAGAAACACCTCTTCTTACAGGCGTTCCGCAAGGATCGGTCCTCGGACCTCTTCTCTTCTCTCTATACACAAGACCCCTGGCTTCTCTGATTGAACAGTTCAATGTTGACTTTCATTTCTTTGCGGATGATTCCCAACTCTATTCCCGCCTTCCCTCCGACAATACTCTCGCTCTTGAATCAAAGAAAAATGTTGAATTGTGCTGTCTGGAAATAAAACATTGGATGTCTGCAAACCGGTTGAAGTTGAATGAAGAGAAAACTGAAGTTCTGCTGGTCGGAACTGCTCCTAAAAGAGAAATTGTCCCTTTTTCTTCACTTTCGGTCTGTAGTGCAGACATCCCTTTCTCGAAGAAAGTAAAAACACTAGGAGTGTTTCTGGATGCTAATCTCTCGATGCGTGATCAGATCAATTCAATCATCAGAACTTGCTACTGCCATATCCGATCTCTTGGTAAAGCCCGCCAGTACTTGACTATTCAAGCTGCTAAGACTGTTGCTGTCACACTAGTACTCTCAAAATTAGACTACTGTAATAGTCTACTTGCTGGTCTCCCTCAGGTGAAAATACAGCGTCTGCAGGCTGTACAAAACGCAGCTGCCAGAGTAATCTCTAGATGCAGGAAGACTGAACACATAACTCCCATCTTACGGAATCTGCACTGGCTCCCAGTTCAACAACGCATCAATCACAAACTACTAACTATCACCTACCGTGCACTCAACTCTAGTAGTCCTTCTTATCTTAAAGATCTTCTTTCTGAATATAAACCTGTTCGCAGTCTGAGATCTGCTTCCAAGTCTCTTCTTCATGTTCCTGGGACAAGGGATGTTAAAACCAAAAGATATGGTCAGCGAGAATTTAAATACCTTGCCCCTACCAAGTGGAACATGCTTCCCATGAGCATCAGGGAGAAAAAGACTCATTCATCCTTTAAATCTAGTCTCAAGACACACTTTTTCTAATGTTGTATGGGATTGCTTATTTGAATGTTAATACCTTGAATGCCTTTATGAATGTTGGTGCAAAGGCTGTGTGGAATTGTTTTTGTGCCCCCCCCCTCCCCCCCACCGTGCGCCGCGAGCATGCTTTTATAGCATGGAGATTTTTGTTGCGCGATATAAATTTTCATTCATTCATTCATTTATAAGGAAAATTAGGAAAAGACAGGCAACATTTATAGGCCATTTATGAGGAAAGGGGAGTCAGAGCACCTGGTCACAACGGGACAGCTGGAGGGAAAGAGAGCACTAGGTAGAAAATATTGGACGAACTTGCAGGGTGGTGGAGGACAGAGAGGGTGGAAGATGTGCTTGCAGCAACAAGGGATAGATACATATGGAGGGCCATGATCGCCAACGCCATGTGGCAAGGCAGTTGATGATGATGATGATGACAAGGAAATGGCTTGGTATCCCACCTAATCTCATTGACATTGCTCTCTAACATTACCATGCAAAGCTAAAGCTGCCGATAAAACCTATCGTCAAGATGGCACAGGTCAGGCTTCTGAACATGCTTGAAGACATGGGAGATAAGGTTCTAAGAACAGTCCAACCCAAGCTGAACACTGGCAGAAGAAAGTGCGAGAGGCAGTAAACATAACGAAGGAAAAATACAAGGTAAGATAAATGATAGGACATACACAAACCAGTGGGCAGGGAAAGGGATCAACAAAAATGGAAAAGTGGTCAAAGGTCAAGGGAAAAAAAAAGAAAAAAAAAAGAAATGGTAACACAAGAGATTAAAAAAGGAGAGAATACCAAAAGAATCCAGAATGTAGACTGCCAAGGACAACAGAGACAATGGACAACGAGTAGAAGTGCACTTCGAAGAAGTTTCAGTTGGGTTGACAAATGGTATGTGGCCCATCTGAAGAACAGTTTCTTACTTAGAACTATAT
>CM060311.1:80326806-80346806 GCA_030674185.1 Monoplex corrugatus | reverse complement strand
ACAGAGAGGGTGGAAGATGTACTTGCGGCGACAAGGGATAGATGAATATGGAGGGCCATGACCGCCGAGGCCATGCGGCAGGGCACATGATGAAGACTGCTGGATTGTTTAGCTCGATTGTTCGGTGGTGATCTGATCAGTTTATTTGAAATTCAGTATCGAAGGTTCTACTTATGTTTCTTTTCTGTGTATATGGAGGTACATCAATATTTCAGCCCCAAGGGAGGAAAGCATGGTTGTCCCCCTTGCAATAGTATGAGCGAAGAGAAAGACAAAACTTAGCAAACGAAACAGACCTTCTCCACGGAATAATGTGTTTGGTGTGAAACACAAGACAAATCAGAAACTTTTGAAGAAGACAACTCTGCAAGGGGGAAAAAAAAAAGGTTGAGGGTTGTGGAGCAATTTACGTGATTTCTTTAAAGCATGACTTGTTTTGTTACACGTCCTCACATAATATTTCACTGAGACTGGAGTACTTATTAAGAAGATAACGACTGCCGAGGACTGCATATTCAGCAGAGTAAATGCAGGCATGTATCCTCAGCCGCAAGAGGAGAAAATAATTAGGGTTGTTTTCCTTGCGTTGGTATTATATGTAAACGGACAGACTGCCTATGAAACGCAAAACGTGTTTTCTCGTTATGGAAAGTAAAACAGCTTTTTGTTTAGAATATTGACCTTTGTAGTTTTGCCTTTAATCAATTGTATACATTGCATGCTAAAATTGATTGAAACATGCGCGTGCGTGCGTGTGTGTGTGTTTGTGTGTGTGTTTGTGTGTGTGTATGTGTGTGTATGTGTGTGTTTGTGTGTGTGTATGTGTGTGTATGTGTGTGTTTGTGTGTGTGTATGTGTGTGTATGTGCATGTGTGTGTGTGTGTTCTTGTATGTGTGTGTGTGTGTGTGTGTGTGTGTGTGTGTGTGTGCGTGTGTGTGTGGGTGCATGTGTGTGTGTGTTCGTATGTGTGTGTGTGTGTGTGTGTGTGTGGTGGTGGTCTTTGATTTAATGTCTATTCACTAAAGTGATTTTAGACAAAAAACAAAAAAACAAAAACAAAAAAAGGGGGGGGGGGGGGGAGTGATAGAGGAGGAGTGAAGAAGATATTTGAAAATTGTCAATTTTGAATTTGAGAAAAGATGATCCAGAAAACAACTGATTTGAAGAGGGGAAGGTAAAACTAACAAATAATGTTACCATAATTATCGATTTAAACAAACAAACTGACAAACAAAATTAGTAAATATCTGGAAGAAATGAATAAAAAGTAAAACTAATAATTGACTAACCACAACAATGAACAAGTCAAATAACATTTTAAAGGTAATTCGCTATAGGACTTTTTGACAGGCTAACAAAAAATTCATACAGTAATGATGATGAGGCAAATATGTCAGAAACTGTACTCACAGATAGTGTTGGAATATGTCGTTTTACCCTAACGCAAGAAAGAATATGACTATGTGTTATCTTCTTTCCACACAGACACACTATGTTATTGGTATATTTTGTTTTGAATGCATCAAGTTTCCATCTGTACATAAGGGACTGTATAGTTCTGCTGGCATGAAGCTGCTTAAGTATTTTGCTAACTTCAAAGTTCATGTGACATTTATCATACTTTTTCTGTTTTAATTGGAACTGCTTCCAGACGTAGTTGTCCACTAAAGTGTAATTCTCGTGCAACGAGAGAGAAAGCTGGATTTTGTTTGAATCTGGTGAGTTATTAGCTCCCCGTTTGGCAGCCCTGTCAACTTTATTATTATAACTAAAAGAACTATGAGAAGGTATCCAGCAGAAAGTAATATCAGTGCCTCTTAAAAATAAATTATGAATCAAGTGACTTATTTCCAGAATCATTTCTGATCTTGTTTGTAATTTTGATAATTCAAGAGCCTGAAGTACTGATTTTGAATCAACGCAAAGAAGTATCTGAAAAATTGTCCTAGGAAGACTTATCAGAAAGTTTAAAGCCATTAATATTGCAAAGAGTTCAGCTGTAAAGATAGATTTATCAAGTCCTATGTAGAAAGATTTTTCAATTTTGAGAGCAGGTATTAAAAACGCTGAGCCTGCTTTTCTTTCAATTACTGACCCATCAGTGTAAATTTTCAAATGATCAGAATATACGTCGTTTATATGACATTTAACCTGACTTGCCAGTAAGTTTATATTGTCTCCTTTTTTTAAATTAGTGTGGTGTACGTCAAATCGTGCTCTTTGGAGTTCCCAACTGGGTACTGGCGAAAAGGAAGGTCGTATAGATACAGGATCTACGTCTAGATCAATTCCTGAGCCTTTCATGACGTCAGATGTGTATGTTGCAAGTGTGACCTGTGAAGATATTGATTTAGCTCGTTTTGGAAAGTCGGTATCTGATCTCAGTTTAATTTCTGTTTCTGAGATGTTTTCTACGGTAGTGTTTCTTAACAAAAATTTAGTAGAAGCGACTTTCCTTTGCTCATCAAGTGGCAACAGTTTGATTTCATTATATGTCCGAAGACAGGAAGCATGCATTGGAAGACCCAGTGCAAGTTTGAAACCTTTACAATCTATGCTCTGCAGTTTTTTTAGTAAGTGTTTCGGTGCACTGAAGAAGATTTCTTGAGCATAGGTTAATTTAGATCTAACAAGCGATTTACAAAGATGAACAAGTGTTGATGAATCTTGACCCCATGTCTGCTTGCGAACTATTTTTATGAAATTTAAACTTTTTTGAGCTTTGGTTAATAAGTATTCAATATGCTGATTCCAAGATAATTTGCTGTAAGGAAAACTCCTAAGAATTTAATCGACTCGTTAAACTGAAGAAGAGTATCTCCCAGTTTGAAAGTGGGAATATTTACTGGGTTAGCTCCATTATTAAATAAAACTATTTTTGTTTTTTCCAGGGATAGATGTAAACCCATTTTCTACCATGTATCGCGCTATTTTATCAAGTTCTAATTGGTAGCATTTGCGTGTATAATTGATACAGCGCAAAGGAGTTTTCTTTTTCATATTTACCTGCATCCACATGCATAAATCGTCAGCATATTGAGCTAAAACTACATGCTTAGATACTTTACTGGGTAAGTCATGCATTAATATCATGAAAAGAAGGGGAGCTATAACGGATCCCTGTGTGTGTGTGTGTGTGTGTGTGTGTGTGTGTGTGTGTGTGTGTGTGTGTGTGTGTGTGTGTGTGTGTGTGTGTGTGTGTATGGGTGTTTGTCAGTTTGATTTCTCTCGAATACGTGTATGCACATTGTTTTGCCCACACTGTGCAGGCAGCATATTGCAGCGTAGTCTGCATACTCCGTTTTCAGTGGACGTGCACGCTGAATGTATTCATGTTTAGATAAGCCAGCAGACACTGATGTGACTTATATAACATTTTACTTGCATTACTGATCCATAAAAAGAAAACAAAAAGAAACACAAGAAAAGAATCAGAACGAATAATCGATACAACCAGACAAGACAAGCGCAAATTTTCGGCCGACTGGCCTTTTTTCGTGTTTTTTTTTTCTGGATCAGGTATCGAAGTTAAAGATTCTAAAGTCATAACAAGTGTCTTGTCTGGTTGTATTAAGTACGCGTTCTGATTCTTCTTTTCGTGTGTGTGTGTGTGTGTGTGTGTGTGTGTGTGTGTGTGTGTGTGTGTGTTTCGTTCTTTCTACAGCAAACTCGGAAGACAGGGCAATGCTTCTTCGTCTTTACTCGTCGCTCTCCGATTCTCAACTGACTACAGTATATATACATATCACAGTGAACAGCAATCAGTTATCATTTAAACGAATATCATGCCGTGCTGCTATCCGCACGCTGTTTACTGTCAACACACGTCACATCTCCCTTTCTTTAAGTAAACAAAATCAGTCATTTTTCCTATCTTTCAGTCCATACGAAATAAATGTGTTTCCCACCTTTATCACACCATTAACTTAACAAACGCTCATTCTCACGCACAGGGCCCAATCATTCATTCACCTCATTTTATCTCTGATCATTATAAGCTTTCAGCTTATCTGATTGTGGTAGAGTCTTCAATTTCATACATATTTCAGGAAATCTGGCCTTTTGCTTTGTCTTCCAGATCTTGTTCTGTAAGGAGAACTAACTGGTTCGGGTTGTCCTGTCCTTGTTTGTTTGATAACTTCATCTGGCTCCTTGATGCTGGTTGTCTCAGACATTTTGATGACTGGTGACTGATCAGATGAGTTCTCACGGACAGACGATGCTGGCGTCCTGACATCTGTTCCAGTTCCAGTTTTCTTGTTATCTTCGAGCATCTGTTTTGATGGAATGATGATTTGCTGTTGCTTGCCCGATGTGTCGCTTTCCTGATGTCTTCCAGAAATCATCCTTCTCTGGACAAGTCGTTGAGGGTTGATTGTCTGCTGAAGCTCCGTTTCTGTTGTGTCTCGTAGCTGACGACGATTCCTTCTGTACTGACGTCCGTCCTCTGTGCGAATGTTGTATGACCGGATGTTCACCTGTTGGTCTACTTTGGCGCTGATCCACTTTTTGGATCCTGGAGGTTGGAATTTCACAATCTGTCCCGGACTCAGTTCTGTCAGCTCTACTGCGCTTCTGTTGTAGTAGTGCGCTTGCTTCAGTTTCCTTTTCTCAAATTCTTTCTTGATTGGTACAACTGTAGGTAGGAGTAATGTCTTTGACGTCGGCACTTGTGTTCGTGTTCTTCTGCCGAACAGTCTCTGAGCAGGCGAACTGTTTACAGTCTCTGTCGGGATGTTTCTCAGCTCAAGTAAAGCGAGGAAGGGATCTTGATTGTTGTGTTCTGCTTTCTTCATGCACGTCTTTGCAGCCTTCACCGCGCTCTCTGCTTTTCCATTGGACTGAGAGTAGTGTGGTGAGCTTGCTACGTGTTCAAACCCATATGTTTTTCTAAACTTTCCAAATTGGTTTGATGTGAAT
Source organism: Monoplex corrugatus (assembly GCA_030674185.1). Taxonomy (NCBI): domain Eukaryota; kingdom Metazoa; phylum Mollusca; class Gastropoda; order Littorinimorpha; family Ranellidae; genus Monoplex; species Monoplex corrugatus. Next base: position 80,341,885 of record CM060311.1, on the reverse strand, counting down.
TGAGTTCCAGTCTGTTGTCAGGCGTTCTGGTATTCCGTGTCTTGCCAAGTCTCTCTTCAGACAGATAATGACCTCTTTGGATTCTCTTGTTTGTAACCGATCAATCTCAAAGAAATCAGAGTAGTGATCGACCGTGACCAGGTATTCATTGCCATTATGTTCAAAGATGTCACAAGTGATGTGTTGCCAGGGCAGGTCAGGGATCTCTGTGCTGATAAGTGGTTCCTTCTGCTGACCACGTTGGTATGTGTTACAGGCGCTGCATGTTTTGACAAAATCTTCAATGTCCATGTTCATCCTGGGCCAGTAGACTACCTCACGTGCTCTTCTTATGCAGCTCTGAATTCCTGAGTGGCTTGCATGAAGTTTCTCAAGGATGTCTGCTCTTTCGCTTTCAGGTACAATTACTCTGTGGCTTTTGAAGACAAGTCCGTTGTGGACTGACAGTTCCTCCCTGAAAGGAAAGTATTCTTGTAACTGTAATGAAAGTTGTTGCTTCTCCTCTGGCCAGCCTTGTAGAATGACAGTTTTCATGGTTTTCATGGTTGCATCTTCCTGAGTTGCTTGCTGCAAACTGTTCAATCTCTCTTGGCTGATGGCCAGTTCTTGCAATGAGTCTGTTTTCTCCAGGTCTGTGAGGAAAACGGCTTCCTTGTGGGTGACTTGCTGTTCCGCTTTTCCACAGACTGCTCTGCTGAGGGTGTCAGCCAGGTGCATCTCAGATCCACGCTTGTACACTCCACCAGGATATCTCTTCTATAGACGTATCTCTCAAACCTTTCCAGACCGAAGAGTATTGCCAACATCTCCTTTTCTATTTGAGCATAGCTTTTTTTCTGTCTCGGTCAAGGCTCGTGATGCGTACTGAATCAGTTGACCATCCTGCATGAGACAAGCTCCAAGTCCAAACTGTGAAGCATCACACTGAAGGGTGGTTGTACGCTTTCCTGAAGAGTCAAAGTAGCGAAGTACCGGTGGCTCAGAGAGTATCTTCTTCACTTTCTTCAGGGCTTCTCCGTGGACGTCTTCATCCCATCTGAAGTGGACGTCTTTTTTGACCAGTTCTCTGAGTGGTGCTGCTGCCTCAGACAGGTTCGGTGCAAATTTCTGAAGGTATCCGACTACACCGAGTAGTCTCTGCACAGCTGCTTTGTCTTCTGGCACTGGGAGTTGTTGGACAGCGTCCAATTTCTTTGGGTCGGCTTTCAAGCCTTCTCTTGAGAAGATGTGTCCCAAATATGATATCTCTGTTCGTTTCATCTCAACCTTCTCCTTGTTGAGTTTGATTCCAGTCTCCCGGCATCGTTGTAGCAAACGGTTCAGGTTGGTATCATGAACTTGTGCTCCTGCTTCGTCGGTTGGTCCTCTGCCAAAAACAAAGATATCATGAACCGCCACCACGCCTGGCAGTCCTGCCAGAGCGATGTCAATCCTCCTCTGGAATTCTTCTGGTGCTGGTGAAATTCCAAAGGGCATTCATTTCCATCGGTATTTGCCAAAAGGCGTCTCAAATGTTGTCAGCTAGCTGCTGTCTTCGTCCAGTTCAACGTGCCAAAACCCGTTTTTCGCGTCCAGGTGTGTGAAGTATTTTGCATCTTTGAGGAGAGGCAGTACGTCATCAATGGTTGGCATGGGGTACTCGTTTCTCCTGAGGGCTTTGTTGAGTGTCTTAGGGTCGATGCACTGTCTGACTTTCCCATTGCTCTTTGTTGTTACGACCAAACTGCTTATCCACTCCGTTGGCGTGTCTACTTTAGTGACCACGTCCAATTTTTTCAACCTCTTCAGCTCGTCCTTCACTTTCTCTTGCACTGCTATCGGCCACTTTCTGCAAGGCATCTTCACTGGAGCAATACTGGGGTCTGTTTCTAGGTGTAATTTCCCTTCTAGTTTTCCTTCTCCTTCAAAGACATCGTTGTACTTTGTGAGCATATCTTTTGCATTTTCCTTCTCTTTCTGATTCGCCGCTATCGTTGCAATGTTCTCTTATTGATCGTCAACAATTGCATGTGCTGTACAGCTTTCAGTCCCAGTACTGGCTTACAGTCCGTTTTGGTGATCGCGAAGTTGACTTTGTATTTCTTTCTGTTCTTGGGGTTTTTCACTCGCAGCACTATCTCCCCCACAGGCTTCATTTCTGTTCCGTTGAACATCACCAGCTTCTTCTTCGTCTCTTGCAGGTCAGACTTTCTATCATCTCCTGTGACTTCTCTGTACAGGCTCTCAGACATCACGTTTGTTGTTGCACCTGTGTCAAGAAGAAATGTTACCGGCATCTCATTTATCAGCATTTTTGCTCGTATGTTTCTCTCCTTTTTTCTGGTTTTGTCTTCGATCCCGAGGATTTCATTATCGCTTTCAGTGTCAGTCTCTTCTTCTTCGAAGTGCCGAACTCTTGTTTTCTTTTGAGTTTTCTTGGGTGTTCTGCAGCATGAAGCAAAGTGATTGTTTCCTCCACAAGCTTTGCATTTTCTTCCAAATGCTGGACATTTCTCTTTTGCTCTTGGGTGCTTTCCACCACAATATCCGCATTTTTCTCTGTACTCTGGTTTTTTGCTATACTGCTTTGCTGTCTTCTTTTCTTTGAAAGCTTGGACTTCCTGCGTGTCCTGCGTTTTTCTCATCATTTGGACGGTTTGATGTTGACTTGATTCATGCGCTCTGCAATACATGCAGTCAATGTCAGCTGTCTCACTTCCAGTAATTTTGATCGCAGAGTCTCGTCATGTACACCCAGTATGATTTGATCTCTCAACAGTCTGTCTTCCAGTGTACCATAGTTACAGGTCTTGATCAGTCTCCGCAGTTCTGCTACAAACTGTTCGATAGATTCTCCTGCTGCTTGATGTCTGCAGTTGAATCTGAATGCTTCGTAAGTTTCATTGGTTGAACCCACACAGTATTCTTCGAATTTCTGGAGAACGGTGTCAATGTCATTTCTTTCAGCTTCATTAGCAAATGCCAATCCTTCATAGATGTCCATAGCATCCATCCCGATGCAAGAAAGAAAAACTGCTGTTCTGTATGTTGAGTCTTTTCTGTCTGTGTTGTCACAATTTCATAGCTGTCCCAAAGCCTCTTGAATTTCCTCCAGCTGCTCTGCAGGTTTCCTCCATTCACATCAAGTTTAGGAGGCAAGGGAATCTTGGCATGTCGTCGACTGGCTTTTCTCTCTTCTTGTTCATCTTCCATGTTTGAACTTTAGTCTTCAATATCCTGGAGTTTTGTTGGAGTTCGTAATCACGATTCTGACACCATGTTTCGTTCTTTCTACAGCCAACTCGGAAGACAGGGCAATGCTTCTACGTCTTTACTCGTCACCCTCCGATTCTCAACTGACTACAGTATATATACATATCACAGTGAACAGCAATCAGTTATCATTTAAACGAATATCATGCCGTGCTGCTATCCGCATGCTGTTTACTGTCAACACACGTCACAGTGTGTGTGTGTGTGTGTGTGTGTGTGTGGTGTGTGTGTGTATGTGTGTGTGTGTATGTGTGTGTGTGTGTGTGTGTGTGTGTGTGTGTGTGTGTGTGTGTGTGTGGTGTGTGTGTATGTGTGTGTGTGTGTATGTATGGATCCTGTTTTGCTTGAACGTGGGCAGTCACACTTGTTTTCGATGTTTTGCGAGCATATGGGATTAATCACCACGAGTCTGCACGTATGTTGACCTGGGAGATTAGACGACAAATTACCCCTTACTGATCAGGCGAGGGTATACCAAGGCAATATCAAACCACAGACCTTCTAATCGGAAGTGTATCTTCGTATCCACTTGACTTCGGCGCTCGCCCATAATTATCTGTCTGTCTGTCTGTTCATGAGCGAGATATATCAGGAACCAATTTTATTGGAGTGGAAAGTTACCATCCATATGTCTTTTTTATCGTTTGATACCATTGCTAGTTGCATGCAACAATACTCAAAAAGATGATGTATTTGTGATAAAGAAAAAATGTCATTTTTATCCTCTTTATTTCCTTTTTTTCCCTTCTTTTTCTTCTGTCTTTCTTTCTTGCTTTCTGTCTTCCTTCGTTTCTGTCTTCCTTCGTTTCTTTCTTTTTTCTTTCTTTCTTCTTCTTCTTTTTCTTGTTTTCCCCTCCTCCATCTTCTTTATCGTATCTACTATTACAACAACTTCTTCTTCTTGTGTCATTCTTGTTGTTGTTGCTGTTGTTGTTGTTGATGTTGTTGTTGTTGATCTTTTTCTTCTTCATCTTCTTCTTCTTCTTCGTCTTCTTCGTCTTCTTCTTCTGCTTCTTCTTTTTCTCCTTCTTCGTGTTATGCTTAATAATAATAATAATAATAAAGAGCATTTATATAGCGCCTAATCTGATGAAAACAAGAGCCCTAAGCGCTTACAGGTATCACGCAGACACAACCAAACACACACACACACACACACACACACACACACACACACACACACACACACACACACACACACACACACACACACACACACACACACACACGCACACACACACACCAGCCGACATTCAAGGCTCAAAAGACAACAAGGGGGATTTGGGGAAGTTAGGTGGTAGAGTCTTTATAAGTATCATGAGAGGGACTGGAAGAGATGGGTTTTCAGAGAGGACTTGAAAGAAGTGAGAGTTGCAGAGTGGCGAACAGAGACAGGGAGCTGATTCCAGATTACAGGGGCCTGATAGGAAAAGGAGCGTTGACCATAGGTTTTAGTGCGACAGGATGGTATGCGGAAGGTACGAGTATCAGCCGAGGAACGAAGTTGACGAGAGGGGGTGTACAGATGGAGGAGGTCAGAGATGTAAGGGGGTGCAAGACCGTTGAGAGACTTAAAACATAACAAAGCAATCTTGTAGCGAATTCTCTTTTCAACAGGTAACCAGTGAAGAGATTTGAGAAGAGGAGTGACATGAGAGGAACGAGATTTTCTGAAGATGAGCCTAGCAGCATTGTTTTGAACTTTTTGAAGCTTTTGAATGAGAGAGAAAGGACAGCCCGAGAGGAGGGAGTTGCAGTAGTCGAGACGAGAGAGAACAAAGGCACAGAGGAGAGTTTTGGTGGCTTCAACAGAGAGGATATTGCGAATAGAAGAAATTCTGCGTATCTCAAGATAGCATAATCTGCAAACATTCTGGACGTGTTTTTCAAAGGACAGGGTGTTATCAAGAGTGACTCCAAGATTGCGGACAGTGGAAGATAGTGGAATGTCAGATCCAAGCAGAGAGACAGACAGAGGAAGGGAAGAACACTTAGCCAATGTGGTGGGAGAGATAAGGCTAAGTTCAGTTTTAATGGGGTTGAGTTGAAGTTTGTTTACAGTCATCCAGGAGTGAACATCAGAAATGCAGCCTTGGGTTTGTCTGATTATAGAGGGCAGTTGTGGGAGGGAACCAGAAGTATAGAGTTGGTTGTCATCAGAAAAGCTATGATGGGACATAGAGTGAAGTCGCATAATTTCAGAGAGGGGTTGTGTGTACAGCACAAATAGGATGGGACCTAAAACAGAGCCTTGGGGCACACCAAACTGGAGGGTAGCGGGTGCAGAGGATGAACAACAGACAGAGACTGTTTGAGTGCGATTGGAGAGGTAGGACTGGAACCAAGACAGAGCGATGTCAGAGATACCGAACACTTTATGGAGACGTGTGAGCATGATAGAATGGTCGATGGTGTCGAATGCAGCCGAGAGATCAAGGAGAGATAGAAGAGAGATTTGATTTTGATCAAGAGCAGTCAGAATATCATTTGCAATTTTTACAAGAGCAGTTTCAGGGCTGTGTCCAGTGCGATAAGCCGACTGATAAGGGTAAGAGAGGTTGTTGGCGGTGATATGATCAGAGATCTGTGCGAGAACAATTTTTTCAAGGACTTTGGATAAGAAAGGTAGGTTGGAAACAGGTCGATAGTTTTTGAGGTTATTGGGGTCAAGACTAGGTTTCTTTAAAAGAGGTCTGACCAGGGCAGATTTGAAGGAAGTGGGAAAGATACCAGATGACAGGGAATTGTTGATGACAGTTGTGAAGTGAGGGAGCAAAGTATCTAGGCAGTGTGTTAAGATAGATGCTGGAAGAGGATCAAGCTCACAGGTCTTGATGTCAGAATGGCGGATTACATTGCGGATAGTAGTTTCAGAAGCAGGCTGAAAAGAAATAAGTGGTGTGCCTTGAAACAGAGGGTCGGGAATAGGAGGTTGAGAGATGGGCTGGGAGTCAAGACTGGAACGGATGGACCTAATTTTATCAATGAAAAAATCTGAAAAATGTTGTGCTAAATGGGCAGGGGGAAAGCATGATGGGAGAGGAGATTTATCTGATTTGCCAAGGAGGGTATTAGTAACGGAATATAGCTGTTTTGATGTAGAGCATGCAATAATTTTCGCATTGTAAAAGGCAGACTTAGCAGAGTCAACTATAGCATTGACAGTTTTGTTGGCAGCCTGAAAAATATGTTTATTGATAGTAATGCTGTTCTTCAGCCACCGTCTTTCAGCACGACGGCGTTCACGCTTGGCCTTAAGAAGATCAGGGCCAACGGCAGAAAACCAGGGCGATGGTGGTCTCTGGGATACCCTACGTCTGGTGGCGGGGCGTGCATGTCCAGCAGATCACTAATAGTCCGATTGAGGTCGTCAGCAGAGGCTGGAGGACAGGACTGAAGAGCGGCCAGGAGATCTTCGGTGAAGACGACGGTGTTGATATCAACTAGTTTTCTGACCATGACATAGGTAGTTTGGGGTGGAGGCTTGGTCATTGAAAGTTGGCCGAGGATACAGACATGATCCGAAGGAAGAGTATAATCAATTTCAATGGATTTGATGAAGGACTGGTCAGTTCTATGAACAACCCAATCGAGGATGTTGCCTTTTTCGTGGGTTGGAGTGTCGATAGATTGGGTCAAGCCAAAGGAGTTCAAAGAGCTTATCAGTTTAGCAGTGTGGGTCTGGTTAGGTTCATTATAATGAAAATTAAAGTCTCCTGCAATGATGAAACAGCCTTTCAAGGTGTTACAGTAGGCAAGGAGGTCTGGAAACTCTTCTACAAACACATGGTTTTTAAGCTGGTTCTTTGGGCTGGGTGGTGGACGGTAGAGGAACAGCAGATGGAAAGTCTGGTGGGGTAGAGTGAGGGAGAGCTGGACAATTTCAAAAGTAGAGTGTTTGAATTTAAAGTCAGTCTTGGTAGTAATTCGGGGCAGGAGGGATTCGGCAACAACAAAATGCTTCTACTACTACTACTGCTACTACTACTGCTACTACTACTACTGCTGCTGCTGCTGCTACTATGTATCCATGTACTTATTTATGTACCTATATTTCTATTTGTATGACGCCATGACATGCGCTGAGATTTTGATTAAAGTGTAGATAACTTGCGCAGCATCATCCACACTCTCTCGTCCAGGATCAACTGGATCCAGTGGCAAGACATGGTCAAGACGGCTGGAGATGATTCTGGGTGCAGGATTTTGCCGGAGACATGACAGAATTTGAACAAGAAACCGCCTAACGGGGCTCCGCTCCGAATTTTCTGTAGGGGTTGTTTCCCTTAGCCTTTACTGATCCATCAACTATCCACAAGGCAGTGGAAACGGATGATATCAGTCTGGCAACTCACCAGTGACCTTTCCGCCATGGGAGACCCTACCAGGAGTACTAGACTCCCGACGGCTTAGCTCAATGGATCATAGTTACACGCAAGCTTCTCTACCAACGACAAGGACAATGGCTTCATACTCACAGTTGAAAGTTTCAACCGTAAAGCCCTGTGGCGATGGGGGCGCGACGACGTAGTAGGTGAGGATACACTGGCAGCTACAGCCGCAAACCTGCACACAGGCAGCTCAGGACACTGGTCGTCTTCCAATGAACGAAGCAGCAGAGGAACCCGGCAACATCCTGAGTGACTGAGCAGCCCTCTTCAGGACCCGCACTGCTCACCTCCTAGAATGAGGAAGGGGCTAGAAAAGGTGCCCTAAACATTGCCTGCTTCAACCTACCTGGACCAGCATACCGCGGCTGGTAGGGATCCCATTTAGCGGTCGAAAAAACAGAAACGAAAGAAAGGTGACAAGACTCACCATAGGTACATGGAATGTACGTACACTTCTAGACAATGCCAAAGCTGACCGACCTGATAGAAGAACTGCACTGGTTGCTAGAGAATTAGCTCGTTACAAGGTTGACATTTCCGCTCTATCAGAGACCAGACTGACCGAAGAAGGTCAACTCACTGAGACAGGTGCTGACTATACATTCTTCTGGAGTGGACGTAAACAAGAAGAACGCCGTGAAGCTGGAGTAGGCTTTGCGATCAAGTCCAGTCTAGTTAAGAACCTTGAACGACTGCCTAAAGGTTACAATGACAGACTCATGGTGATGCACTTGCCCCTCACAGACAAAAAGCAAATTAGTGCCTACGCCCCAACAATGACAAATTCTGAAGAGACCAAAGAGAAGTTCTATGAAGATCTTGATTCTCTACTAACAAGCATTCCCAGAGCTGACAAACGTCTGGTCCTCGGGGACTTCAATGCAAGAGTTGGGTCCGACTATGAAGCATGGGCAGGCATCATTGGCAAACATAGCATAGGGAATTGCAACAGCAATGGACAACTCCTCCTTCGGACATGCAGCTCACACAACTTGGTCGTCACTAACACGCTATTTCAGTTGGCAACCAGAAAGAAGACAACATGGATGCACCCTAGATCCAGACACTGGCACATGTTGGACTATGTCATTACCAGAAAGGCCGACAAAGATGATGTACGAGTAACTAAAGCCATGTGTGGCGCTGAATGCTGGACAGACCACCGGCTAGTCATCTCAAAGCTTAACGTCCGCATCAAACCAAAACGCAGGCCTCAAGGCAAGAAACCCCCACCAAAGAGACTAAACACTTCAAAACTAAAAGAGGAAACCACTGTAGAGAACCTCATTAGTGACGTGAACGTCAAGCTGGCTGACCTTCATTTTGGTAATGCTAGTGTCGAAGAAGAGTGGGCAATCTTCAGGGACCATGTCTATACATCAGCCCTAGAGAAAATAGGACCGGTCACATGAAAACATCAAGACTGGTTTGATGAAAACGACCAGCATATCCAAACCCTTCTGGATGAGAAGCACAGACGCCATCTTGCCTACCAGTGTGACCCAAAGTCTGATTCAAAGAAAACTGCATTCATGGAGTGTCGCCGACAAGTCCAGGCAAAACTCAGGAACATGCAAGACAAGTGGCTAAGTGACAAGGCTGATGAAATCCAGCTATATGCAGACCGTCACGACTAGAAAAGGTTTTATGACGCCCTGAAGGCTATCTATGGGCCAAAGTCATCTGGCACCTCTCCATTACTATCTGCGGATGGGGAAATGTTGATCACCGAGCGATCAGAAATTCTTGAAAGGTGGGCGGATCACTTCGATAGTGTCTTGAACCGCCCTTCCTCAATAAATGAAGCAGCCATTGATCGCCTCCCTCAAATAGAAAAGAACAACCAACTTGATGTACCACCTAACATACAAGAGGTCACAAAGACCATCGGCCAACTCTCCTGTGGCAAGGCCCCTGGCGCTGACGCCATACCTGCTGAGATCTACAAAGCGGGAGGTCCAATGCTCACACAAAGATTAACTGAGATGTTTGTAACACTCTGGAACAGTCAATCACTCCCTCAAGACTTCAAGGATGCCTCAATAGTCCACCTATACAAGAGGAAGGGAAACAAACAATCATGTGACAACCACAGAGGAATATCACTACTGTCCATTGCAGGCAAGATATTAGCAAGGGTGCTGCTGAACCGCCTCACTAATCATCTTGAGCAGGGTCTGTTGCCAGAGAGTCAATGTGGATTTCGGGCTGGGAGAGGTACGGTGGACATGATCTTTGCTGCTCGTCAACTGCAAGAAAAGGCGCAGGAACAACACCGAGCACTGTACACAACCTTTGTCGACTTGACAAAGGCGTTTGACACGGTGAGTCGCGAGGGGCTGTGGAAGATAATGGCGAAGTTCGGCTGCCCTCCAGCCTTCGTAAATATGGTGCGACAATTCCACGATGGTATGATGGCACGGATCCTTGATGACGGAGAAATGTCCAGAGACTTTCCAGTCAGCAATGGCGTGAAACAAGGATGCGTTCTTGCACCTACACTATTCTCTATGATGTTCTCGGCAATGTTATCAGATGCATTCTGTCCAGAAGACCCTGGCATAGATATACGCTACCGCACAGACGGCAAGTTGTAAAACACAAGACGCCTCAAGGCGACCACTAAATGCAGTTACAGCACTCTTCGTGACCTCCTTTTCGCAGACGATTGTGCGTTAAATGCTTACAGTGGTGAACAGATGCAACAATGCATGGACACATTTTCAACTGCTTGCGACAACTTCGGTCTCACAATAAGCACCAAGAAAACCGAAGTCATGTATCAGCCTCCTCCAGGTGTTCCATATACTGAACCAAATATCGAGGTCAAGTGCACAAAACTACATGCAGTCGACAGCTTCACATATCTCGGCTGTTCCCTATCACGTTGTGTGCATATCGACGACGAAGTCAACAAACGCATAGCTAAGGCCAGCACTGCATTTGGGAGGCTGCGTCCTACTGTATGGGAGAGAAGAGGTATCTCGGCCACAACTAAACTCAAAGTGTACAAAGCGGTGGTCCTCACCACTCTCCTCTACGGCAGTGAGACCTGGACTGTTTACAGTAGACACGCAAGGAAATTGAATCATTTTCACACCAAAAGCCTCAGAAAGATTCTCAATATCCGATGGCAAGAGAAGATCCCTGATACAGAAGTACTAGAGAGAGCCAATCTCCCCTCCATCTACACTTTACTTCAAAAGAGTCAAGTTCGCTGGACTGGCCATGTGTATCGGATGTCTGACACCAGAATTCCGAAGCAACTCCTCTACGGGGAACTAGCGTCTGGCAAGAGAACAGTTGGAGGCCAGAGAAAACGGTTTAAAGACAGCTTGAAGGCATCGCTAAAGTCCCTCAACATAGACTGGGAGAATTGGGAAAACCTTGCCCTTGACCGTACAGTCTGGCGTAGAAGAATCAAAACCGGATGTACCATTTCAGAAGTGTCTCGTATCCAACCTGCACAAGAAAAACGAGCTGCACGGAAAGCTAGGGCTGCAAACCCTTCAACCACAGTAACCGACCATAGATGTCCAACCTGTGGACGTTACTTCTGTGCCCGGATCGGATTGATCAGTCACCTCCGGACACGCTGACTCAAAGTAACTTCATGAAGCCGTGGTCATTGTCGACGACGACAGACGAACACCACCATCTTTCTATTTATCTAATCTACACACACACACACACACACACACACACACACACACACACACACACACACACACACACACACACACACACACGCACACACACACGAATATATATATATATATATATTTTTGTTTGTTTGTTTTTTTGTATTTTTTTTGTAGAACACACACTTAAATGGATATTATATATGACAATCCAAATATACAAAATGTGTGTACACTCATTTATGATCAAAAACACATACACACATACACGCATGAGCGCATCTGAGCACGCACGCGCGCGCGCGCACACACACACACACACACACACACACACACACACACACACACACACACACACACACACATGTGTATACAGATTGCATAAAGACATACAATCATCTGTACACTTAATCTCAAGCTGACATTTGAATATTTTGATAAAGACACGAACAATAAAGTAAAGAAAAAAGGCATGAGTGTATCAACCCTGTCTTAAGAAAAGAACCGCACACACTCCTCAGAGAAAATAATTATGATAATAATAGTAATAATTATGTTTATAACAACAGCACAATTAACCCATTGTTTGTTTGCGGTATTATTATATTTATCTAACGTCTTATTTATTTATCTAGCTAATACTGCGGTATGTTAAGTCATAGTCTGCAGAATCTGGCTGTGCGCATCAGAAAAAAAAAATAGTCATCATTAAAAAGCAATAATTGGGCGGTAGTACGTCCAATCCATTTCGTACTTTTGTGCAGTCATTCTCAACTTTTGATTATACAATTCTATATCGTATCTCCGTTTAAGTTTTTTCCTAAAGATGTGCAGATTTGGCATCAGTTTTTCACATTTGCATTGATAAATAAAATATTTTGCGAAAAGCAGAATGAAATCAAAAATTTTATCACTTGTAAAAGTTTTGTCAAATCCCAAAATAATCATTTGTTTTGACAGTTTTAAATTGTTAACATGTGTACAATTTGTCTGTACATACGTTTCAAATTCATTCCAAAATGACTGTACATACTGACAGTCCCAAAGGCAGTGTTGTATACTATCTCTTGCTCGATTGCAAAAATTACACAAATTGCTTTGTACTAAACCCATTTCTTTGAGTACAACGTTAGTAGCCAGTATTCGATGGATGACTCTTATCTGAAACCATTTAAGTTTAATTTCTTTAATGTTCTGTAAGTTTGTAAAGCATCGCGTCCAGTTAATTTCTTCTCCAAATGTTAATTCCCATTTATTGCAACAATTTGGACGCTTATCGTCATTGGTTAAAATTTCATAGTTTTGTTCCTTTTGTTTGTGAATTAATTGTTTTGAGAAAACATGGAATCAGCTGCGTTTTATTATTAATAATTGGGATATCAATTTTCTTTAAATAGTCTTTAATTGATTTTATGCAACTGAAATAATTTAAGAAATTCACATGTATGTTGTATTTTTCAGTGAATTCTTCATATGAATAAAAATGACTAGTATCATCGAGGAGATGTCTGATTTGATAAATACCTTTGTTAATCCAATCAGTATGTTTTATACTATCTGTCACAAATTTGATATTATTATTGAAAAATAAGGGTTCTGAGAGAACATCTTCTGAACATTTGGGCTGTATTCTGTATCCAAATATTTCATATATTTTGAAAACATCTTTCCAAAAATCGTTCGTATGATGATGTTGTCTTGCATATATACTCGGACCATATTGGTTATTTTGTATCATTTTTGGATACAGATGATAAAAAACATATTTCCACTTGTGCTCTGTTTTATGAAGTCTGTTAAGCCATGTTAACTTTAGTCCATTTACAAAGTTGTTGATATTTGTCACACCCAGTCCTCCATCTTTAACATATTTAACTATGGTAGTTCTTTTTATTCTGTCACGTTTCTTGTTCCAGATAAACCTGTAAACCATTTTCTGCAATCGATCAATAATATAGTCAGGTGGGTTAGGCAGCAATAGCCATAGATGAACCAGTTTTGATAAAACTAGTGACTTCAAAACAGCAACTCTGCCCAGGGGAGTTATTAACCGTCTTAGCCATATTGCAAACAAAGCTTTTATTTCTTTAAACTTTTCGTCAAAATTTAATTTTTCACAGCCCTTTAAATCACTGGTAAACCAAATGCCAAGTATTTTGAAACTATCAGGATTCCATACAAATTTGAGGTGTGGCATGAATCTAACGTCACTATTCAACATACTTCCTATCCATACCACAATAGTTTTATCAATATTGATTTTCAACCCTGATTTTTCTCCAAAATCTTCTATAACGATTATGGTTTGTTCGAACGTGTGTCTTTCTCCATTTTGAAAGAGTTCAGTATCATCTGCATATTGTGCTATTTTATGTTCCATTTCTCCAATGGTGATTTCTTTAATGTTTTCATTTTCTCTGATCATCAGTGCTAAAATTTCAGCACTCAGAATGAACAAATAAGGGGATATAGGGTCTCCCTGTCTGCAACCTCGTTTTATTTCAAACCATGCTGATGCATTACCGTTCACTAGAACCGTAGACTTAATGTTATTGTAAAAAACCTCGATCCATTTCTTGATGTCATCAGGAAAGCCATATGCAGACAATACCTTGTGCATAAAATTCCAATCAAGAGAATCAAAAGCTTTTTCAAAGTCGATGCACAATAACAATCCAGGAATTTTGTTTAAATTACAATAGTTCATCAAATCATAGACAAGTCTAGTATTGCTTCCAATGTATCTATTAGCCATAAATCCAGACTGATCTTCATTTATCAATTTTGGTAGTACCCTTTTAATTCTTTCAGAAATGCACGCAGTCGCAATTTTGTAAACAACGTTTAATAAAGATATGGGTCTCCAATTTCTGAAATATTCTCTTGGTTTATCTCCTTTGGGTATACAAATAATAATGCCTTCTTTCTGAGTGGAGGACATTTCTCCTTTATGGAAACCATCATTTAGAGCTCGCACAGTTAACTCTCCTATGCGTTTCTTCCAGAAGACTTTAAAAAACTCTGCTGTAAAACCGTCAGATCCTGGACTTTTAACATTTTTCATTTTACTTAGAACATATGTCGCTTCATCGAGAGATATTTCTCCTTCAAGATCAGTAGCTTCCTCTGCTGACAGTGTTGGTAAGTTGTCAACCATCTCAGTAATGTTACAGTCGTCTGTTTCTCTTTGTTTGTATAATGTTTCATAAAAACGTTTTGTTTCGTTCAAAATATCAAAAGTTTTCCTAATAGTAAGTCCATTTCCCCCCACTATTTTTGTCATTTGTTTACTAACATAGTTTCTTTTCTCCATTCCACAGAAATATTTTGTAATCTTTTCCCCTTCACCAACCCATCTAGCTCGGGAGCGTAGTAATACACCTTCCATTTTTTTACTTCTCAATTCAACCAACTGCTCATTTTTAGTGTGTAGACTAATGAGATCCTCTTCATGTTTATGTAACTTTGCTTCCAGATACTTTATTTCATTTTCTAGGGTGTTTTCAAGTTCTCGGTTTTTTCTTTTTCATGGTATAATATGCAATTGTTTTACTGCGAATTTCCATGAGTAATACATCCAAAAACAACTGGTCAGTAATTGTAAAATGTATATCTTCAGTTGGGATATTCGGTAAATTATCTCTTGCATATGGAAGCACTGCATATTGTGCAATGATTTTTTCAATAAGCTCATTTATTTCTTTGACATACTGGGAATCTTTCAAAAGCAAACTATTGAATTTCCAGAAGGTACTTTTTTTGCCACCATCACCTATTTCTATCTCCAAGCTTATC
>CM060311.1:80299306-80321806 GCA_030674185.1 Monoplex corrugatus | reverse complement strand
CTCTCTTTCTTTCTTTCTTTGTTTCTGTCTTCTTTCCTTTATTTTTGCTTTTTTCTTTCTTTCCGTCTTTATCTCTTTTTTCTTTCTTTCTTTCTTTCCTTCTTTTCTTTCTGTCTTTCTTTCCCTCTTTCTTTTCTTCTTTCTTTCTATCGTATTTTCCTTCTTTTTTTCTTTCATTCTTTCTTTCTTCCTTTCCTTTTCTTTCTTTCTTTCCTCTTTCTTTCTTTCCTTCTTTTCTTTCTTCCCTTTTTCTTTCTTTCCTTCTTTCTTTCTTTCCTTCCCTCTTTCTGTCTTTCCTTCTTTCTTTCTGTCTTTCCTTCTTTCTTTCTTCCTTCCTTTCTTTATATCTTCCTTCTTTTCTATATTCTGTCTTTCTTTTACTCTTTTTCTCTTTCTTTCTTTCTTCTTTGCTTTCTTTTTTGTTTCCTTCTTTCTTTCTTTTTTCTTCCCTGCTTTCTTTCTATCTTCCTTCCTTACTTCCTTTCGTTTTTCTTTCTTTCTTTCCTTCTTTCCTTTCTTCTTTGTTTGTTTGTTTCTTTCTTTCTTTCTTGTTTGTAATTTCAAATGTTCGTCAGAAGAAGAAGAAGCGAAAGCCGGTAAAGACCGTAATTAAATATTTTCAAGGTGTACGTCATGTTTCCAATATTGATGTATCCCATCATCTGATTGTTCCTGGCATTCTCCCTGCGATGAGTTTTGTGATTTGACGATGGTTTTTCAGCCTTGAGTAAGTGTAACGTACAATTTCATATGGTTATTTTCGTGCAGTGCCTCTGAAAATTTTCTGCTTTTTGTTTACTTGCTTCTGCTTTAGAAGTCTATTGCACATACCAAATCGCGTGCTTAATCTTCTTCTATTATCTTACACTTGTACCATGTTCACACTCATATTCATATCCACACTCATATTCATATTTATATTCGTTTCTATTGTCACAGTGGATTAACCTCATGAAACTCGGGATGCTCTCCCCTTTGACAGCGGGGTCGCTTGAAGAAATAACTTTCAATTGGTATCGGAAGCTTGGGAGGCGAGTGTCCCGAGAGTGGAGAGGCGTTGGCGCTCCGGGTCCCCTCCGCACCCTCGTGGTGTTTCTTGTTAACTTAAGGTGTATGTTTACCTAGTCAGCTGGTGGAGTTTATTTACTCTTTTTCTTTGTTTGTTTGTTTGTTTGTTTTTGTTTTTTTGGATAGCCCTGAGTCTGATGGCAAAGTTTTTTTTTTTCCTGAAGATAATCCCACCGCTTTATCCTCTGCTGATGAGTGTGATGGTGGACTGACATTGAGTGTTCCCGCAATTTCTCTGATCTTCGTTATCATCATCATGCAGCATGGCGCGTGGCGTTGACGATCATGGCCCTCCATACGAATCTATCCTTTGTCGATGCAAGTATGTCTTCTACCCTTTTTGTCCCCAGCCACACTGCAAAACTGTCCAACATTTTCTTCTTGGGTCTACCTGGTGCTTTTTTTCCATGTAGATTTCCTGTTGTGATTAAAGACTGTCTCGTTTGTTTCGTTTGTTGTCCATGGAACTGTTAACATTCTTCTTAGAAATTACATTTCAGCTGCCACAATATTGTTCTGACTTTGCTTGTTGATTGTCCAAGCTTGGCATCTGCAAAATAGTATTGGTTCTATGTAACAATGAAAAACTCTTTTCCGATGCTAACTGATAGACATTTGTTGGTAAGAACACTTTTCATTTTCTTGAATGCAGTTCTAGCTCTCTGATCTTAGCGTTTCTAATTATGAACTAAAAACAAAACAAAAACAAACACCCCCCCAAAAAACAACAACAACAACAAACAAAACAAAACAAAACAAAACAAAACAAACAAATAACAACAAAAAACGAAAAAAGAACAAGAACGCGTATTTAATACAACAAGACAAGAAAGGTGCAAAGTTTCGGCCAACTGGCCTTAGTCTAGCGTAAGATCATAAACAAACAAACAAACACCAGACACAAAAATTAGGAGAAAAGACTGAAACTTCCCTGCTGCTCTGTCCAATGCTTTGACTACACACCTGACAGAACATATTTCAAAAGAAATAATCTTGTGCGTCCTTTTTTCACATTGGACGGAGCAGCAGGGAAGTTTCAGTCTTTTCTCCTAATTTCTGTATCTGGTGTTTATTTGTTTGTGATCTTATGCTTGACAAAGGCCAGTTGGCCGAAAATTTGCGCCTATCTTGTCTTGATTTATCAAATACGCGTTCTTATTCGTTTTTCGTGTTATTTTGTGGTTCCTGTTTACTTGAACGTGGGCAGTCATACTTGTTTTGGGTTTCTAAGTAAGTCACATCTGGTCTGGCACTGATATGTGAGGATGGGAATGCATTACCGCAGTGAGGTGGCTATCTGTGGTTAAAAGCATCATTTTCACAGTGAGACATGAGTGTCTCTGGATGAAAGCATCATTATCATAGAGAGTTGAATGTTTCTGGTTAAAGGGCTGTTTACGATAGACAACCGAATATCCTTGGTTAAAAGTGCCATTACCATAGAGAGTTGAATGTTTCTGGTTAAAGTGTAGTACACCACAGACATATAAATATCTCTGGATAAAAGTGTAATTTCACATGCACTTGAATGTCTCTGATTAAAAGAGTCATTACCACAGAGAGTTCAATGCCTTTGGTTAAAAGTGTCATTTACCACAGAGATTTGAATGTCTCTGGTTAAAAGTGTCGATTACCACAAGGAATTGAGTGTTTGGTTAAAAGTGTAATTACAACAGAACTGAAAGTGCCTCGTCACAAGTAGTGGGAAACCTTACATACCAGGTAGAAACTCTCAAAAAGAAGACCTCCAAATACCGTCGAAAATGCAACTGTTGGAAAGTTTCGTTGCACAGCGTTAAAATAACTCACTTTACTTGGCGACTGGATGGTTTACCGGTAAACTGCTGCTGGTATCAGACTTTTCTCTCTCTCTCTCTCTCTCTCTCTCTCTCTCTCTCTCTCTCTCTCTCTCTCTCTCTCTCTCTCTCTCTCTCTCAGTCTCTATCTGTGTCTGTGTCTGTCTGCATATGTCTGTGTCTATGTCTGTCTGTGTTTGTCTCTATCTCTGTTTCTGTCATAGCCACTCTCTCGGAATCTCTCTGTCTCTCTGTCTCTCTCTGTCTCTCTCTCTCTCTCTCTCTGTCTCATCTGTGTGTGTGTGTTTGTGTGTTTGTGTGTGTGGTTGTGTGTGTGTGTGTGTGTGGTGTGTGTGTGTGTGTGTTTTGTCTGACTGTCTGTCTGTCTGTCTCTCTTTCACCTGCTCACTCACTCGCTTACTCTTCCTCCTCCCCTCCCTCTCTCTTTTGCAAGAGTTTATTGTTCAGAACAGAGCATATCTGGTCATGAGCTCAGTTATCAAGAGAGGGCCTTGATAAGAATACACACAATGACGTATTTCTATGAAAGGAGTGCCCAGTTACTCACGCAAAGCAGCACGCGGATGAGTGGGGAGATTGCAGCTACTGTGTATGTAGTTGCAATTTTATTTTGTATGTGTGTGAGTTGTAAACTATTGCCCCGATATGTATCTACAAAAATAATAAATAAAATAATAATAAAAGTCATATAAAAAAGTTTGATTTTCTCACCATAGCCACCCACCCGTTGACCAAAGTGCCGCCTTTGCTGCGATGGGCATGTTGAGCGTGTCATAGTTGTCACTGCAACGCGCAGCAGGCATGACGCTGCGCTAAGAGTGTTTGAAGATAAAGCGCCGTGGTGCAACACACGAACTTGAGTCTTTTCAATGAAACATCAAGATCATTGTTTTGCAAACATGATCAGCCCAATAGTTGAATATCATCATCCTCCTCCTCCTCATCATCATCATATGCCATGCCACATGGTGTTGGTGATTATGGCCCTCCATACGAATCTGACTTTTGTTGTCGATGCAAGTTTGTTTTTTTCTAAGGATCATTGCACTCAGGGAGGTTAACTTTGTGCTCACCTTTTTTTTCGTCCCATTTTCTGCGCCACTTTAATGGCCACAGAAGCTGAAACAGTTTTTATTATGCGATGATGATGATGTCGATGAGGATGATAATCATGATGCTATAGAGTTCCATCTAGGATTGAGACTGCGTGACAGGGTTGTACTCTACGCTTACTATCATAATATATCCTGGCGTCAACCAGGCCTGAGAGATACAGATACCTGCAGTGCTGGTCAGAAGATTTGAGCAACACCCTCAATGACGCATCCACGAAGTGGATGAGACTCAACTGTGTGGTTCCAGTCTTCCCAATGAGCCCATAGCACGCCCAACTCTCGGTAGGAGCCGGTTAGAGCCGAAAAATCCCACGATGATTTTTGAAGGTACTGATGGGGATTAGAACCCACAACCTTCCAGTCGGTAGTCCGTTGCGTTAACCACTACACCACGGCGACTGGTTTGTCGATACAAGTATATCTCCTACCCTTTCTGTTCCCAGCCACTCTGCAGAAGTAATATTTCTCCCTGGGTATATCTCATACTCTTTTTCCCTATCTAGTTTTCCTGTTGTGACTAGAAGCTTAAGTTTCCCTTGCGTCATAAAATGCCTACTAGTAGCAGTACTATGCCTGTCAGTGCTGGTTCTGACCCAGCATGTGTAGGACACCACCAACTAAACTCTCCACAAACAACAACAGTCTTTGTTTTGTCCCCAAGCCCCACTCAGTAAAAAATCAATGCTCTCTCTCTATCTCTATCTCTCCCTCCTCCTCTCTCTCTCTCCCTTCTCTCTCTCTCTCTTTCGCTCTATCTCTCAGTTTGTATACAAGCCACATACAGTATTCTGCAGCCATGCATGCATCGCATCACTCTAGACAGCGTGATAGGACTATAATAATCGCCTTTGATGATGAACTCCCAATGTGCCAGACTTGACTGATGGAAGAAGCTTCATTTTTGCAATGGCATGTTCATTGTCTTGTAAATGATTATTTGGAATTGTCTGCAAGTTCATTGACAGAGACAAACACAAACAAACAAACAAACAAACAAACAAACAAACAAACAAACAAACAAACAAACAAACACCACCACCAACAACAACAACGACAACAAAAACGCACACCACAAAAGAAGATTTAGAATGTGTATTTTCATACAAAAAGAGAAAAAGACAAGACAGGCTTAAACTTTTGGTCATCTGACCTGTGTCAAGTGGAAACGTAAGACAACAAATTTCGAAACGTCGTGGAAGTTTTGCTGTTTTTCTTGCAATTTTTTAAATTTGTTTTCTGTTCTTTGTTCTTTGTACTTTGTCATCTTACGTTTACACTAGACAAAAGCCAGTCATCCAAAAATACACATCTGTCTTGTCTGGTTATATTAGCTACGCCTTCTGATTCTTGCTTGTTTTGATTCTATGAACATTGGTTTGTTTGAAGGTTTATTTGATGCTTGATTAATCTTCTATAATTTTCTGGCCGGTTATTTTCTTTTTTTTTGTTTTTTGTTTCTCTTTATTTTATTTTGTCTGTTCATCTTATTCTATTTATTCTATTCTATTCTATTTTATTGTATTTCATTTTATTATTGTTAATATCCATCCATTTGTTCAGTTATCTGCTATTGATTTATTTACTTGTTCATTTATTTATTCATTATTTTATCTTCTTAAGTACTAACTCTGTATTATTCTTGATTTCATTGTACTGGTATCTTACGTTATAGTATTCATGACGTATCTTTCTTAAGCTGTACTTGTAACTGTAAACACATGCTAAGTGTATAGATTACCAACAGCAAGTTTGAAAAATGGACTCTTGTCAATAACGTTTACTGTTTGAAACTAAAGCATTATTTTCATTGTCATTGTCATTGTAATTGTTCTTATCATTCTCACTCTCTCTCTCTCTCCATCTCTCTCTCTCTCTGTCTTTGTCTGTCTGTCTGTCTGTCTGTCTCAGTCTCCATTTCTGTCTCTGTCTCTGCCTCTCTCTCTGTCTCTGTCTCTGGCTCTCTCTCTCTCTGTGTCTCTCTCTCTCTCTCTCTCTCTGTCTCTGCCTCTCTCTCTCTCTGTCTCTATGCTCTGTATCTGTTCCTGCCTGTCTCTCTGTTTCACTAATTTTGAGTGAGGTTAGGGGAAAAAATAATCGCTGCAACTCCTTGCAACTTAAAATAGTTTCAAAAGCTCAACATGCTTGTGACCCATTTCTGCACTTCCAGAACTTCATTTTCTCGTTGTCAGTCTCCCTTTAAAAAAAGAAGAAGAAGAAGAAAAAGAAGAAGAGGGTGGAGAAAGAGAGAGAGAGAGAGGAGAGAGAGGAGAGGAGAAGAGAGAGAAGAGGGAGAGAGGAGAGAGAGAGAGAGAGAGAGAAGAGAAGAGAAGAGAGAGAGAGACAGAGACAGACAGACAGGAGAAGAGAAGACAGAGAGCAGAGAGCAGAGACAGAGACAGAGACAGGCAGAGAGAGAAAGAGAGAGAGAGAGAGAAAGAACAGAGACAGAGACAGAGAGACAGAGAGAGAAAGAGAGAGAGAGTGAGAAACAAAAATAGAGAGAGAGAAACAGAGACAGAGAGAGCGACAGAGAAGAGAGAGAGTGAGAAGAAAATGAGACAGAGAGAGAGAGAGAGAGGAGAGAGAAGAGAGAGAGAGAGAGAGAGAGAGAGATGGAGACAGAGAGACAGACATAGAGAGAGAGAGAAAGATTGTTATATATTGCCCAGAAAGCAGTATGTGTTTGTGTATCTATATGTGTGTCTGTGTATCTATCTCTGTGTCTGGTTGTCTCTGTGCCCGTGACAGTAATGCATCAGCTGTACTTTCTCGTTCATTTGTTTCTGGATGAGCCTTGAGCACATTTTGGCTCAAAGACGTAGATTGTAGAGGAATCGCAAATTCATAAATCTGGAAGATTTGGCACCAAAGTCAATCGTAAGGAACAAAACTGGTGCCCAACATCAGCACTTTTGGGGGGGGGGGGGGGTCAAAGGTATTTGAGCAGCAAATTATCAAGAACTTTTTGTATTATTTGCATTACGTTTTTATAGTCTGATATTATTTGCATTATGTTTTTAATGTCATAAACATATTGTTCTCATGTCATATTGTTCTCGTTTAACGTCAAGTTGTATATAATTTCTTCAATGCATTTTTTAAGGTCGCAGTGACTCCGAAAAGGACAAAAGCTGACTTTCTTGGAATAGTCTTCACATAAAAAGGGGAATTTGTTACGATGGCTTTCCTGTGGTTCTTTAATTTTTTATTTTATCTTATTATTTTTAGTAAAAGGAGGTTTGTGAGATTGGCTTGTCCATCTTGTTTGAAACTTGAAAAACAACCTTCTCCCCTCCTCCCCTCCTCCTCCTCGTAGGCCTACTTCCTCTTCTCCTCGCTTTCAAGTGGGAGTTGTTGGCAAGGGGTACGTAACTCAATTGGCATCGATTCTCACCGCGACACCTTCACTTGTAAGATGCAATTATCACCCCTGACTTACTCAGTGTGAGTAGTGGAATGGTATTAAAACAACATCGCTTACCTCCCTTGTAAAGTCCTGCTTCTCTTTGAATGTCGTCTTCTCTGACCTCTTTGAAAAGAGATTTTTAGGGAGTTGGGAATTGATAGGGTAATGATGGTTGATATGTTGCAGGACGCACTTTCTGCCTTTGATAACCGCGATCTCCATCAAGCTTCAAAGAGTAAAGATGAAGAGTTGGGGAGAGAAACGAAAGAAACATGTTGCACACACACACGCACAGCACACACACACACACACACACACACACACACACACACACACACACACACACACACACACACACACACACACACACACACACACAAACACACACAAACACACAGACACACACAGACACACACACACACAGACACACACACACACACACACGCACGCACACACACAAACACGCACGCATACACACACACACATATACAGAGAGAGAGAGGAGAGAGAGAGAGAGAGAGAGAGAGAGAGAGAGAGAGAGAGAGAGAGAGAGAGAGAGAGAATTCAGAACTTAGAACTTTTTAATGTACTTCGGCCTTAGGCCACAATACTATAGTCAGTGGGGTGGGGAAGGAGATAGGGCTTTAGTAATTTACACTAATATTGCAATGCATATGATTGCATCGTCGAACATTGTCACTTTCAGTGCTTTCCTCAGTTGATACTTCGTCGGTGTAACAGTCAACAGATCCTTCTTTTGCTGACCCGATCTAACATTCAATGAAGGAACACACTAAACAAGTGCTTGACTATCATCAAGCTTTATCAGTGCATTAAGGCATCAAACAAGTCATAAAGATATTTATATACATATACATACATCGTTACATTCCTCCATCTGCTGGTCAAGCAAGTAGTCTCTCTGTACATCCAATAGCAAGTCACATAACACAATCATCAAACGATCAACAAATGATTGGTAATCACCTTGCTTGCGAAATAAACTTCACTTCATCCATCCAATCAAACAAATACTTAGTAATTCAGTGTACCGTGACAACGGTCAATCAATCAATCAATCAACTACCATTTAATCATTTGATTAGCCATATAAACGACATCAGTTGAATACTGAACTGTTTCACTGACAGTCAGTCACCTAATAAAATTGCTCTTCTATAAACCAAACTAGTTAGCTAGTCACCGAATAATTTGATCAGTTTCATATAAATCATTTTCCCGATCAGTATTTAATCAGCAACTTATCATTGGATCAATCATTCAGTCAGTCCATCCATCCATCAATCAATGAATTAATCAAACAATCCTGTTAAGCAGTCAAATCAATGGATAATCAATTTAACAAACATTTGTGAATCAAGTAATCGATAAACAATTCAATTTTTCAAAACTGTCTTTACCCCCCCGCATTCTTGTGCATAATTTACAGTCTGTACTCAAGACTTATAAGCACATAATAAGCATACATCAGTTCATACCGAAATGATGACAAAAAATGCAGTGGAACCAGCATTAATAGTTTTACCATTTATCATAACTATAAAACATTGTATAATCACTTTTGTACTGGCGATGACTTATTTTCGTTAGTTTATTAGTTCATGATTTTCTTGCGCCTGTTGATGGCATGAAAAACAAATATAGAACACTGTATCTATGATGAGAATTTTCTGCTTTGAGCAGTAGATAAAGTGGTAATCTAGCTGAATCTTTGGGGAATTTTACTCTAATATATGTGTAAGAGGGACAGTCATATAAGGTGATGCTCATTTTCAACATGTTTTGCAGAAAGGGCACTATAACGATGTGAATTGTTATTCAGCGGTAGTATGTCCTTAAATCTTAGTTGCGTGATTGCCACTCTGAAACAATATGTATCCATGTCAGACATATATTTTTCTTTTTCAAAAATTGTTTTGAAAGCCCCTAGCACTCATATCTGTCACCATCTCTAATAATACTAGTGCATTCTTGAATAAACAGATCAACAAGTCTTTGTCTAAATATGTTTAAAAATAGTTTTACATCCCCTACTCCCTGTTGCAGCCATACAATGTTGAAACCTGCATCACACAAGATTATTCTTACCTCTGATGCCCAACAATCCTTTCCATTTCTATTTAATTCCAGAAGCATTCGGTAAGCTTTATGCGGTAATCTTTCGGCACTCATCTGTAGCAATTTAAATCAATATCTTAAGCATGCGACAGCGGAGTTAACGAATAATGGATATCTTCCCAGATCAGCGTACACCATCTTGTTTGATGTCTTAACAGGCACGTTTAAAAACCTTTTGCACGCCATCATATGTACCATTTATATGTGTTCCATTCGTTTTAATTCCCGTACTTCTGATGCCTACAACAAAATGGGTTGTACCTTTGCGTCAAATATTTTAAAGAAAGTATCCATTGTCATTTCCGTGAATTTTTGGAGAACCGTATTAAGCTGTACGACAGCTTTCTTCCCCTTAGTTGCTAAATGTACAGTACCTTTTTTGACACTTACCATTGTTGTGAAATTAAATCCTAAATAGCAATAATTATTCACTACTCCCAACTTATTTTCTCCATATGAGCATTTTTTTCACGTTTTCCGAGGAACCCTCCGTTTCTAAAGATCATGACCTTCGTTTTGTCGATATTTACTTTTAATTTCATGTTGTTTCAACACGTACTTAAAACATTCAGCTGATTCTGTAAACCATTTGGTGTAGTTGAAAAAAGTACCACATCTTCTGCAAAGAGTAAAACAAAGGAAACATGAACTGGAAGCCGAGTTCCACAAAACTTCGAAAAGCAGTGATATTCAAGACAGACTTACTTTGGCCACAAATACTCTACATTGCGATGTGGAAAATGGTTTCAATACTTTTGTACAATGTCTGAGAGATGCCAGTGCCTGTATGTATAAAACGTATAAAGTTGACTGGAACAAAAGATCATAATGGTTTGACAATGTTTGCCAGCAAGCAAAAAACAAAACAAAACAACAACAACAACAACAAAAACCCAAACAAAACAAAACAAAAAGAAACTAGGCATAAACTAAATCATTTTAGGAAAACTAAGAAGGAAGAAGATAGAATTTCATGTGTGGAAGAGAGGAAAACGTACAGACGTTTACTAAAGACAAAGAGACAAACATTTACAGAACTGAAAGCAGATTCGCTAACCATGGAACTAATTCATCACAGTTCTGGAGACTGCTAAGAAGTATGGGTTGTGGAAACAAAGACAGAGTCTCGAATGATATTGATATTGATGTCTGGTTCGAACATTTCAAGAATATTTTTCAAAATTATGGGGGACATGTTGGTGAACATTGCGATATTGAGGTAGATCTATCTGAGGAAAGGGAGTAAACATTAAATAGAGATATATCTGAAGAAGAGGTTAAACAAACAGTTGACAAACTTAAGACTGGGAAAGCAAGCGGAACTGACGGCGTTTCAGCTCAAATGTTAAAAAAAAAATGGTAGAAAAGATGTCAGTTTTTCTAACCAAACTGTTTAATATAATTTTCGACTCGGGGATATATCCAAAAAGAGTTGTCCAAAGCCATTATCAAGAAAGGGGATCCTGAAAATGCAGATAATTATAGAGGTGTATCTTTATTAAGCATGAATCTAAATGTTACACAACAATACTGAACATGAGATTGTACACCTGGTTAGAAGCTAATAATTTGATCTCAGAGAGTCAGGCAGGTTTTTGTAATAAATACTCAACTGTTGATCATATATTCACACCACATGCTATCATTCAGAAATGCATGCATAAGAAAGGGATGAAATTACATATTGCTTTTGTCGACTTTAAAAAGGCTTTCGACTCTGTCAGACATGATAAACTCCTTCAAGGTATTAGAAATGAGGGTGTTAAAGGGAAATTTCTCGCATCATATGGCAATGTACAAATCATTGGTGTCATGTATCCGAGTTAACAATACATTTTCAGAGATGTTTTAATGTCCGGTTGGAGTAGGACAAGGTTGTGTTTTGAGTCCGACGTAGTTTTCGATATTTCTAAATCAGTTAGCGAATTGCATGAGCGACAAAGGAAAACATGGCACACAATTACTACCTGGATGTTGAAAAGAGAAGAGAGAGAGAGAGAGAGAGAGAGAGAGAGAGAGAGAGAGAGAGAGAGAGAGAGAGGTTTATGTATAAATACCAGGCAAAGTAGGGCTGACGATAACAGCTTGCAAAAATGTCTCACAATCACGTTTTATTTCCCCAACCTGGGGCAACGCAAACTGAAATTAAAGATTTTGCATAAGCACACGAACTGTCTGTTTAGAGTATCCCCCTTTTTTCCACTTGATCATGTGTATGTCTTCCTATATGGTATCATCAATGCCAATTCTGTATTCTAGTCCATTTGTCTGCCTTTTGGTAACACGTGTCCCGAAATAGTCACCTACATGTGATATTGGACACATGATGATCACCAGTTTTCTTGGAACCCAAATGCGTAAAACCTTTTTAACTATGTGAAGCTTTCCTGAAAAATGAAATTGAAAATTGCCATTATCGTTTTTACAAATATAGAATGTTCCAGACACAGGTAGCAGGCAGTTTAGTAATAAGATATCATCACTTTGATTCATGTTGTGCTGACAAAATGCAATAACGCAAGGAAACATTGGAAACTGAGGATTGTGTTCCGCTGTTCATAAGCAAGATCGTTATGGAGTTTTAACACACACACACACACACACACACACACACACACACACACACACACACACACACACACACACACACACACACACACACACACACACACACACACTCAAACACACACACATACACACACACACACACACACACACACACACACACACACACACACACACACACACACACACACACACACACACTCAATTTACCTCAAGTCATCCGAAAGACTAGCACCTATACCACCGCTTGAAATCTGGAGGAAAGGGGGAGGGGTACAGAAACATTCGCTGTCCATATCGTAGTTCGAACCCTGTCTTCTCGTGTCCTACACAGGTGATTTAACCACCAGCCCACACATTCCACTGGTTTCATGCACAGTGCAACAAATACTCACGACTGTGGCAATGGACTTCCATCTGTCTCTATTACTTGTTGCCTCAAGCATCTCTTCCACCCTCTTTGTCCCTAGCCACTCTGCAAGTCCGTCTAGTATCTTCTCCCTGGGTCTACCTGGTGTTCTCTTTCCCTCTAGCTTTCCTTTTGTGATCAGGTGCTCCAATTCCCCTTTCCTCACAAAATGGCCTATAAATGTTGTCTGTCTTTTCCTAATCTTCCTTATGAATGATCTACTTGTGTCTGCCTCCATCAAGACTGTCTCGTTTGTTTTCTTTGCTGTACATGAACTCTCGACATTCTTCTTAGAAACCACATCTCGGCTGCCTTAATCTTGTTCTGGCTTTGTTCGTTGACTGTCCACGCCTCACATCCGTACAACAGTTAAAGGGACTAATCGTTTGGCAAGGTAAGGTATCCCACAGAGTGGAATGCCACTAAGTTAATCAAAAATACCATTCTACAAAGCCAGACTACATGTGTTTTTGCCATTCATATCAGTAATGATTCACAATTATCCTGCTGTGTGAGTTATTATGAATATAAGAGAAGAAACAAAAACAAACAAAAACAAACTTTTATTTTCAAAGGTGAAGTCGTAAGCTTTCTACTTTATCTTATTATATTTTATTTCTTTTAATATGATTAGGTTAGATGTGTAGAGTAGCAATGACTAGTTGTAAGACAGGTCCATTGAGACCTAGTACTACTAGCCTTGTGTAAAAAAGTTTTGAATTTTCAAGTTTAAAGTTTTCTATTTTCTAAAAACAATTCTCGCCTGGGGAGGGTCTATACCAGTTGGAATATACGATAACCGTGGAGAGTCTGTATGAAAAATATAACGTTAACGACATAAAACGTTAAAAAATGGTATAAAACTGGAATGCCAGTAGTAGAGAGAGAGAGAGAGAGAGAGAGAGAGAGAGGAGAGAGCGAGAGAGAGAGAGAGAGAGAGAGAGAGCAGAGAGAGAGAAGAGAGAGAGAGAGAGAGAGAGAGAGAGAGAGAGAGAGAGAGAGAGAGAGAGAGAGAGATGGTAGGAGAACGAAACTTTAATTGTATCGGCATCACTTTAGGTGAGATTTCAGAAAAAAAACGGCAGCAGCTAGTCACGACCAAAATGTTTCACAAGCTGAACATGCCTATGACCCATTTCTGCACTTTCAGAACTTCATTTTGTCTTTTTCAGCCTTAAGAAGAAAAGAAAGAAACCTCTCGCTCCCACCTTCACCCCATCTAACCCTCCAGTAACTAACGCCTCATCGCTTTTATTCATGTAAGACTCCATGTCGTTTCTTGTGAGACTGAATGGTATTTGTGGTGAGGCTATATGACGTTTCTATTGAGACTTTGACGTTTCTACTGAGACTATAGCGTTTCTATTGAGATTTTCTATGACGTTTCTCGTCAGACTATTTGTTGTTTCTAGTGAGATTTCATGGCGTTTCTAGTCAGACTATGACATTTCTAGTGAAACCCTATGGCGTTTCTAGTGAAGCTATGATGCTTCTAGTGAGACGGTATGCTGTTTGTAGTGAGATTATGTTGCTTCTAGTGAGGCTCTATGACGTTTCTAGTGAGAATTTATGGCATTTCTAGTGAGACTGAATGGAGTTTCTACTAGGACTGATATTTCTAGTTGGGACTTTCTATGACATTTGTAGTGAGACTGTATGGCGTTTCTAATGAGACCAAATGACCTTTTTAATCATGCTCTATGGCGTTTCTAATGAGACTATGGCGTTTCTAGTGAGACTCAATAGCGTCACGGTTGCATGTCCAATTCCAGATCAGAATGTTGTGGCCCCGTCACTTCGTTCTGGGTTTGTTCCTGAGGCTAGCCATGTTTTACGCGTGTTGGCCGGCTCTTGTGACACAGTTGTAACCTCACACAGTCTGAAGAATTGGTGTTTGGGTTCAATCCGATCCTGCACCATTTCAATTTTGCTTTTTCGTTGTCCAGTTATAAAGTTTGAGTCATTCTGATGATTTTATTGTTTCATATGTCCCGTTCTTGCCCTCTCCTCATTTACAACCTTGCCAGCGCATCGGCTTTTGCATAGAATCAAGAAGTCTGACAGATACTTGCTGGCAGAGTGCATATGGGATTTTCTGATTCTGATAAATCCCTCTTGAACTAACTCTGAACTCATATCGGAGTTGTTGACAGCAGTACGTATTCAGTTTTTAATGAATCTTCAAGTGACATTTTTACTTTCATCAACCAATTATCTCCACTAAGAGTGAGTAATGGGATGGTATTGAAACGCCATTGCTTGTAATATAAGCCAGTCCTGTCCGTTATCTTTCTTTGCATACCCACCCTTTTTTTCTGCTGAGCAAAACATCAAAAAGTCTCACCACGGTTCTTTTTTTTTTTCGCTAAGTTTTGAGTATCCATTCTTGGTTGTCTTTGGTATTTTGTTTGCACTTTACAGAGGCCAGTTAGACAAAATTGGCGCCTGTCTTATTTTATATATCGAATACGTGTTCACATCCTGTTTGTGTGTTTTTGGTTCCTGGGTTGTTTTTTTTTTGAACGCTGGCAATCACTTTGGTACAGATTTCTCTTTGCATGGCTCGTGCACTGACCTTTTTGAAAAGTGATTTTAGAAGTGGGGAACGCATGGAAAAGGATGTGTGCAGGGGTGACAGAAGTAGTCCAGAGTACGATCTTTACCCATTATGATTCCCAAAAGTTTCATTCAACTTTTGAAAGTTAACTTGTAAAATAAAAAAAAATAGCTTACGAAATGGTGAAGTGTTTTCAAATCATCATCAAATCTACGGCTGAAATTACAAACATTGAAAGCATTTCATTGCTAATTCTTGGTTTCTGAACAAAACAGCATTTCAGAAACCAAGAACTGGTAAAGAAATGCTTTCAATAGTTTGGTACTTTTAGATAAAGACCCTGCTTATACTTCGAACGACAAAAAAAAAAACAACCCACCTCTCGTCGGGTTTATTATCTCTTTCTCATTTTGCTTGGTTTTATATTATGATGTTTCCCTAAAGCCTTTAACTATATTTGACATTGCATACAAATGGCCCGTCTACTTTTAGCGAACATAGATCATAACTTTCATTCGTCAAACTAGGAGTATTCCACGGCGAAAAAACGAAAATGAAATGGGATTATATATATATATATATATATATATATATTATATATATTATATATATATATATATATATATATACAGGGTGTTTCAAAGAGAATACGCCAAAATCATCACGTGATGTGTCAAAAACGAAAAAAATTACAAACCTCTAGCATGAACACATGTGTTGTATATACATTCAAGTTTCATTTCATGTTTTATAAGTGCTCAATGTGGCCGCCACCGGCAGCGCGGACAACATCAAGCCGATATGAGAATTCCTCCCAAACGCGCCTCAGCATGTCACGGTCCACCGTGTTGATTGCAGCTGTCATTCGATCTTTCAAGTCATCGATACTTGCTGGAAGTGGTGGAACATAAACTTGGTCTTTAACATACCCCCACAAGAAAAAGTCACACACAGTGAGGTCCGGGGATCTGGCAGGCCAAGCACAGAGAGCAAGGTCTTTAGCACCTCTCCTCCCAATCCATCGCTGAGGCACGTTTTCATTCAGATAAGCTCTAACCCCGAGATGCCAATGGGGTGGTGCTCCATCTTGCTGAAAAATGAAGTCATTCGAATCTGCTTGCAGTAAAGTGAATAGCCAGTTTTGGAGCATTTCGAGATAGGTTTGTCCTGTAACGGTGTTTCCTTCAAAGAAAAAGGGACCATAGACCTTGTCTTGAGACACAGCACAGAAGACGTTCACTTTAGGGGAATCTCTTTCATGCTCAACAGTTTCATGTGGGTGATCTGTTCCCCAAATGCGCACATTGTGACGATTGACTGTGCCGCTCAAATGGAAAGTCGCTTCGTCACTAAAAACTAAACGTGAAAAGAGAGTTTCATCACCTTCCTCCAACTCCAGCATTGACTCACAGAATGTCCTCCGCATCACCTTGTCATCATTAGTAAATGCTTGGACGAGGCTTAGTTTGTATGGTTTCATGTGTAATCGTCTCTTTAACACACGCCAGACAGTGGTATGAGGGATGGCAAGCTGAAGACTTGCTCGACGTACGGACTTACGTGGGCTGCTCTCAAATGCATCATGAATCCTCTCCACTTGCTCCTCTGTAACACGTGGTCTTCCAGGACTCTTTCCTTTGCACAGACACCCACTCTCTTTAAACTGTCTAACCCACCGTCGAATGCTCTCACGATGGGGCGGATCAATGCCGAATTCTGTTCTGAAAGCATGTTGCACCGTGACAATGGCGTTTGTTTTCGCGAACTCAAGCTCGCAAAACGCCTTCTGCTGAGGAGTCGCCATTTTGATTGATCTTCCCACAATTCAGCTGCACCGGAAGTTATACTAACGACAGCGGTGAAACTGACACCCAATCAAACTTTGATAACTACTCTATCAAATAACCACTGATTCAGTCCACTACAATGCTATAGACCTGAAAAAACTGCGTAATGATTTTGGCGTATTTATTTGAAACACCCTGTATATATATATATATACATATGTGTGTGTGTGTGTGTATGTGTGTGTGTGTATATATATATGTACTCATCTGTGCATACACACACACACATATATATATGTATATATATATACATATATATATACATATTTGTATATATCCATATATTCTTCAGTATACAGTATACTGCATATAGCAACAGCATATAGAACTCAACAGTTTCGTAAAACTTCAAAACCTTGCCAACACATTGGGTTCATGTGCAAGTTTATGGTATGTGCCATGATTAGTTTGGATCCTTTGCCTGTGACTCATTTGTGCACTTGCAAAACTTCGTTTTCTGCTTTCTTTAACTTTAAAATAAGCTCCATCTCACAACTCCCTTACCTCCCCTTCCTCTGCTTCTCAACAACAACATGACGTCAGAGTTGTTGGCAGGAGTACATAACTCACTTTGGCATCGATTCTTACTGCGACACCTTCAATGTGCACTTTGCAAGACACAATTATCACCCTTGAATTACTCGGTGGGATTGGTATTAAAACAACATCGGTTATCTCCCCTTGCAAGTCTTGCCACTTACCTCCCTTTGCATGTCGTCGAAGCTGGCCTCTTTGAAAAGTGATTTTGGAATCTCGGTAAAGAAAGAAATGGTGAGAAGGACGGGGGGGGGGGGGGAGGGGGATCGAGGTGCTGTATGGCGCGAACTCTGTCCAATTTATCACAGGTCTACATTAAGCTTCTAAGAGGGAAAAGTAAAAAGGGGAGAGAAATATTGCAAGTTGTCTGATCAGTCAAACCAGAGAGTGTTTCCAAAGCTCCAGGAAAAGGAAAGTCCAGTAGCAGTTAAACAGTTGAAAGCGTTTCACAGTAATGTGTTGGAATGCTGTATAACAAACCTAGCTCTCTCATCTCGATCTGAAACAACTTGCTACTCTTGCTGCTACTACTACTACTACTGCTACTGCTGCTGCTGCTGCTGCTGCTGCTACTACTACTACTAGGGAGAGAGAGAGAGAGAGAGAGAGAGAGAGAGAGAAAGAGAGAGAGGGAGGGAGAGATAAGCATAATACCCACATATATGCCCATGCAAACATACACACGCAAACACACACACACACACACACACACACACACACACACACACAAACTCAACGCAATACAACACATATCACTTAAATGAAAACAGTCAGGCTTACCTAATCTTTCACGACGTGGGAAAACAAATGGGACTGCTTTAGAGAGACTGGTTCGCGTCAGACTGCTTTTTCAGTCAAGTTTAAAGTTTGCGGAGACAAATTAGTTTAACTGTATTCATGACTTTGAGCTCTTGTTTGTCGGAAGAGAGAATTAAAGGAGAGTAAGAGAGAGGACCGCTAAAGGCAATTGGTGTAGGTAGGAAAACTGAACGTGATTTTCTTCAGATTTTTTTTTCTTTTTTGCCCTTTCTCTGTCTCTGTTTCTCTGTCTCTGTCTCTCTCCCCCCTCTCTCCCCCCTCTCTCTCTTTCTTTCCCTCTCCTTCTCTCTTTATGTCTCTTCTATGTTTGTCTGTCTGTCCGTGTCTGTCTCTCTCTGTCTCTGTCTCTCTCTCTCTAACATCTTGATGGGATTTATATGCAGGTTTATTAATTAATGCCGTGATCATTTGGATCTTTTCCCTTAGGCGCAGGTGTAGTATTAGTGGTTGTGAAATGTACACAGAGTGCACTGACGCCATATTGAAAAGCTGAAACTATAAGTGAAACTCATCCTTTGTTTTATTCTTTCAGACAGCCTGTATTTTGTTTTGTTTGTTTGTTTTTGGGTTTTTTGTTTTGTTTTTCTTTGATAGAGCCGTGGAATCAAGATCCCATCTCTTCAGTTCAGTCCCAGCCAACAACATTGGAATCTGTCCTGTTCATTGCCTGTCTTGATGTTTCCATCATTCTGGTGGTGTTGGCTTTGCTTTTGATTGGTCTGTTTTCTCTGCCTCTCAATTTCAAGACCACACCAGCGCTTAGGAGTTTTGTGCAGGCTCAAGAAGTCTGCCAGACTTCGTTCCTTCTTTCTTTCTGTCTTTTTTCGTCTATTTATGAAAATGTATGGTGTTTAGCTTGGGAGGAGAGGAAAGTACCAGAAGACTGGCAAATGCAATAGTGGTGCCAATATGGAAGAAGAAGGGCAGCAAGAAAGACTGCAGTACCTACAGAGGCATATCACTACACAGCCATGTAGGGAAAATGTTCGCAAAGATCCTGGAGCAGCGCACTCGAGCGAAAACAGAACATCTCCTCAGTGACGCCCAATTTGGCTTCAGAAAAGGAAGAGGGTGCACCGATGCAATCTTTGCACTCCGACAACTGTGCGAGAGGGCGATCGAATATGACCGAGATCTCCATCTTGTATTCGTTGATCAAGAAAAGGCCTTTGATCGAGTCAACAGAGAGAAGCTGTGGAGGGTCCTCGAGCAGCACGACGTCAAGGGCCAGCTGCTAGACAACATTCGGGCCATCTACGCCAACAGCAGGAGTGCAGTCCGCACCGCCAGTGGAACATCTGACTGGTTCCCAGTGACATCGGGAGTAAGGCAGGGCTGTAATCTCTCCCTCTTCTCTTCGTGATCTATATGGATCAGATTACGAAGGAGGCAAACCCAGACCCTGAGGCACTCAATGAACTCATGTTTGCGGACGACCAGGCAATGGTGAACAATGACAAGATACAGCTACAGGAGCACACAGACCAGCTCAATGAAAGCTGCGAGACATACGGCATGAAGATCAGCGTCAGCAAGACCGAGGTCATGACTGTCAGTAAGAGACCAAACAAACTGGATATCAACATCAACGGAACCCAGTTGAAGCAAGCCAGTGAATTTAAATACCTGGGCAGCATCTTCACTGAAAATGGCAAACTAGACAGAGAAATCGAGACCAGATGCCAGAAAGCCAACGCAGTCAGCTACCAACTTGCCCCTCTCCTGAAACACCCCAGCATTCCCACCAGCAAAACTCATCAACGCCATTTTTCTACCAACGCTGACATACCAGTGCCAGACATGTCCCTAGCTAAAGTCCTCAAGAGAAAACTGGTCACCTGTGAAATGAAATGCCTGAGGAAAGCAGTAAACAAGACAAGGCGGGACAAGATCAGAAATGAGGTGATACGAGACATGGTAGGAGCAACACCAATCCTACAACACATCGAGTATATGAGGATCAAGTGGTTCGGACACCTCACACGTGTGCCCCTAAACCATTCAGCTCTTCGGGCATACAACACCAGATACTCTGGCTGGAGAGCCAGAGGAAGACCAAGACGACGATGGAGCGACTCCGTGGCAGACACCCTCAAAGCTCACGATTGTCCCTATCTCCAAGGCCTAATTTTATTCATTTGTAGTTTTTTTATAGTTTGTCGCTGGTCGATTTCATTGAACTGGTTGTGCGCTTGTGTTGTAAACTTGATTTTTCCAGTGAAAATTCCACCAATTCATATTTGTCATTTAGCAGTATTGACGCAAAACTCTAGATTCACTGACAACGTTTGCTTTTCGAATAACCACAAAGTCATGTCGGTGTTCGGTGACTTTGGAAAACACGAAAATATCCGACTGCATACCCGCTAAAGACAGAGCATTCAGACTACGCAGTAACAAAATGACTGCACAAAGTGGAAGGGAAAAAAAACGCGCTTTTGCGCATCTGATTAAAAATCCAAACAAAACAAACGCAACCAGGCCTTGGCACACACACACACACACACACACACACACACACACACACACACACACACACACAACACAACACACACACACAACACATACACACACGCACACGCACATACATACACACACACACACACATACACGCACACACATATATATATATACAAACACAGAGAGGAAGAAAGAGAGAGAGAGAGAGAGAGAGAGAGAGACAGAGAGAGAGACAGAGAGAGACTGAGACAGAGAGAGACTGAGCAGAGAGAGAGACTGAGACAGAGACAGAGACAGACAGACAGAGAGGAACAAGAGAAAGAAAACAAGAGAGAGAGAGACAGACAGACAGAGAGAGAGACAGAGACAGAGACAGAGACAGAGAGACTATGACCTTCAAAACCAAAATATGATACTTCATGTTGTTCTTGGAGCCGTATGAAGCATCAAAGCAAAACTGTTGTTTACTCCGTGACTTCAAACGCGCAGAGATCAAGTGTGATGACTTTATGTGATCGGACGCGTTGACACTCTTTGAAGTTACACAATAGCACGGATATGAACTTTCCTTCCCTACATGCTTATCACATTAATCAGACAGCCATTCATGACAGTGCCAGTTCTTAGAGTGTACGCACATGTTTATAGCATTTTTTTTCCTTTGGGTCATTTCACACCTGCGATTCAGTCAAGTTTGAAGGTCAAAATAGAATGTAAAGTTGGCAAGTGTACTGACGAATACTTGTTCAGAGAGAGAGAGAGAGAGACAGACAGACAGACAGACAGACAGACAGAGACAGAGACAGACACAGAGAGACAGAGACAGAGACAGAGAGACAGACAGACAGAGAGACAGAGAGAGAGAGACACAGAGACAGAGACAGAGACACAGAGACAGAAAGAGAGAGAAACAGAGAGAAAGAAACAAAGATAGAGAGGGAGAGAGAGAGAGAGAAAAAGAAAGAGAGAGAGAAAACAAGAGAGACAAAGACAGAGAGAGAGAGACAGAGAGAGAAAGACAGAGAGAGAAAGACAAAGAGAGAGAGACAGAGACAGACAGACAGATGGACAGACAGACAGACAGACAGACAGAGGAAGAAACTCAAAAGTTTCTTTTTTTTTTTTTTCATTTGCTGGTGAATTGCCAAATGGAAATTATGGCAGCATGGGTTGCCACTTCCTAGTAGATGGCTGGCTGTCTTGTTATTGCTTCACACTTGGTTGTCGGGTCAGCAAGTAGCAATGATCAAAGGTGACGACAACAACAAAGGTAATACAGCTCCCTGATGTAAAATATAAGCGCCTGTCATATTTTTTATCGATAGTAAATTAAAACGCCCCTTTTCCCCTTGGAAAACTAAAATTCTAGCTGTTCGTTGTATTGACAACGTTTGGCATGCGAGCTGACTGGCATACACAGAATGAACCAAGAACACATCTTCGCTTTAGTTAACAAGATGGTGATTTACCACAGGAAAAATCATGGCAGCGTGCGTATACAGATAGAGCTTATTATGAATCAACACACGGGTGTCTGTCTTCAGTTTGGATACATAAACAGGGCACATTATAAATCAACACAGAGGTGTCTGTCTTTAGTTTATGTATATAAAAAGGACACATTATGAATCAACACAGAGGTGTCTGTCTTTAGTTTATGTATATAAACAGGACACATTATGAATCAACACAGAGGTGTCTGTCTTCAGATCGGATATATAACTAGGGCACATTATAAATCAACACTTGGGTGTCTGTCTT
>CM060311.1:80291806-80294306 GCA_030674185.1 Monoplex corrugatus | reverse complement strand
GTGTGTGTGTGTGTGTGTGTGTGTGTGTGTGTGTGTGTGTGTGTGTGTGTTGTGAAAATACTGAATTAGCTATTTGAAAAAGGTGAACTGTTAGCTATAAAATATGTTGAATATACAATGATTTGTAATTCACTGATAAATGAACAATAATACATGTAGAACTGTATTATAAGACAGAGATTAAAGAGCACAACACAAGACCGTCGCCTGTAGTTTCTTCGAACAAAGTAAAAATATTGCAACGTTGCGCGGCTGGATCGGGATGTGTTACATGTGAGAAAATCAGTGCGTGTTGTCTGTGTCACGTTCCACGTGACTGGTGTGTGTGTGTGGGGGGGGGGGGGGGGGGGCTAAGGGAGGATGGGATTGTTTTTCATTCCTTTAATAAGCTTTTTACAATTTTTGTTTTTGTTTGTTTATAGTTTTTTGTTTGTTTTGTTCTGTTTTTTGTGTGGTGTGCTGATGGTGGTGTTGATGGTGGTGGTGGTGGTGGTGTTACGAGTCTTTGGCAAAGGTGTATAGCTAAAACAGTGGTAGTAACCGTGTTTTGTAATATAAGTAGGCTATAACAGCTTAAATCAAAGATATGTTCTTTGCATATAGTTGCATATCTACAATTTTTGAATATTTTTACGCTCACACACACACACACACACACACACACACACACACACACACCACACACACACACACACACACACAACATACACACACACACTCACACATACACACACAGACGCGCGCGCACGCGCACATACACACACACACGCACACAACACACACACATATATATAAGCACACATGCACACAACACACACACACATATATAAGCACGCATGCACACACACACACACACACACACACACACACACACACACACACACACACACACACACAACACACACACACATGTATACACACACATGTATACACACACTCACACAAAAGCTGACTCAGACGCACAGGCACCCTTCTTGCGTCTCCCTGTAAGAAAAGGAGGCAGGTTGGGGATGATATCAAAGAAGAAATACAAAGAAGATCTGATGGAAAATTTGTGGATCAGCGGACTAATAAAAAAAAAAAAAAAAAAACCAACAACAAACAAAACAAAGGAAAACGAAACAACCAGATTATTATATGAGAAACGGTCTTTGATTTTCAGCGCACTTTAATTCCTGCTGAAATGATGCATTCAGCCTTAATTAGTTTAAAGAATTATAGACCCGTTTCTAATCTGTCATTCCTTTCTAAAGTTCTTGAGAAAATCGTTCTTTCCCAACTGTTAGACCACCTCACTCACAACCACCTCCTGAATCCACACCAGTCAGCATACAGGCAGTCACACAGCACTGAAACAGCTCTCCTGAGGATAGTCAACGACATTCTTCTCGGTCTTGACAATGACCGAGTTTCCATTCTTGCTCTCTTAGATCTCTCCGCTGCCTTTGACACTATTGATCATTCTATCCTTCTGTCCAGACTTCAAACTTCTTTTGGCATCTGTGGTTCTGTTCTGAGTTGGTTCCAATCCTATCTAGTCGATCGCACTCAAACTGTCTGTGTGAGGGATGTTTCTTCTGAACCATCTGTTCTGTCTTCCGGCGTCCCACAAGGGTCTGTTCTGGGACCCATGCTTTTTGTGCTGTATGCGTCACCTGTGTCCGATGTCATCAGTCGTCACGCCATGTCACATGAGAGCTTCGCTGATGATACTCAGGTTCATCAGTCGGCTTCCATTAATGAAATTGATGGGCTGATGGCTCGGACGCAGGGGTGCATTTCAGGCCTGAAGGTATGGATGACACAAAATAAACTTCAGCTAAATGATGACAAAACGGAACTCCTCCTAGCTTGCCCCAAGAAATTTCTCAGCCAACCATCTTTGCCCACTTCTCTTGAAATGGGCAATATCACAGTTCCCTTTTCTTCCGCTGTTCGCAGTCTTGGGGTCACTCTTGACCAAACCCTCTCTTTTCAGCAACACATCTCAAATGTTTGTAGAAGTGCTTACTTTGAACTTCGGAAGATTAGCTCTGTCCGCCACCTCCTGTCTGCTGACGCTACTAAAACTCTAGTCTGTGCTTTCATCTTCTCTAAACTTGACTATTGCAACTCTCTTTTGGTTGGACTTTCTAAACATCTCTTACATAGACTTCAACGAATACAGAATAATGCCGCCCGTCTGGTTTGTAGGTCCTCTAAATTTGAACATGTCTCTCCTTTGCTTCACTCACTTCACTGGCTTCCCATCTCAGACAGGATAGATTACAAAATTTCTTCACTGACCTACCATGCTGTCTCTGGCACTGGCCCTGAATACCTCTCTGAACTTGTTCACATTTACACTCCTTCTCGCTCTCTCCGCTCTTCATCTGACACTAGACTTCTCCGCATTCCCTCTGTGAGGACAAAAACTTATGGCCAACGATCTTTCTCTTACCAGGCTCCCACTACGTGGAATACCCTACCAACTCCTCTCAGGCACGCAGAGTCTATTACC
>CM060311.1:80276806-80279306 GCA_030674185.1 Monoplex corrugatus | reverse complement strand
AGTGCAATTTTAAGACTTTTGCAGTCCAAGTTCTGAATCTTTTTTAGTAAATATTTAGGTGCATTGAAAAAAACTTCTTGCGCGTAGGATAATTTAGACCTGACCAGCGCTGTTGACAGATGAATCAGTATATTTGTATCCATTCCCCAGGGTAATTTGCTTATTATCTTTAGAAAATTTAAGGTTTTTCGTGCTTTTGTTAAAATATAATCAAAATGAACATTCCAGCTTAATTTCGAAGTGATGTAAACTCCCAGAAATTTTACGACCTGTTTGTAATTTAACACTTCACCAAGCAATTTGAAAGTAGGCAAGTTATTTGAGTTACCACCAGGATCAAACAGCATCATGTTAGTCTTTTCTGCCGACAACGACAGACCATTTTCTAACATATAGTTTCCAAGATTATCAAGATCAATTTGATACAATTTTCTGATGTAATTCCGTGTTCTCTGTGGAGTTGTCTTTTTTAAAGTGATATTCATCCAAGTGCATATATCATCAGCATACTGTACTAAAACAACACGATTTGAAAAAGCTTTAGGAAGATCCTGTATAAAGATATTAAATAAAATAGGTGCTATCACTGAACCTTGTGGAATCCCCATGTCGAGGTGCCGTGAAGTAGAATAACTAGCTCCCACTCTAGCCTGTATTGTTCTATTAGCTAAAAAAGATTTAATGTAATTGTACATATTGCCAGATAAACCAACAGATTTTAGCTTGAACAATAAACGTTTATGCCAAACTTGATCATAAGCTTTTTTTACATCAAAGAAAGTAGCTAAAACACTTTTTCTGCGGGCAAACTGTTGTTTGATCTGAGTCGTAAGTTTAACCAGGTGTTCAACTGCGGATCTCCCTTTTCTAAAACCCGCCTGGTTTACCGGAATAACGTTATTTTTATCACAGTAGTGTAAAAGTCTGTTTAAGATCAATCTTTCCATTAGTTTGCTCGTGTGGGACGTCAAAGCAATGGGTCTGTAACTGTTTTTATCAGTTTTCGATTTTCCTGCTTTTAATATCGGTATAACTATA
The DNA here is from genome assembly GCA_030674185.1 of Monoplex corrugatus. NCBI lineage: Eukaryota > Metazoa > Mollusca > Gastropoda > Littorinimorpha > Ranellidae > Monoplex > Monoplex corrugatus. The sequence goes on along the minus strand of CM060311.1, from coordinate 80,278,268 downwards.
GACTTTTGCCAGATTTGTGGTACAGTTCCGCTAACCCAGCATTTCTGCAAAATTTTGTGTAGGAAAATAAGATAGTTTTCAGGGAGATGTTTAATCATTTCAGTCGAAACTGCATCAATACCTACCGAACTCGTTTTGTTGTGTAGAAACAGTATTGTGTTTTTTAGCTCTTCTAAGGTGATTGGAGAATTAAACCAGAGATCATTCTGAGGTATTGGATCAGTGTAGATTGAGTTGTTATCTTCCATTTCTCTGTGATGTTTGCAATCAGGAGATAAACCTTCAACTTTACTGTTTTTAGCAAATAATTCCACAAAAGTTTCTGCTTTGTCCATGTCTGAAGGAAATGTGTTACATGTTTCTATCATTATCGGACACCTAGGTAAGTTGGTTCCATTCTTCATTTGATTCATTTTCGTCCAGACTTTATGGAAATCTTTGAAATCTGAAATTTCTTTTTTGCAGAATGATGCCCAATAATCTTTCTTTGCTTCAGCAATGATTTTGTTACATTGGATGTTAGCTTTTTTCATTTCCACATGATCTTCAGGTTTCCGGCTTTTGATGTAGATTTTGAATTTCTCCCTTTTATATTGAACTGCTTTCTCACATGCCTCTGTCCACCAAACATTACCCAATCGATTATTCGATTTAGAAGTTTTGAGTTTCGGAATTGATACGTCTGCAGCGGCTAGAATTGACTCTTGGAATTTAGAAAACATACTGTCTACATTTTCACTTTCATAATGTCTGTAATCCTGATTAGCAAGAGCAGTTCGAAATAAGGACCAGTCTGCACGCTTGTAATTATATTTTGGAATAATATCAGGAGAGCTGTCTTTCATCCTGATGTTTTTGTCAGTTATGGTTATGATGATAGGTAGATGATCGCTTCCCAAAGTGTCTCTGTGAGTTTCCCAGGTACAGGATGGTGCTAATTCTGGTGATATCAGAGACAAATCGATGGCTGTCGCCCTGTGTTTGGAGACATCAGGGATTCTAGTGACACTACCATCATTTAGAAGGTAAAGCGAACTATCAACGATATTTTCTACCAAACGATTGCTCGTAACAGTAGAACAGTTCTTTTCCCAAAATGGGGAGTGGGAATTAAAGTCTCCACCTATTAGCCATTTACCACGCTGCTGATCTTGGATCGTGCGCAGCCATTCTGTGTTGCGGTCATTTGGACCTGTTGGCAGGTACACTGATAAAACGTTGATGTTTAAAGAATTGCTTAATTGGACAGTGGCAGCACAAGCGTGCAAATCGTCGCTTGATTTCAAAACCGGGGAAGTAAGTAAGCAGTATTGTAACTCTTTGAGTATGTATATCGCGGTGGATACCTTCTTCCCGTGATTCCCACATTCATAGACTGGAGGATAGTAATAATTGGGGAAATTGGGAAGCTTGGTTGCAACAACATTCATCGACTGCAGAATCAAAACTTCACATCTATTTG
>CM060311.1:80254306-80266806 GCA_030674185.1 Monoplex corrugatus | reverse complement strand
ATGCAGATTTACAGAAAAAGAAGCTCATTGACTCCATTCTTTCCAGTTTTAAGTCCTCTGCCTCCCTTACTGCCAAATGTTTCACTTTCGCTTTTTTTTCTTTTTTTTTTTTTTTTGTCTCTGTTTCCCTCCAAAATGTATATAAGGATCATAAATAGAGTACATGCACACATCATAAACAGTGCCGTCTTTCCGCAAAACTGACTTTTCCTTCTCACAAATCACTGAGCCAGCACCCAAGGAACTGTGCCACTGTAGCACAATTTACATGGTTATTGCTAAGACTGTCCAGAATGGGCCGTTGTCTTTGTTAGATGGGTCGTTGTACGCGATAATAAAATTGCAAGACCGTGGGGGAATTCTTTTTATTTTTTATTTTTATTTATTTATTTATGTCGCAACGACCTAGTTATTCACAGAATTTTGTCGTAGCCAGTCGTGAGAATTGAGAAATATTGTTGCGTGTTATTTCTCTAAAGGAAATCACATTTCGGCAGGGAACAACAAGAGAGAGAGAGAGAGAGAGAGAGAGAGAGAGAGAGAGAGAGAGAGAGAGAGAGAGAGAGAGAAGAGAGAGAGAGAGAGAGACGAGAGAGACAGAGAGAGAGATAGGCAGACAGACAGAGAAGAGACAGTGAGACAGAGACAGGGAGAGAGAGAGAGAGAAAAAAGAGACAGAGAGAGATAGAGACAAAGACAGAGAGAGAGAGAGAAAGAGAGAGAGAGACAGAGAGAGAGAGATAGGCAGACAGACAGAGAAAGAGACAGTGAGACAGAGACAGAGACAGGAGAGAGAGAGAAAGAGAAAAAGAGACAGAGAGAGATAGACAAAGACAGAGAGACAGAGAGAGATAGAGACAAAGACAGAGAGACAGAGAGAGAGAGAGAGAGAGATAGGCAGACAGACAGAGAAAGAGACAGAGAGACAGAGACAGGGAGAGAGATAGAAAGAGAAAAAGAGACAGAGAGAGATAGACACAAAGACAGAGAGACATACAGAGAAGACAGAAAGGGGAAGAGGAGTGGGAAGGAGGAAGGGAAATGCGATTATGTGTGCGTGTGTATGTGTGTGTGTGTGTTATGTGTGTGTGTGTGTGTGTGTGTGTGTGTGTGTGTGTGTGTGGTGTGGTGTGGTTGTGCGTGTGTGTGGTGTGTGTTTGTGTGTGTGTGGCGTGTGTGTGTGTGTGTTCGTGTGTGCATACGCGCGCGCGTGCGTGCGTTTGTGTGTCTTTGTGTGTGTGTGTGTGTGTGTATGTGTGAGTGTGTGTGTGTGTGTGTGTGTGTGTGAGTGTGTGTGTGAGTGTGTGTGTATGTGTGTGTGTTTGTACCTGTTTATATGTCCGTGGTGTGTGTGTGTGTGTGTGTGTGTGTGTGTGTGTGTGTGTGTGTGTGTGTGTGTGTGTGTGTGTGTGTGTGTGTGTGTGTGTGTATGTGTGTGTGAAATGTGACTGGTTAGCATTATGATGCATCGATACAATTTATCAAGCGATGCTTACAGCTTTCCTTTATCCCCAGAAGGAAGATATTAGCAGAACATAACCACAGATGACGGGAGAGATAGCCAAGTGGGTAAGTATTCGTACTTTTTATCAGTAGATCTGAGTTCAATTTTGCCTGCTACAATTCCGCCTGGTGGGTAAGGAGGTGCAGATTTTAGCCATCTCCCAGACCATTTTGCATGCAGACATGTTAGTGTCAAACAAAAAAAAAAAAACAAAACAAAAAAAAAGAAAAGAAGAAAAAAAAAAGAAGAAAAAAACCGAAAAAAAACACACAACCCATTTCGTGTGTATACATAAGCAAAACATCAATTGCGCATGTTAAAGATCGTGTAAGTCATGTCAGTGTTTGGTGGCTTATTGAAGGAAACATGAAAACAGCGAATGATGTTTTGCTCAGGTCCAGAGGGTGTACCAGATCATTAGTGGCTGATTTGGGTGGACGCATATGGGATTATCCTGATGCGATGAATTCCTCGTGAACAAACTCCAAACTCCGCATACCTCGCTCGTCTATCTGTTTTGTCTGTCTGTGTGTCTGTCTATTTGTCCATCCGTCTGTCCGTCCATCAGTCTGTGTGTGTGTGTGTGTGTGTCTGTCTGTCTGTCTGTTTATCTGATTTTTCCAAATGCCCCCAGAACCCTCCAGACTAATTGGAAGAAGGTAATCCACAAGGAAAGTAGACAGCACTTTGCCTTCAGCACTGTCTGGGAATATTGGCCAGTAACTAGTGGCTTCATTCACATCCGCCCTCTCTCATTCACCCCACCTCCCATACGCATGCACTCACACGCACGTACACGCCTGCGAAAATACACACACACACCCAGACACACACAGACACACACGCACACACACACACACACAGAGACACACACAAGAAGCTGGTGGATAGGGTAAGAGAATCAAAGAGTTCAGTTTTTGCAGTTGGTGGATAGGGTGCCGGAATCAAAGGGTTAATGTGACACGGATGATACGACTTAAATGAAAGAAAACAAAGATAAACAAAACAAACAAACAAACAAACAAACTAAAAGCAAACAAACAAACAAACAAACAAAAGACCACAAAAAAACAAACAAACAAACAAACAACAAGAAAAGAAACGAAGACAAATTTAATGGCCTAAGTGAGATGGTCCTTTAATTAAAAGTATATACTACTATCCTGATCGACTAAGACATTACAGAACGAAAACACAGTCCAAGGATGGATCGAGTGCCAGCAGTAGTGGGGTTTCACACACAAAAAAATTGTTTACTCACTACAGCTTTGCTATCACCTCTATCACTTTCGCTATCACCCTAGCCACCACCATCGTCTGCTTTATCCCAATCCATATGCACGACTTGGACTCTATAGACATAAGGGACGTAATTAACGAGAATGGATAAAGGCAGGGAAGGAGGGGTGGTGGATGAAAGGAAGGCAAACAAAGAGGACAGAGACAAGATATAGAAGGGGGAAAAAGTGAAGGACAAAGAATAGCTGAAGAAGGGCAAAGAGCCGGACAGGGGATAAATAAAGAAGGACGAGACAAAACGAAGGGAAAAAAGGCGAAATAAGAGAATAAACAAACGAGGAACGAGAAAAAAAAGGTAACGGCAGGAGCAGAATAGATAACAGAGGACGAGGCAAAAACCAAATACAGAGAATACACAAAGTAGGACGAGACAAAAGGAAATACAGAGAATAGATAAAGAGGACGAGGCAAAAACCAAATACAGAGAATACACAAGTAGGACGAGACAAAGGAATACAGAGAATAGATACAAGGACGAGCAAAAACCAATACAGAGAATACACAAAGTAGGACGAGACAAAAGGAAATACAGAGAATAGATAAAAGAGGACGAGGCAAAAACCAAATACAGAGAATAAACAAAGGAGGAGGAACCAGAAGAACAAGAAAACCAATATAAGCGCGTATCCAACAAACAAAAACAAAACAAGCGCAAATTTTCGGCCAACTAGCCTTTGTCAAGCGCGAACGCACAGTCACAAACAGATCACAAACACCAAACAATGGATAATAAAACGGGACTAAAAACTTCCCTGCCGCCTCGTCCAGTGGGTAAGGAGGAGGAGACAAAGCGAAGTACAAAGAATAAATAAAATAGGACGAGACAAAATGAAATACAGAGAATATTTAAAGGAGGAAGAGACAAAAGGAAGTACCGAGAAAAGAAGAAGGGCAGGGAGTGGGGGAGTGGGGGGGGGTGGTGGTGCAAAGAGACGGATAGAGAATAGATGAAGAAGGGGCAACGGAAATGACAAAGAATAGACGAAGAAACAACAAAGAACAGATGAAGAAGGGACAAAGGAAACGACACAGAATTCACAAAGTATGGGCAAAGGAAAGAACAAAGACTAGAAGAAGAAGGGACACAGGAAAGGACAAAGAACAGTTGAAGAAGGGACACAGGAAAGGACAAAGAATAGATGAAGGAGGGACACAGGAAAGGACAAAGAATAGAGGAAGAAGGGACACAGGATAGGACAAAGAATAGATGAAGGAGGGACAAAGGAAAGGACAAAGAATAGAGGAAGAAGGGACACAGGAAAGGACAATGAACAGTTGAAGAAGGGACACAGGAAAGGATAAAGAATAGATGAAGAAGGGACACAGGAAAGGATAAAGAATAGATAAAGAAGGGACACAGGAAAGGACAAAGAATAGATAAAGAAGGGACACAGGAAAGGACAAAGAATAGAGGAAGAAGGGACACAGGAAAGGACAAAGAATAGATAAAGAAGGGACACAGAAAAGGGCAAAGAATAGATAAAGAAGGGACACAGGAAAGGACAAAGAATAAATGAAGAAGGGACACAGGAAAGGACAAAGAATAGATAAAGAAGGGACATAGGAAAGGGCAAAGAATAGAGGAAGAAGGGACACAGGAAAGGACAAAGAATAGAGGAAGAAGGAACACCGGAAAGAACAAAGAATAGAGGAAGAAGGGACACAGGAAAGAACAAATAATAGAGAAAAAGGGACACAGGAAAGGACAAATAATAGAGGAAGAAGGGACACAGGAAAGAACAAAGAATAGAGAAAAAGGGACACAGTAAAGGGCAAATAATAGAGGAAGAAGGGACACAGTAGAGGACAAAGAATAGAGGAAGAAGGGACACAGGAACGGACAAAGAATAAATGAAGAAGGGACACAGGAAATAACAAAGAATGAATGAAGAAGGGACACAGGAAATAACAAAGAATAAATGAAGAAGGGACACAGGAAATAACAAAGAATAGAGGAAGAAGGGACCCAGGAAATAACAAAGAATAGAGGAAGAAGGGACCCAGGAAATAACAAAGAATAGAGGAAGAAGGGACACAGGAAATAACAAAGAATAGAGGAAGAAGGGACACAGGAAATAACAAAGAATAGAGGAAGAAGGGACACAGGAAATAACAAAGAATAGAGGAAGAAGAGACACAGGAAAGGACAAAAAATAGATGAAGAAGGGACACAGGAAAGAACAAAGAATAGATGAAGAAGGGACACAGGAAATAACAAAGAATAGATGAAGAAGGGACACAGAAAAGACACAAGAATAAAAGATAGAGAGAGGGACACAGGAAATAACAAAGAATAATGAAGAAGGGACACAGGAAATAACAAAGAATAAAAAGAAGGAAAAAGAGGAGGACACAGGAAATAACAAAGAATAAATGAAGAAGGGAACGAACAAGAAATAAAGGACACGAATAAAGAATATGAAGAAGGGACACAGGAAATAACAAAGAATAGATGAAAGAAGGGACACAGGAAATAACAAAGAATAGAGGAAGAAGGGACACAGGAAATAAACAAAGAATAGAGGAAGTAGGGGACCCAGGAAATAACAAAGAATAGAGAAGAAGGGACACAGGAAAGGACAAAAAATATAGGAAGAAGGGAAACAGGAAAGGACAAAATAGATGAAAAAGGGACACAGGAAAGGACAAAAATAGTTGAAGGAGGGACACAGGAAATGACAAAAAATAGATGAAGAAGGGACACAGGAAATAACAAAGAATAAATGAAGAAGGGACACAGGAAATAACAAAGAATAGATGAAGAAGGGACACAGGAAATAAAAAAAAATAAGGAAGGAGGAAACAGGAAATAACAAAGAATAGATGAAGAAGGGACACAGGAAAGGACAAAGAATAGAGGAAGAAGGGACACAGGAAATGACAAAGAATAGAATGAAGAAGGGACACAGGAAATAACAAAGAATAAATGAAGAAGGGACACAGGAAATAACAAAGAATAGAAGAGGAAGGGACACAGGAAAGGACAAAAAATAAGGAAGAAGGGACACAGGAAATAACAAAGAATAAATGAAGAAGGGACACAGGAAATAACAAAGAATAGAAGAAGAAGGGACACAGGAAATAACAAAGAATAGATGAAGAAGGGACACAGGAAATAACAAAGAATAGATGAAGAAGGGACACAGGAAAGGGCAAAGAATAGAGGAAGAAGGGACACAGGAAAGGACAAAGTATAGATGAAGAAGGGACACAGGAAATAACAAAGAATAGAGGAAGAAGGGACACAGGAAATAACAAAGAATAGATGAAGAAGGGACCCAGGAAATAACAAAGAATAGAGGAAGAAGGGACACAGGAAAGGACAAAAAAATTGATGAAGAAGGGACACAGGAAAGGACAAAAAAATAGATGAAGAAAGGACAAAAGAAAGGAGAAGGAATAAATGAAGGTGGATGTGACACACGGAAGTAAATTGAATAGATGAAGAGGGGATGGAAAGACATAGAATAGATGCAGAAGGGGGGGGGGGTGGTTGCCATGAAAGGGCAGATGAAAGATGCAGAGGGGGGGGGGGGGGCAAATGATGAAAGACGATAATAGATGCAGAGGGGGTGGGGCAATGGAAGGGCAGATAATAGATGCAGAGTGTAGGAGGGAGTGGCAAATAATAAAAGATGCAGAGGGGTGGTGGTGGTGGCAAATAGTGAAAGACAGAGAAAAATAACGAAAGACAGAGAATAGATACAGAGGGGGGTGGGGGGTGGGTTGGCAAATGATGAAAGACAGAGAATAGATGCAAGGGGGATGGGGGTGGCAAATAATGAAAGACAGATAATAGATGCAGAGGGTGGTAGCAAATAATGAAAGACAGAGAATAGATGCGGGGGGGGGGGGGGGTGGGTGGCAAATAATGAAAGACATATAATAGATGCAGAGGGGTGGTGGTGGCAAATAATGAAAGAAAGATAATAGATGCAGAGGGGGGGGGGGGTGGCAAATAATGAAAGACAGAGAATAGATGCAGAGGGGGAGGCAATATGAAAGCAGAGAATAGATGAGAGAGGGGGGTGGCAAATAATGAAGACAGAATAGATGCAGAGGGAGGGGGTTGACAAAATAATGAAAGACAGATAATAGATGCAGAGGGGGGTGGCGAATAATGAAAGACAGATGATAGATGCAGAGGGTGGTGGTGGCAAATAATGAAAGACAGAGAATAGATGCAGAGGGGGGGGGGGGGTGGCAAATAATGAAAGACAGAGAATAGATGCAGAGGGGTGGTGGTGGTTGCAAATAATGAAAGACAGAAAATAGATGCAGAAGGGGTGGGAGGATCAAAGTGAAGGGCAGAGGATAGATAAAGAGGGTAAAGGAACTATAGAAAATCAGGGGGTGGTGGGGAGATAATAGAAAGGACAGAAAATGGATATAATTGGGGAAAAGATAAGGACAGAATATACAAAGGGAGTAAAAGAAAAGACGGAGAATGGTTGAGCGGGAGAGGAGAAGAGGTGCAAAACGAAAGACAGAGCTCTGTCTTGAACAATGGTGGCCGTTTGCCAGTGGCATGCAGACACAGAAAGAGTCCTTAACATCTGGAAGCGAGTTTGAGAAGATGTCTAATATTTCTCAGCTGTTGATAACGATCTGAAAGAAAGACACTGCCACCATTGCCAGCATTGTCAGATATTTGCCTGTTTTTCACATTTTCTTCGAGTTTATATTTATGTATGATTTAGTAAATTAGTTTTCTCTGAGAAACTGTTCATTAATTTTCAATGCAACTTTGTAATCTGAAATTGGAAAAATTTTGAATTTTGTCATGTACAGTTGCGCTAGAACTACATGTATATTCATTTCGGACTGCATCAACAGATAGCTTTCATTGTAAATCTGCCAGAGTCACAGACTTGTAGAGTGGCATAGCGCGGAGCAACAAAAACAAGCACACTGCAAACACAACTGCCTTCTATGTTTATTTATTATTAGCGAATTTTGTTGGATCGATTGTTTCCTTTTGAAATGTTAACTTCTTAGATCTTACTGCAGTTAAAATTGATTTTGTGCAGGGCGTTTCAGAGTTTCTGTCAGTTTGAATTATCTGTGCTATGAAATCTTGTAGCCTATTTATGCAGAAAAATCAGACATGGTTTCCAGTGTACACGAAAAATAGTATACTAGTTTCCAGCTTCTTCTTTTTCTTTCTCTCAGACATAAAATGGGACTGGAGAAGGGGCTTCAATAAAAAGCTTTCGGGTTCTAGTCTAATCCTTTTATAACCATGCTGGGCTGTAATCAAAAGTAAAATCTTCCTCTCCAGACTTTGAAAAATCACTCGACTGTCACTTTGTCTGGGGGTGTTATTAAAGGAAGAGAGGCTCTGAACCCATGTCTGAAGCCCTCCATAGCCTCTTACCTACGATTTACACCACTTGGCACCACCATTCAGTATCAGAATGATTGTAGTCACCATTGTAAGCCGCCCTCTCTGGGACCTGATCCACAGTCTGAAAAAAAACAGTAACAGGCGACTGACAGTAACTCCAGTGAAAATGGTATTGCTATCGGCGACTAAGCACTACAGGGCCTTCGATTTTTTCACTCTATACTGTTCAAAATGTTCGTGGCATCAGAAAACGAATGAAATAAATAAATAGAATAAGAAACATAACATAAAATAAAATAGATAAAATATAATAAGAAGAGAAAATAAAACAAAATGAAACAAAATGAAATAAATAGATAAAATGAATGATAAATAAACACACACACACACACACACACACACACACACACACACACACACACACACACACACACACACACACACACACAACACGCATATATATATATATACATACATACATATATATATATATATATATATATATATATGAATGAATAAATAAAAGAACACTTTTGGAAATCTGTAAACAGATACACATTCTTGTATGTCGACAAACAGATACACAATTCTGCGAACCTGCATACGTCTGTGAATCTACACAGGTAAACTTTTCTGTCAATGGACAATGTTCAGTGTTCAGCAGATCCATTAACTCCAACTGATTCATGAAGCATAACAGTAAACAAACAAAAACCAAACAAAATCAACATACAACGTTAAACAGAAAGAAAGTACGCTTCTGTGAATCTATAAACGGCAATAACAGACATGTCATAAAAAGTTAATGGCGAGAGAGGTAATGTTGTTTAAGTAAACAAGGCACACCAGACAATAGATTGGATTAGACTGATCTGGGCTGAATTACATTGGATTGGGTTGGACTGAATTGGACTGTTAGGGTGAAATGTGGGTCGTCATTCCCGTGGAAAACATGTCGCCATAGTATGGTGCCACACATTTTCTTTCTCTTTTTGCGTATTCGCCTATTGTTTAGTTCTAAGCCATAAGAAAATGAAAATATGGATCAAAGTCACTCCAGCATTCATTCAAACACGAATCGGAAAAACCCAACAACATTAGAAGTTGAACGCTCATTTAATATAACAAAACATGACAGGTGCAAATTTGCAGCCAACATGCATTTGTCAAGCGTGTAAAACAACAACAACGACTACAACCACAACAATAACAACTACAACAACAACAACAACAACAACAACAATAACAACAATAACAACAACACCAATATGTCTTCGGTGGGCGTGCATGTTAGGTGTTTTCATATTCTACAATTCGCCAAACACTGACATAACTAAAGGAATTTTGACTACGTAATTGGTATTACTATAATAATAATTACAATATTTATATAGCGCAAAATCTTCATAATATCAAATCTAAGCGCTGAAACAGACACACACACACGCACGCACGCACACACACGCACGCACGCACGCACGCACGCACGCACGCACGCACACACACACACACACACACACACACACACACACGGCTATAAATGGGGAGAAAGAATAAAAGCAATGGAAAATTATAGAGAGCATATTACTCGGACTTATACACACAAAAGGATCTCAGGCACCAGGAGGCCTACAAACCAACTGACCTGGGAGGTACAGAAAGTGTCCATTCTTTATCTAAGCAGGATCGAACAGAAATCTTCTGACTGGTAGTCCAACGTTTTACCCGCTTGAGTTTCAGGACCGGCAAAACTTGTATATTACTGTAAATCATAATAGGACAAAGGAGTGATACTCTTTTGAGTTTTCGAACGAGCCCAAGTGAAGTAAAAGATGAGTGTGCTCTCAGTCCTGTACAGAAGGTCGTCACACCATCAGCAGACACATAAAGTGTATGGTACGATGTCAGGGACAGAAGTGAACAGGTTACTGAAACATTGAGTGAAAACTTTGATCCATGTTAGTGGTAGACCATGTCCATCTTAGAGATTACAGAGAGGCTGAGTGAAAATTTTGATCTGTGGTAGTGAGGCACCATGTCTACCCTACAGATTATAGAGAAGCTGAGAGAAAATTTCCATCGGCAGTAATGATATATTATGTCTATCCTAGCGATCTCAGAGAAGCTGTAAGGAAACTTCCATCCGAGGTAATAATATATTATATCTATCTTAGAGATTACAGAGAAGTTGAGAGAAAACTTTCATCAGAGGTAATGATATGTTATGTCTACTCTAGCGATTTCAGAGAAGCTGTAAGAGAACTTCCATCAGAGGTAATAATAGATTATATCTATCTTAGAGATTATAGAGAAATTGAGAGAAAACTTTCATCAGCGGTAATATGTTATGTCTACTCTTGTGATTTCAGAGAAGCTAAGAGAAAACTTCCATCAGCGAAAATAATGGATTATATCTATCTTAGAGATTACAGAGAAATTGAGAGAAAACTTTCATCACGCGATAATAATATGTTATGTCTACTCTTGCGATTTCAGAGAAGCTAAGAGAAAACTTCCATCAGCGATAATAATGGATTATATCTATCTTAGAGATTACAGAGAATCTGAGAGACAACTTCCATCAGAGCTTCTGAGCGGAGACCATGTCCGTCACATTTTTGATGGTGTTAAACTTACAGTTTGTCACTCTTGTGAGATGTAAGACATGTGTCTATTTTTCCTTCTGCTACAGCCGTTAGTGTGATCAGGCTGGCGGCAATATTTTTTTTCATTGTGTCACCGTTGACTGGATTTGTGTTTGACAGTGTTCTGTTCTCATAAAGTACAACGAGCATGCCTATGCCATGGACCGCTTCGGCTACATAAGTACATTTCTTCTTCTTCTTCTTTGCCATTCTTCCTCTTGTTCTTCTTTGTTCTTCTTGTTCTTGTTTTTGTTGTTGTTATTGTTGTTGTTGTTGTTGTTCTTCTTCTTCTTCTCATCATCATCATCATCATCATTATCATCATCGATGCTGCTGCTGCTGCTGCTGCTGCTGCTGCTGATGATGATGATGATAAGGAGGAGGAGGAGGAGGAGGGGGAGAAAAAAAAAACAAGAAGAAGAAGAATGCGAAGAAGAATGCGAAGAAGAAGAAGAAGAATGCGAAGAAGAAAAATGAGAAGAAGAATGCGAAGAAGAATGCGAAGAAGAAGAAGAAGAATGCGAAGAAGAAGAAGAATGCGAAGAAGAATGCGAAGAAGAAGAAGAAGAAGAAGAATGCGAAGAAGAAGAAGAAGAATGCGAAGAAGAAGAAGAAGAATGCGAAGAAGAAGAAGAAGAAGAAGAAGAAGAAGAAGAAGAATGAAGAAAAAAGAAGAAGAAGAAGAAGGAAGAAGAAGAAGAAGAAGAAGAATGCGAAGAAGAAGAAGAAGAAGACGAAAAAGAAGAAGAAGAAGAAGAAGAAGAAGAAGAAGAAGAGAAGAATGCGAAAAGAAGAAGAAGAAGAAGAAGAAGAAGAAGAAGAAGAAGAAGAAGAAGAAGAAGAAGAAGAAGAATGCGAAGAAGAAGAAGAAGAAGAAGAAGAAGAAGAAGAAGAAGAAGAAGAAGAAAGAAGAAAGAAGAAGAAGAAGAAGAAGAAGAAGAAGAAGAAGAAGAAGAGAAGAAGAAGAAGAAGAAGAAGAAGAAGAAGAAGAAGAAGAAGAAGAAGAAGAAAAGAAGAAGAAGAAGGAGAAGAAGAAGGAGAAGATGATGAAGAAGGAGGAGGAGGAGAAGAATGCGAAGAAGAAGAAGAATGCGAAGAAGAAGAAGAATGCGAAGAATGCGAAGAATGCGAAGAAGAAGAATGCGAAGCAGAAGAAGAAGAATGCGAAGAAGAAGATTGCGAAGAAGAATGCGAAGAAGTAGAAGAATGCGAAGAAGAAGAATGCGAAGAATGCGAAGAAGAATGCGAAGAGAAGAATGCGAAGAAGAATGAGAAGAAGAAGAAGAGAATGCGAAGAATGCGAAGGGAAAGCGAAGAATGCGAAGAATGCGAAGAATGCGAAGAAGAAGAATGCGAAGAATGCGAAGAATGCGAAGAAGAATGCGAAGAGAAGAGAAGGGATGGAAGAAGAATGCGAAGAAGAAGAATGCGAAGAAGAAGAATGCGAAGAGAAGAATGCGAAGAAGAAGATGCGAAGAAGAAGTATGCGAAGAATGCGAAGAGAAGAAGAAGAATGCGAGAAGAAGAAGGAAGAAGAAGAAGAGAAGAAGAAGAAGAAGAAGAAGAAAGAAGAAGAATGCGAAGAAAGAAGAATGGAAGAAGAAGAAGAATGCGAAGAAGAAGAAGAAGAAGAGAAGAATACGAAAAGAAAGAAGAAGAATGCGAAGAAGAAGAAGAAGAAGAAGAAGAGAAGAGAAGAAGAGAA
>CM060311.1:80234306-80251806 GCA_030674185.1 Monoplex corrugatus | reverse complement strand
ATATGTTTCATAATGTGGAGTTCATAGCCATCAAACAGCATTTCAAGGGTTAGTTCATATGATTTATTCTGGCCATACAAGCGCTGTCTTGAAAAAAGACCGAGTTAGATTTTTCATTTCTACAAACATATTTGCAGAGAAATGATGAGAAAGAATTTGCAGAGCCTTGCATTTATAAACGTGATAGGACGATTATTTTGTTTCTTCGATAATTATAATTCATGTTGCTTTCCATCAGCAATGCTTTAACTTGTTCTGACAACATTTAGTTTTGGCAACATTTAGTTTGGGTTCCCACCATGATGACTAAGCAAACAGCAGTAAATAATTATAGTCTGGATGGTTCTTATTTTAAGCTGAGTGTGCTATGGGATAATTGGAAGACTCGTGACCTGGTTGACACTAGGATACATTATGACAGTAAGCGTAGAGCACGGCTCTGTGACGAAGTCTCACTCCTAGGTAGAACTCCACAGCGTCATTGTTATCATTCCCATTATCCTGAAATCATCAATACCCTGAAATCATCACCATTATAGCATTCTGAAAAATTGTTCCAAATTCCTCGGTCCCTCAGGCCATGAGTTTCATTTTCAATTTCTCAAATGACGTCTCCGAGCTTGTAATGAATCCCATATGCACTCACGTCACAGGCGCCATGTGCATGATGATCATGGCGCATGCAAATATGCTCCACTTGAGAGTTGAACCCACACCCCCTGCGTTATGACCATAGTGCTCTGACCACTGGGCCAAGGGCCACCCGATCAGACCCTTCTCTCGTAGTGATCCCAGGTTTGGTTTCCTCTACCACTTCCGTGCCTGGGGATGAATTCAGTTTGGGATTGTTGGTGTCAGTATTTCATGGGGCTGGCGGTGGATGACGTAGTGGTGGTGGTCTCCTTGCAGAAGAGTGTCTCATTCAGTCTAGCTCCAAGAATGAGCAATTACCATCGCTAGTACAACAGATATGTGTTCTACAGGTGGATTCTTAATAAAGTCAAACGGGCCAATTAAGTAGAAAAGAAAGCATCTTGAACGAATTCACAATGCAACGTCAGCTGCTAGCAGAAATCAACAAAAGAAAATTGAGATACAGCCATATAACCCGCAACACCAAGACACACTTAATGAGAACAGTTTTACAAAGAAAAGTTGATTCTAAACGAAATCCAGGCAGATGAGCCACCTCCTAAATGAACAACATCACTGAAATAAGCAATTTGACGGTTTACGAAGTAGCACAGAAAAGTCAAGACTGGAATTCACAGAGTAGAGTTGTTGTTGCATTTGCTTAGATGGTTACCATTGGACTTGATGATGCTGATGGGTGGTGTACTTAGTAGGATGGATGAGACCAGGCACTGTTGAACTCCATCGAAGTGACCCACCTGCAATTCAGGATCAAGGTCTCTGTTTGATGGGTGGCTCCCTAGAGGCTTGTCATCTCTGGCTTCTGTGTGCTTTCTCACACCGGAACTTTGATTGAATGAATTTGGGCTTTGTGGTTTATTGTGGAGTCAAATGATATTGGACAGACTTGAGTATTGGATGAAGACACACAGGGTAGGAGAAGTACTTGCAGTGACAAAGGACAGATCCACATGGAGGGCAATGATCGTGAAAGCCATGAGGCTGGACACATGACGATGATGATGATGATGATGTGTAGAGTCAAAATGTTTGGCGTATGATCACCGCCATTGAAATGGCGCAGAAGTTGGTACAGAAAGCAACAACAGAAACAGCAAAAACAACAACAATAAGACGGGCAATGGAGCTATGATATCATAATGGTTTTATACATATTTTGAATAACAAAAATAAAACATGCAACAGAACGAAGATATGATATCATTTTTATCAATATCCTGAATTACAACCAAAAAAAAAAAAAAATGAAACGTGCAATGAAACTATGCTACGATATTGATATTATCAATATTCTGAATAGTAAAAAAAAACATGCGACAAAACTATATATGATATTGATATCATCAATAACTTGAAATTCGTAGAAGTGAGCCACCAATAACATACTCATACAAAAGATGCATTGTGTCTTTCTCCCACCACACCCCCCCCAAAAAAAAAATCCTCATGAAAGTATTTATACCATTTGTTCAAGAAAGAGGCTTGCCAATAAAAAAAAAACATCTCCACATCTTTGTCTAGAGAAATACACACCACTTTCCTAATCAGCTAGGACTCCAGGGAATGGAAGCACGAACTAGGCAAGGAACAAGGAGAGTCGATAGTGACAGTGTGTGGGTGGTAAAGGAAACAGCGTCCCTCTATGTAACGCTATACCATCGCTGCCGCCACAAACAACACCATGGAACGTTCACCACTACCATCACCACTACCACCACCACCACTTTCATCACCATCGTCTACTCTGTCCCATCCCACACACCATCCCTGAACACCATGAGCACAAGAGATGTAATTAACAAGGATGAATGAAGGGGCGAAGGAGAGGACAGAGCTGGCAACGACCAGACAGAGATAGATACCACCCTGGCTGGATGGGTAGTCAGTGCAGTATTGCCTTGAAGTGTGTGTGTGTGTGTGTGTGTGTGTGTGTGTGTGTGTGTGTGTGTGTGTGTGTGTGTGTGTGTGTGTGTGTGTGTGTGTGTGTGTGTGTGTGTGTGTGGCGATGTGTGTGTGACATATATTATGTTTGAACAAAGCTGTGGACTGTTCCGCAGTCATCAGAATATGACTGTGGAGGATGAATTTGTTGGACCACGCACTATAAAACGTGTCTATAAAAAGAACTTTTCGTTGCATGTGTGTAAAACATCAATTTCTCAAGATCTTCTGAAAATATTTAAACTTTCTGTTCCTGTTGTGGCAGGCTGTCATTGTCTTCAATGCACGGTTTTGTTGTTGTTGTTGTTGTTTATTTCAACTGAAGCTTATTCAAAGTCACAATGATCCTTCAAGATATTAAATCTGGATTCTCGAGAATAAGCTTTTAGAGATAAAGGAAACTTTAAGGAAACTTATTAGAATGGCTTGACCAGCTGGAGAATCGAACGTAATTGACCAATTAAGATATTGAAGTGATGATTTTATAGTTCCGCTTGTATGGACTGAAACGAGGATTTAAAAAAAAATGAACATGATGGCCTTGATCTCTTTTCAGTTTCTCTAAAACCACATTCTGAAATCAAACGTGTGGTCGGATTCTCCAGGCAACCAAAGTTGAATGACTGAATTGTCTGCCTGGGTGTGTTGTTAAATTAAGAGAAGAGGAGCCCTGAACAATGTCTGACCCACTCTTCAGCCCCTTGGCCAAGACCTAAACCTATACATTCATTATCAGAAAGATCCCAAGCAACGATCATAAGCCATTCTCTTGGGACCCTGATACATAGTTTGGCAGACGTTCACAGACGACTGACATTAAGGGGAAGGAGCGAGAATGGTTTTGCTAGCAGCAGGCAAGCATCATAGACCATCGTTTCTTTTGCTCCCCCTGCTGGACAGTGATGACGTCAAGAACGATAATCGGACGAAAAAGAAAGAAGAGGCCACATGTGTGCGGCTGGTGTTTTGTTGCTGACTATGAATGATAGTGATGGGTTATACGGAAAATGGTTTTCTAGATGCAAACACTTACGCTCACAAAACGTGTAAACTGACAAAAAGCATCCAGTATAAGCAAACAAATGTAAGGTAATGTGAATCAACTGAGTGAATGTCTCATAAGAAAAAAATTATTTTTCTGAACCGGTAGACTAAAGTATACCATGTGAGAAATCAGTTTTATTCAAACCGAAAATGTGCATACACGTAGTTTGGCAGGTGCAAACTCCTTAAATCAACTGTGTGCATTTTATGCGATCAAATTTCAGACCCATCAAAGTGCTTTGTACAACATTCGTACTTTTACAGATCCATATTGTCATAAATTCTTACTGCCAGTGGTGTGATACACTCAGTGTTTTGGACCACACTCAACTGAACATAAAAACCTGAAGGCAATCTTCAATATAACTTGTCATGTTGTCTACAGACTGACAGAGTGTCTGGTCCAGAGTGGTCATCATCATCAAGTGCCTTTCCACATCGCGTTGGCGATCATGGCCTTCCATCTGTTTCTATCCCTTTTTGCCGCAAGCACCTCTTCCACCCTCTCTGTCTTCAGCAACTCTGAGAGTAAGTCCAATGTCTTCTCCCTGGGTCTACCTGGTGCTCTCTTTCCCTCCAGATTTCTTGTTGTGACCAGGTGCTCCAATTCCCTTTTCCTAATAAAATGGCCTATAAATTTTGCCTGTCTTTTCCAAATCTTCTTTATGAATGATCTTTTTGTGTCTGCCTCAAGCAAGACTGTCTCGATTGTTTTCTTTGCTGTTCATGGAACTCTCAACATTCTTCTTAGAAACCACATCTCGGCTGCCTCAATCGTGTTCTGGCTTTGCTTGTTGACTGTCCACGCCTCACAACCATATAGCATTATCGCTTCTATGTAACATTCAAGAACTCTCTTCCTGGTGTTAATTGATAGGCATTTGTCGGTAAGAATGCTTTTTATCTTCTTGAATGCTGTTTTGGCTTGGCCAACTCTGCTGGCTATTTCTGATGTGCACCTGCCGTCTGGTGAAATGATCGTTCCCAGATATTCAAACTTATCAATCTTGTCAAGTGGCAGATATCATGCGTCTAGTGTGTTGGCTAGTGACTGTGTGCATGTCACCTCTCACTTTCAGCCTGCACCTCTGGCTAGCACTGCTGCTTGCAGTTATGCGAAAAGGAGAGCAGAATGCGTAAGTCTCTCTCTGTCAGTACATAGCCTCAACATCAGCAAGCCGTACATTAAGCCTCCTCGTCGCGACATGTGGTAACTGAGCACTTCACGGACTCGAGCAAAAACTCGAGGGACTCGGAGGAGGTCTAACCTTTAACCTCTAGACGTGCAGCATGCAGGTCCACTGGCGTGTGGATATGCCCTGATGCCCACGAACCAGACCCCAGCTATGGGTAAATTATAGCTCCTCTGCCTTGTAGACATCTTGGGAGAGAATAAGGCTAAGGGAGTAAACCCTGAAAAACAATCACCCTACTGCCTTGTAGGTTGTCGTGGGAACGACAAAGGTTAGCGGAGAGACCGTACACAAACCGATGGAAGGCAACGGGAAACCACAATCATATTTTCCCAAGACAAATCATGGCCAGACAAAACAAGGAAAATACATGTAACGACGTAAAGAGGGGCTCCGATGGAACACCTTTGTCCGGTAGGGCGCGTCATGCTGCGCAGGTGACACCAGACCGTCAGCAAGCCACTGCGATCAATCTATGACACCTGACCGTCAGCAAGCCACTGCGATCAATCTAAAACAAAATATACCAAATTCGCAACATGAAACGTTAGAGCATTATTTGCAAAAAGGTAAATTAGACAATATCAAAATGGAAATGGAACGGCTTAACGTTAGTATTTTTGGACCAGGGGAAGTGAGATGGAAGGGGGCAGGCATGATAACACCAGGAGAGCATACAGTAATATATTCTAGCGGAAACTCACATAAAAGAGGAGTAGGCATTATAATGGACAGGGACAAATCAAAAGCAGTTAGGGGATGCTGTGTCCGACAGACTTTTGTTGGTTAAATTGGGTGGCAGGCCATTTCATATCAACACTATTCAGGTGTATGCACCAACATCCGCAAATATTAGGACGAAACTGACTTCTACGAAGTATTAGAGATGGCCAAGACCCAATTTAAATCACAAGAATTTACAATAATAATGTGAGATTTTAATGCTAAAGTGGGACATGATAACGTGGAGGATATAGTTGGACCTCATGGCCTTGGTACACAAAATTAAAGGGGAGGGAAACGTGTAGAATGGGCACAGATGAATGAGTTCATTGTAGGAAACACCTGGTTTGAGCAGCCTAATAGAAGAGAATGGGCTTAGATGAGTTCCTGAGATAATACCAAAAATCGGATTGACTACATCCTGATCAATAAAAGATTTAGAAATAATTTACTTACAGCAAAACACAACCAGGCGCAGACTGCAACAGTAACCACAATCCTGTAGTGGGAATATTTAGGCTGAAATTAAGGAAAAGGAAACAGACCAAAAGCAACATCAAACTAAATTTTGGACTCTTAAAGACAGATCCAGAATTGTGCCAGTAACAAAACTTGACAGATCACAGAACAGAAGAGAGAACATTTTGGTCGGTGATGGTAGACTGACACCATCTTGTTCTGGAGGGCAAGACTGGTTGATAGTGACGGACGTCACGGTGGTGTGAGGTGGTTGTATATGTGTGCGTGTGTGTGTGTGTGTGTGTGTGTGTGTGTGTGTGTGCGTGTGTGTGTGTGTTGTGTGTGTGTGTTTGTGTGTGTGCGTGCGTGTGTGTGTGTGTGTGTGTGTGTGTGTGTGTGTGTGTGTATGTGTGTGTGTGTGTGTGTGTGTGTGTGTGTGTGTTTGTGTTTGTGTGTGTGCGTGTGTTTGTATGACACCAGAATGTGTTAGCAAGTGTGTATATGTGTGTATGTGGGGGGTGGTAGTGGTGGTGGTGGTGCGTGAATGTACGTACGTGTGAGTGTGTGTGTGTGTGTGTGCGTGTGTGTGTTTGTGTGTGTGTGTGTGTGAGTGAGTGTGCGTGTGCAAGTGTGTGTGTGTGTGTGCCTGCGTGTGTGTGTGTGTGTGTGAAACCAAAACGTGTTAGCAATATTTTCTCAGTAGTTTTTCAAAGGATCTTTACCAAATAAAGGTACAATGTGTTTATTATTAATGATTCACAAATTCATCATTTGCATGTCAAGGTCAAGACCAAGGTCACACTTACCAAACAAATATTGACTAATATCAAGCTTTTTAAAGGTATGCAAAGTGCAGTTGTTGTTTTTTAAATCTGATAATATAGAAAAAAAAGCTTTCACTGCTGTGACTGTCTACATGTACCACTGTTCATGATGCACATCAAATTGTATTTAAACTGAGCCGCTGCCTAGGTCACAGTGTCTTCAAGTATAAATTCTGGATTTTCTTTAATTGGGTATGTGTATATAAGGGGTGATACTGAAAATGCCTGTCCATAAAATTGTGGCTGTCCATCTTTCGTGTTGTTTTCCTGTTTTATTTTTGCTTTTGTTTCTACGTACGCCTCTCTCTCTTCTTCTGTTTCTCAGATTATTCCTTGTCATGTTAACTCTAATTGTTTGTCTGCATGCATGTCTGTTTGTATGTCTGTCTTGTCTGTCTGTCCGTCTTTCTTTTTTTTTATTTCCCATTTCCACACAAACCCCTCAATTTACCTCTAATTGGAAGAAGGCAGTCTGATGGGGAAAATAGACAGTATTTTGCCTTGAGGACTGTCTGTGAGTTGTCTATGAGTGTAGATAAGAATATGCTCTCTCTCTCTCTCTCTCTCTTCCTCACTCTCTCTTTCTCTTCCTCTCTTTCTTTCTCCCTCTCTCTCTTTCTCTCTCTGTGTCTGTCTCTTTCTTTAATCTCTCTGTCTCTCTGTCTAGCCTCTGTATCACTTTCTCCCTCTTTCTCTGTCTGGCTTTCTCTCTCTCCTTTCTCTCTTTTTCTCTTTTTCTCTTAGTCATACACACCTACGGACGTATCCACATACACACCACAGACAAACAGACTCAAGGAGACATTTATGCACAAACGTACACACACCTTCATCATGGATCTTTAACTGTATTGCCTGACATAAAATTTGTACTGACATGTTAAAGTGTTACGCAATCACGCACACACACACACACACACACACACACACACACACACACACACACACACACACACACACACACACACACACACACACACACACCACACACACACACACACACACACACACGCACACACACACACAAACCATTACTATCATCATCATCATCATCATCATCCATCATCATCATCATCATCAACATCATTTATTTAGGGTCTTGAAATGGAAAGAGCATGGGATAACGAAACACAACACTAACAGTAGCAAAATGACTGAACCATACAGACAAGAAAAGAACAGAGTTGTTGGTTTTTTGTCTGTCCATGTGAAGAGGCAGAACAGGACACGAACAACATCCTACAGGTCTGCAGGAACCTCCAGCTGCTGAGGGAAGAGATGTGACCAGAGACAACATCCCCCCCCCCTCTCCTGGCACAACTTCACTGGCTCCCTGTATCAAAGTGCATACAGTACACACTAGACACCATATGCTACAAAAGCCTCAATAACGCAGCCCCCGATTACCCGTCAAGCCTGCTTAAGATCTATCTTCCCTCACGTACCCTCTGCTCTGCCTCCAATCCTCTCACTTTTCGCTTTCCACGCACTAAGCTCAATACCTATGGTCCACGAGCCTTCTCTGTTTCGGGTCCACTCTCCTGGAACATACTTCCTCTCTCAGTCCGTCAGCAACCTACTTTTGTCTCCTTCAAGTCCGCTCTCAAAACTCACCTTTTCTCTTCTGCATAAAATCCTGACCTCACTCAACCCTCTCTGCAGCCTGTGTCCCTCGGTGTGGAATCACATTGTAATATATATTTGTATATGATATGTTTTCTATTGAATTCTTTTTTTTCTACTTTGAGTACACATATATAATTTTCTATTGCTTTTCTTCTATTTCCCCATTTATAGCTATGTGTATGTGTGTGTGTGTGCGTGTGTGTGCATGCGTGCGTATGTGTATGTTCAGCGCTTAGATTTGATTTTTATCAAGATGTTGCGCTATATAAATATTATTATATTATTACAACTACCCTGGAAGAGAAACTGCACGGGCCTGAAGATGCTCTGCAGACGACAGCTAACTTTATCTTGACAGCTGGTTTTCAGGTGTCATGGCATCGGGAAGAAAAAGAAGACTGGAGCAATAATTTTGGCTCTGAACAAGACATGTTTTATATGTTGCAGGGAGGACTTGAACTCGACACAGAATATGTTAAGTCCACAACTTTTTCAAAGGACCCAGTCAGGCCTAGAATAGAAACAGCGTGTGTTTGTGTTTTGGATACTGCTGTTTGTCCACAGTCAGCAGGAGGTTGCATTGCGTGCCAAACATACATTGAAGCAACACAGAGGAAATACATCACAGACGCACCACATTACCGCCTTGCGCTGCTTTCACAGATGTGGAGAGACAACAGAATTCAAGGGAAAATTTCATCTACATTGCTTGCATGCTATTTACAGACACACTGAAACATTGTTTCAACTGTGTATTCCTGTGTGTGTGTGTGTGTGTGTGTGTGTGTGTGTGTGTGTGTGTGTGTGTGTGTGTGCGGCGTGTGTGTGTGCTTGTGTGCGTTAAATGCTGTATATTAATGGCCTTTTATTTGTCTTTTGAGTATGCTTGACAAAAGCCTGTTGCCTCTTAATTTGTACCTTTTTTGCTTTGTTATGTTGAATACGCGTTCAATTCTGTTTTTTGTGTTTATCTGGTTCATATTTCTTTTCAGCGTTTTAACTACATTTTTGTAAGGACGATCAGAACAATCTTAGACACACACTGTCTAACCAAGATCAGACTGGGTCTTAAACATAACCCTTGATAGAAAAATGATAATGGCACAGGCAAGTAAGTTCGTTTTTTTTCTTTTTCTTTTATTCTAAAATTAAGAAGCCATTACTGGATTTTTGTGTACCTGATGCTTATAACAGCGTATCTGTAGATTTTAGATTTCATCCTATGAAATATCATTTATGCAATTTGAAAGCTATGGTTTGTCGTAAAACTCCCACAGTTTCGTTTTGATAGAGTGACAACCATTTTCCTGAGAATGAAAGCAGGGACAAAACAAGAAGCAAGTGTCGCTGCTAATAGAGTGCAGTAGGGAGAGGAAGCAACATTTATTCCATGTATTTACTTTATAGCTTCATTTCTACCCATTTCAAAATTTTGCCAGCGCAAAGTATTTTGCATGGGCTGAGGGAGTCCGCCACATTATGCGTGGGTGGAGCGCATATAACATTGTCTGGGTGCGATGAACCCCTCTTCAACAAACTCCAAGTTCCAAACTCACTTGCAGCATCAAGGGGAAAACGCCATCACCACTACTTTCACCACCATCGTCTACTCTGTCTCATCCCACACACCAACCCCGAACACCATGAGCACAAGAGATGTATTAACAAGGATGAATGAAGGAGCGAAGGAGAGGACAGAGCTGGCAACGACAGACAGATAGATACCACCTTGGCTGGATGGGTATCAGTACTGCCTTGTGTGTGTGCGTGTGTATGTGTGTGTGTGTGTGTGTTGTGTATGTGTGTGGTGTGGTGCGTCATATGTGTGCCGTCGTGATTGTGAAAAGAAAAAATACAGACGAGAAAAAAAAAAAAACAGAACGAAAAGATTTTCTTAGGACTTTATGGTGGGTAATCATTCCTAACTTTAGTCAAAGCTGTCGACTGCTGCTGAATCATGACAGTGAAATTTGGAAATAAAGTTCCAAGATCAAGGTCATCTGGACTACAGCCATGCATATGATCACTTTTTTGAGACAGTTATCTGAGTATCACTTTCTCAAAGATTCTGACAATATTTGAAGTCTGCTTTCAATACGGTAACTATATACCATTGTCCTTATTTTGCATTAAAAGTTTATATTCCCACCCAAGGTTTGTCACAATGACCCCTAGAAATACAAAATCGGCATTTTATGCCGTAATTTTCATTGAAAAGGAGATTGTTAGAATGGTTTATCATCTCTTTTTGTTTGTTGGGTCTATTTTCTATCTTTTGTTTGTTTTGTTTTTTTCGACTTTTTAGTGTTGTTGGGCTTTTTTGAAAACAAAAAATCCACACACAAAATCGTATATGATTTGTTTTGTTTTTATTAAAGAGAGTATGATACTTTTGATTTCGTGTTTCTCATTTTGTGTGTAAAAGACAGATGGGCAAAACACAAGCCCATGCGCACAATACATTGCGAGCTACAAAAAGAATTCTAGCCGTTAAAACTTATTTCAGTGTAATGTACGTCCACACACACACACACACACACACACACACACACACACACACACACACACACACCACACACACACACACACCACACGCACACACACGCACACACACACACAACATATACAACACACACTCAACACACACACACACACACCATCTGTACAACTTGTTACATATGTCAAAACACACACACACACACACACATACACACACACACACACACACTACACACACTACACACACCACACACATCTTAACTGTTACAATGCAACACACACACACACACACACACACACACGCATCTCAAAGAATACTAACACTCAGAAAACTTCTTGCAGATCGAAACGTAGTATGCACCTTGGCTCATGCCACGATAAAGGTTTTGGGTTCAGCTCTAACCTTGCTTTTCTCGAATCACACGCTTTGTCCTGGCCTGCTAGTTCCCAAGCTTGAATGGCAGACTGTCTGTCTGGATGTGTCATTAAGAGACGAGGAGAGCTGAACTAGTGTCTGGCCCTCTCCTTGGTCCCCTTATCCGAGACTTAGACCTTCTGGCATTGCCATTTAACTCTTTAACTCCCGCACCCTATCCACCAACTGCAAAAACTTTACTTTTTGACTCCCTCATCCAATCCACCAGCTTCCTACAGGAAGCTGGTGGATAGGATGAGGGAGACAAAAGGTTAAGTTTTTGCTCTGCTAGCTTGGTTGACACTGTAAGAAGCTGGTGCATAGGACGAGGGAATCAAAGGATTACGTTTTTCTTTACTGGCATGGTTGACAATGTAGGAAGCTGGTGGACAGGATGAGGGAGTCAAAAGGTTAAGATTTTGCTTTGCAAGCTCGGTTGACAATGTATGATACTAGTGGACATGGTACAAGAGTCAAAGGGTTAACTGTCAGAAGGATTCCTTCCTCTATCGTAATCCGTCCTCTTGGGCCCTGCTCCACAGTCTGCCAAAAGTTCACAGGCAGCTGACTGACAACACGGAGAGTTAGAATGGCATCGGTACTGGACAGCTAGACAAATAGAAAGTGGTTTCTTCTCGCTTTATGCAGATGGAAACTCCGGTGATGCTAAAAGTGATTTGTCAAGAATCAGATCACAGAAAGACAGGTGGTTTAGATGCCTGCCGCTACGTTGGATGCTGATCATAATTCTGTTTGGAGATGTGACTGAGAAGTGGTCTTCGTTGAGAACACGCTCCACTTGAAAAAACATTTGAATTGTACATCATGTATCAGTTCGACTGGACCATTATCACCTGTCTTTCTATAAATAATCGAAGGCCACATCACATGTTATATGAATCAGCAAACATACAGAAAAATATGAAAATCATGAAGCTAGATGAAAACGTGCATTCCAAAATGATACACCATTTTGGTAAAAAATCAAGGACTATTACTCTGTAATTACGACGTTTTAAGTGCTAAAAGTCCTAAAAGGTGCACTGCGAGCTGTAAATACGATTTTCTATGAATAGTTGTAGGCTACAGCCTTAAGATTTTTTTCCTGGATTCACAAAGCGCATTCAGCTAAAGACGTAAACTTCTGTGAATGTGTATCGTGGATAATGTTTGAGAGATACATTCTATGACATAATCAGTATACATCTTGAAGTAGATGCATGTCTACAGGAAAAAAAGCATGGTGCATGCTGTGAAGATACAACTTTCTCTGAAACAGCAGTGGCCCATTCAACAAACTGATGCTGTTGTAAATGAAAATTGTACATGTCGAAAAAGATCAGTTAATTTTGGACAACATTTTGTAGTCTTTAAACATATTGAATAGATGCCAAAAGAAATAATGAGCAAACGAAAAAGTGGAGCCTAAAGATGAGAAAACAATTATCAAGGGAATCATAAAGTGTCGGGTCTGGTACGGTGCCAAGAACAAAATTGGACAGATCGCAGAGAAGACGAAAGAAAAATTCGATCGGTGGTGGTATACTGCGACCATCTTGTTCTTGAGAGTAAACTTGTGGTTCATCGTCTGGCTGGCGCGGAAAAAGTGTGAGACAAGACACGTGTCCATCTTTTTGTCTTTGCAAATATTACCATCAGTGTGATGTGTTGTCTTCATTTCACCTCTTCGCCATCTTTTGGATATATTGGAACACAGGTTACTGCACGAAAGGTAAGACTTGTTTTCGAAGTTGCTGTTGATGGTGTTGATGTTAGTAATAGTACTTCTGCTGTTATTGTTGTGTTCTTTTGTTGTTGCTGTTGTTGCTGTTGTTGTTGTTGATGATGATGCTGTTGTTGTTGTTGATGATGATGATAGTAGTGATGATGACGCTGCAGCTGCTGCTGCTGATGGTGATGCTACGATGATGATGATGATAATTATGATGTTGTTGCTGCTACAGCTGTTGTCGTAGTGAGTAATTATCTTTACCAGTGTTTGCGGTCATCAGCTGCCCATTGCCCAAAATATACATTATATTGTAATGCTTCTAGAAATATACTCCACGACAAGGAAAAGATTCTATGTTTTATAGCCCTGCCATAGACGTCATCATCATCATCATCATCATCATCATCATCATCAGCAGCAGCAGCAGCAGCAGCAGCAGCAGCAGCATCATCATCATCATCATCATCATCATCATCATCATCATCAACATCATCACCATAATCATCTTCATTTGTCTTGCTGCATGGCGTTGGCGATCATCGCCATTCAAATGAATATATCTTTTGTCGCAGCAAGTATGCCTCCTACTCCTACTGCCCCCCCCTCCACTCTGCAAAACTAATCCCCCCCCCCACGGGTCTACCTGATACTCTTGTTCATTTTAGCTTTTCTGTTATGACTAGGTGCTCAAGAAATCAAATGTGTATTTCTGTCTTTTCTTTCTGTCTTTTTTATGAGTCTGTGCTTCATCTTCCGATTTTGTTTTTGTTTGTATTTTCCTGCCTTTTGTTAAAACGTTGTTAAAACAATCAAATGACAAGTACTCAGAAAAAATTCAAAATATGTTACTTGACCTCACTGAACCCAGAAAGATTACGTGGATAACACACATCGTCTCTGTTATGGCAAAACAGGATTGGGCACATCAAGCTTTTTGGATGTGAAAAGCAAAAAGGGATCTTGAGAGACTATTTAAAGGTTGTCTACAGGACCGCTGTTGTCAAAGGTAGTTTAGAATATTACATGCCAGAGACAGGTTTTATTTAATGAACAGTTTCAAAAGCTGTCTACAAAAAGAATTTTAAAGAATCGTTGCGTTTAGGGAGATTGCCTTTGTGCCCAACTTTTTGTTGTTGTTGTTGTTGTTGTTGTCCCTATTTGTCCACACCACCTGAAAAGCTACAGAGACTCGCACAGAGTTTATAATGCGATAATGATGACGATGAGGATGATGATAATCATGATGCTATGGAGTTCCATCTAGGATTGAGACTGCATGACAGAGCTTTATTATACGCTTCCTACCATGGTATATCCAGGTGTCAACTAGGCGCATGAGCTATAGACATCTGTGGTGTTAGAAAATTTGAGCAATACAGTGATTGTCGCATCCGTGATGTGGATGAGACTCGACTCTGTTTCACAGTCTTCCCAATCAGCCCATGACATGCTCAACTCTAGGTAGGAGCTGTTGAAATGGAAAAATCCCCCAAATGGTATTTAATAGGACTGATGGAGATTCGAACTCTCAACCTTTCGGTGGGTCGTGCGTTGCAGTAACCACTATACCATGGGAGTAGAAAGATAAAACCTGAATGTGTTAGTTATCGACTTGCATAATTATGCCCTGGTGAGGTATACACTTGGCATGTCTTTCTTCAAGAGCCATATATATCGAGACTACAATGACATCAGACAGAAGATTGTGCCCAGTCTGTCCTGCCAACACTGAACATGAAGATCACTTTCTTTTTGTGTCCAATGTATGTAAACTTAGACACTTACACGAAGATATCTTCCGCACACTGAGAGAAATGCAGTCTGCAAAGTGTGTTCGCAAATTGCTAAATTTTAATGGATGATTTGATTCAATGATGTGTGTGTGTGTGTTTTCCCCCGGTAGATTAAATTATTATCGTATCTTTTTTTTCTTTCCTCCCCTCGCATTAAAAGCTCTTTTCTTTGAAATCAAATACTATTTTACAATTTTTACAAAATGGAAAGCAAATATCTTCATTAATAATGATGAGTTTTTATTAAAAATGCTATATTAACATTTCAATATGAGCAAAACAAGAGATGCAAGGGTGTTTTCACTTGTACTTTCTTTTTATTGCGTTTTAAGCAGATAAGCAGATCTGGGAATGACGTACAGTCAGTATGATTCCAAGACATGCACGCTATGATTTGAAAATGTGGATTTATAAACGAGCATAGAATTGAATTGAATTCAGTTGAAATGAATCAATTAAATTAATTCTCGTAGAGATGAATAAGGATTTATATTCATGTTTTGTTGATTATACCAAGGCTTTCGATCGGGTAAGACATGAAAAATTGATTATCCAACTAGAAAGACTCAATATTGATGGAAAAGACCTACGAATAATCAGAAATATACATTTGGAACAAACAGCTGCAATGAGAACAGAAAACAATATCAGCTCTTTCCAAAATATCAAAAGAGGGGTCAGACAAAGTTGTGTTTTGTCACCAGATCTGTTTTCACTTTGCAGCAAAAACATCATGAGAAACCTAGAGGGAGACCCAAGATTAAAGGTTGGAGGAAAAGTGATAAACAACATTTGATACGCAGATGGCACCGTGCTAATTGCAGAAAATGAAAGGGACCTACAAAATCTTGTGAATATACTGGAAATAGAAAGCAAAGGTAAGGGGTTGGAACTTGGAACTAAACAGCAAGAAGACTGAAGTCATGGTGATCAGTAAAAAACATGAAATCCCCTCATGCAAAATAACAGCAAACAGCACAACCTTGAGACAGGCGGATAAGTTTAAATACCTGGGAACGATAATTTCAGATGCACATCAGAAATAGCCAGCATAGTTGGCCAAGCCAAAAAAGCATTCAAGAAGATGAAAAGCAATCTTACCAACAAAAGCCTATCAATTAACATCAGGAAGAAAGTTCTTGAATGTTATATAGAACCGATAATGTTTTATGGTTGTGAGGAGTGGACAGTCAACAAGCAAAGCCAGAACAAGATCGGAGCAGCCGAGAAGTGGTTTCTTACAAGAATGTTGAGAGTTCCATGGACAGAAAAAAGCAACAACAACAACAACAAGAAAACCAACAAAACAAACGAGACAGTCTTGATAGAGGCAGATAAAAGATCATTGATAAGGAAGATTGGGAAAAGACAGGCAACATTTATAGGCCATTTTATGAGGAAAGGGAAATTGGAGCACCTCGTCACAACAGGAAAGCTAGAGGGAATGAGAGCACCTGGTAGACCCAGGGAGAAGATATTGGACGGACTTGGAGAGTGCCTGAAGACAAAGAGGGTGGAAGAGATGCTTGAGGCAACAAGGGATAGAAACAGATGGAAGGCCATGATCGCCAACGCCATGTGGCAAGGCACTTGATGATGATGATAAATAAAGATACAGTCAATGTTCCAAATGCATTGTATAGGCCTTCAAATTTAGAAAAAAAGTCAAATTGGATACCGTACTTAAATCGTGTAGTATGATGTTACGCACTTTACGTGTCTACATTTACGCATGTTAATATTTGTTCCTCTTTAATTGGAGCCAAACATTTATATCAATGAAAATCGAATTTCTGAGTTTTGGAGAGAGTTTCTGTCTCTTCCACTTTACGTTCTCATTTCTACGTTTCTTTGAATGTCTTTGTATTCTTGTAGTTTACGTCTATTGCCATGTCTTTGCTTGTCTCTCCCCTGTGTTCTCTTCTGCATATGTCGCTTGCTATCTTTCTCCTTTTATTTCATGCCCTTCTTTCTGTGTCCGTTTCCATTTCTTGATTCACCTCTCTCTCTCTCTCTTTCTCTTCTCTCTCTCTCTCTCTCTCTC
Organism: Monoplex corrugatus; assembly: GCA_030674185.1. Taxonomy (NCBI): domain Eukaryota; kingdom Metazoa; phylum Mollusca; class Gastropoda; order Littorinimorpha; family Ranellidae; genus Monoplex; species Monoplex corrugatus. Next base: position 80,234,859 of record CM060311.1, on the reverse strand, counting down.
TCTCTCTCTCTCTCTCTCTCTCACTCTGTGTCTCTTTCTCTCTTTATCTGTCTCTGTCTCTGTCTCCCTCTCCCTCTCTCTCCCCCTCTTTCTTTATTTCTGTCTCTCTTTTTCTCTTCCTCTATATCTTTGTGACAATTCCTCTTACTCCATACCTTCGTTAATCATCTCTTTCTCTCTTTTTATGTGCAGTTTTTTAGTCCCATCTTTATACAATGACATATATGTCTATTTTTAACCTGATATGCAAGCCTAATTCTGTGCATAAGCTTATGGTACACAATCGCACAAGTGGCTGGTACAGTTTTCTTCGTTCTATCTTTTATTTTCATGTTATTTTCTATGCATTTTAATGTGATTTTTAATCATATTCGTTTATTTTAGATAATGAATTTCATTTTCTTTGTCTGTATCTTGTACTGTAGGTGTAGCATAACGAGGACTAGCTGTAAGACAGATCCTAAAGGAATTGATGTCATTACCCTTGTGTAATGATGTGTTTTTTAAAGTTTAAAGTTCTATTCCAAATGCTCATCTCTCTTGGCTCCTGTCT
>CM060311.1:80214306-80226806 GCA_030674185.1 Monoplex corrugatus | reverse complement strand
AGGCCAGGGAGAGTATATCAAACGTTGTTTTTTGTTTGTTTGTTTGTTTGTTTTTGTTTTCTGTAGTTGTTTTTTTATTATTTTTGTGTGTGTGTGCAGAGAGGAATAGGGCATAAATGATAGAAGATGTATTTGCAGTGACAAAAAATAGACTGATATGGAGGGCCATGATCACCAATGCCTTGCCAATGGCACATATGATGCTGATAATGATGATCTCACACACACACATACACACACACACACACACGCGCGTGCGCGCGCGCACGCAGGCACGGACGCATGCACACACACACACACACACATATATATGTATACATATATATATATATATATATATATTTATATATATATATGTATGTATGGTGCATTAACTACGTTTTTAATTATGCTTCCTTGATCTTATTCTGTTTCCCATCCCAAGAGTGGATCCTATTTACACTACTTCATCTGCGCACCCTTCTACTTAATATGTTGTTTAAATCACGTAAAACAGGAATGTATCAAATATTGGTAAGTAAATACTCTGAATCCAAACAACTACAAATGATGTACCTGATATCGTATTCATGGTCAACTATGAGCGCAAACTAAGTCCCAATTTTCCAGTACTGAAGGATAAATAAATGAATAAACAAATCTGTTAGATGCATGTAATAGCCTTCAACCCACTAGCATAATATCCAATCTCATAATAAATACCATTTAGTCATTGATATATATGTATATCCATATATTGTTGCATGTCACTTGTTTCTTTATAATCCTTGTATCTTAATATTTATCTCATTTACACTGTCTTCCCACAGACCTTCATACTACAATATTCCATTGATATGGGGTCCTACATTTAAAAAAAAGAAGATTTAATTTGGGTCTTATGACTTTATTTATTTTGAATGAGTTGTCCCCTTCACAGTTCAAGTTTTGCGTAACTTTTTACGCGGCTTATTATTTCATTGTTTGTCCTTACGATTTTGCCTTTTACTACCGTTATGTGTTAGAGCTTTAGAGGTTTAGAGAATTGGTGTATGATGTGTTCATTGTATTGAAGTTCATGTCATATCATCCCAGCGGTGTATTCCTTAATTTTTTTCACTATAGATTTCTCTGTGTGTCCACGACTTGTGTTCATAATTCCTTTGACTGTTTTTATGGCAATTTAAAATTCTGAGTCTGAATAATAGCCTCAGTCACACACACGCACGCACACAACACACACACACAACACACCACACACACACACACACACACACACACACACACACACACACACAACACACACACACACACACACACACACAACCACACACACACAACACCACACACACACACACACAACACACATAAAAAACACAAAACACACCACACACACACACACACACACACACACACACACACACACACACACATTTAATAAAGGAGATGAAGAACAACAACAAAGCAAACAACAACAACAACAACAACAACACAACAACATGGCAAGAAATACACTGGAACAGCAAAGAAGCTGAAATTGTAACAATATCTAACGTTCATTATAAAAATGATAACAAACATGCCGCAGAGGGTAAACACAATCAGCTTCAAAAATAGAAGATAGCTCCCTTTGAGAATGCATCATCTACATACATTGGGGAAACTTTTATGTACAGAATAATCCATTTTCCCAACAGAATGATTGAACAGCTTTGAAAAGAAACTCAGCATGGGTTTTTCCTTTCTCTATGTGTGTGTGTCTATGTGTTTGTATGTGTGTGTGTGTGTTTGTGTGTGCGTGTGTGTGTGTTGTCTGTGTGTGTGTTTGTCTGTGTCTGTCTGTGTATCTATGTGTGTGTGTGTGTTGTGTGTGTGTGTGTGTGTGTGTGTGTGTGTGTGTGTGTGTGTGTGTGTGTTTGCGTGTGTATATATATATATATGTGTGTGTGTGTGTGTGTGTGTGTGTGCGTGTTTTTGTATGTTGTGTGTCTCTCTGTGTGTCTCTGTCTCTGTCTTTATCTGTCTGTTTCTGTGTCTGTCTGTCTGTCTGTCTGTCTCTTCGTCTCTGTCGCTGTCTTTCTGAATCTGTCTGTCTGTTTGTTTCTCTCTATCTCTGTCTCTCTCTGACTGTCTGCCTGTCTGTCTGTTTGTCTGTCTCTCTCTCTGTTTCTCTCTCTTTTATTTTCTGTTTCTGTCTCTGTCTGTTTCTATTGCTGTCTGTCTGTCTGTCTGTCTCTCTCCTCTCTCTCTCTGTCTTTCAGTCTCTCTCTTTCAGTCTATATCTTTTGCTCTCTCTCTCCTCTCTCTTTATTTCGCTCTCTTTACTGTCTCTGTCTCCATCTGTCTCTCTGCCTATGTCTGTCTTTCTGCCTGCCTGTCTGTCTGTCTGTCTGTCTGTCACTTTGTCTCTGTCCCTCTGTCTGTCTGTCTGCTCTCTCTCTCTCTCTCTTTCTTTCTTTTTGTTTGTCTGTTTCTGTCTCCGTCGGTCTCTCTCTTTGTCTATCTCTCTGTCTCCGTCTGTCCCTCTGTCTGTCCGTCTGTCTGCCTGCCTGTCTGTCTGTCTGTCCTCTCTTTTTTTCTCTGTCTGTCTGCCTGTCTCCAAATTCAAACTTTCCTTCTTGACCTATAATACTTTTGCCTCATTTCTCTCTCTCTCTGAAATAGTTTATCATTCTGGTGTTTTGTTTGGTTGGTTGGTTGGTTGCTTGCTTCTTTTTTTGTTTCGGATTTTTTTGTTTTCTACATTTTTAGTGGGAGGGGGTTCTTTTTGTGTGTAATGTTTGTTTTTATTATTCTTTTTTTCCTCATTGACCGATCTTTGTTCTACTACACCAAGTTCCTGTAACTGTGTGGACTTTCTGTCTATATTTCTGTATGACTTACTGGTTCCCTTCTCTGTTTAGACAAATGAGCATGCACGTGCTCACGTGCATATGAGTGAGTGAGTGAGTGAATTAGTGTGTGTGTTGTGTGTGTGTGTGTGTGTGTGTGTGTGTGTGTGTGTGTGTGTGCGTATGTGTGTGTGTTTGTATGATGGTGGTGTATGTATGTTTCTGTGCGATGGGGGTGGGTGGATGAGGGATGTGTGTGTGTGTGTGTGTGTGTTTTTGTGTGTGTGTGTGTTTTTGTGTGTGTGTGTGTGTGTGTGTGTGTGTGTGTGTGTGTGTGTGTGTGTGTTGTGTGTATGTTTGTGTGGATATGTGTGTCTGTGTATGTATGTATGTATACATATATGTGCGCGCCTGTGTACCTCTGTGAGCACGCATATGTATCTGTGTGTGGACATTCATGTTTGTATAAGTAAAAATGAGAGTGGACAGATACATACGCGAGTGTGCCCAGTATTTTTCATGACCTCAGTTTCTGGGGCTTTTCCCGATAATTCCCATGTGGGAATCTTGTTTCATATTTCATGCTTGATGTATGCTTATTGGGCATATGAAATATTGTTTTTAGAACATCAACCTCATTTTGTTTTGGTTAATAATATATACAACATCATCGTTTATGGCGATTTTATTTTCAAAGCATTGAATCCCCCAAGAAAATAATGTCACACTTTTCTATATTTTAAATATTTCACTTTATTTGGCTCGTGTTATTTTAGTGTATTTTGTCTTTTATTGTTATTTTTAAACAGCCAGATCCCAAGGTGAGAGAGACAAAAAAAAAAAAAAAAAGAAAGAGAGAGAGACAGAGACAGAGAAACAGACAGAGACAGAGAGAGAGAGACAGAGACAGATACAGACAGACAGACAAACAGACAGACAGACAGACAGACAGACAGACAGAGAGGAAGAGAGATTTGAAACATTGAACTGGCATCATCAGAAGAATGGAAACATTCAGATGGGCAGCAGACGGGCCAGTTTTTAATTTTGCAGGCTGGGATTGAACTCGAGACATCGCATTTTGAGTTCACGGCTCTATCAAAAGAACCAACAAACCGCCTCTATGGATCTGAAGACCCACAGAGCAAACAACCTCGCCACAATTAACCCTTTGATTCGATTCCCGCACCCTATCCACCAACTGCAAAAACTCAACCCTTGACATCTTCACCCTATCATCCAGCTTGCTGTGGGAAGCTAGTGGACAGGGTGAGGGAATCGAAGGTCAAGTTTTTGCTTTGCTGGCATGGTTTGACAACGCAGGATGCTGGTGGATAGGGTGCGGGAGTCAGTGGATTAAACTTTAGAAATGAGGTTGGAGAAAAACAGAGGAGTAGGGCAGAGAGTGAGGGGTGTGTGCGTGTGTGTGTGGAGGGGGGAGGAGTAGGTGTATGATGGAAAAACTCAATCAACAAAGCTAGCAAGTTCTCTGTGGAATATGTCCATAGCCGTGATAAGAATTGTGAAAAAAGTAATAATAACAATAAGTAAATAGATATAAAAATAACGAAAAAAAAAAATAGCGGCTCTGTCAAACGTTGATGCATACGTCTCGTTCAGGGCTCTCTCTGGGTCAGTGTGAGGCAGACGCAAGCAAGATCAGGACTAGGGGAGACAGAGTCTCGGAAACGATTTATTTTCTGCTAATAAAACGCTGCGATGGTTGAAGATAAGTGGGATTTGATGAGGGATATAGTGGAACAAAACAAAAGAATGCAGGCAATGAAAACGAATAAGTCACTGGGGTGGAGGAGGGGAGGGGGGGTAAAGATAAAATCAAATCACACACTTAGTATTCCATGTTCTCAGCCCAGTTTCACATTTTTTTTCTTCTTCTAAAAACAACTGTTCTTACATATGGCGCAATCTCTTGGACCCTAACAACTACATTGGAGAAGATTGATGGAGCATATACACAAAGAGTTATATGGTAAGATTCCACCAATCAGTAAATCAATAAGTCAACAAAGACTGCGCTTCGCGGGACACTGCTGGCGGAGCAAAGTTGAACTGGTGGGGGATGTTCTACTAAGGAGACCCAGCCATGGCAAACAAAGACCAGGACGTCCAAAGAAGACCTTCATCGACCAACTGATGGATGATACGGGCTGTCAGTATGATGAACTACCTATTGCAATGTCTGACAGAGAAGGATGGAAGAAACGTGTCATGGATAGCCGAGCAAGCTCGACATGATGATGATGAAAAACAACTGTAATATATATGCATGCTTTATATCCTACTCTATGACCTTGTCTTGTCAGTTTTCTTTATTCATTTATTCGTTTATTATTTACTAGTTTATTTGTAATACACTTATTTACTAGTTTATTTGTAATACATTTACTCATCTGTTTAGTTAGTCAGTCTACCTGATTTTGTTTGTATACGGCGAGGAAAATGGGTCATACTATTTACAATCCAAACTGCTTGCTCTGCTGGTTCAGATGCATAATATGAGTCCCTAATGAAAACCTGACAATGAATTAAAGATGAGAGACCTATTCATATGGATTTTTGTTTCTTTACCACCACCATCGCTGCCCCCCCTCTCTCTCTCTCCTCCCTCCTCCCCCTCTCTCTCTCTCTTCTTTCTTTCTCTCTGCTGTCTTTCTTTCTGTCTGTTTTTCTCTCTATCTTTCTCAGCCTGTCTGTCTGTCTGTATGCCTGCCTGTCTGTCTGTCGGTCTGTCTGTCTGTCTGTCTGTCTTTCCCCTCTCTTTCTATGATTCTCTTCCATTCATTCCCTCGCACACACGCACACACACACAGACACACACACACTCACACACACACACATACTCACATACATACACACACACGCACGACACATACACACACCAACACACACACAACAACACCACACACACACACAACACACACACCACGCACACACACATACTCTCCTCCACAACCACATACACACACAACACACCACACTCTACACCACACACATACACAACAACACACACATACACACACACACACACACACACACACAACACACACACACACACACACACACACACACACACACACACAACACACACACACACACACACACACAAACACACACACACACACACACACACACACACACACACACACACCACACACACACACACACACACACACCACTACAGACAAACTATAATCATTCAGAGTGACTATGAGCTTGCCATTCAATGTATATGTTGTTTTCGTATTTGCTTTTGTTGTTTGCTTGTTTGTTTGTTTGTTGTTTGCTTGTTTGTTTGTTTCTTTGTTTTGTGTGTGTGGTGTGTGTGTCTCTCTCTCTGTGTTTCTATTTTTAACCTAATTGAGTGTCATATTTATGTCGTACTGTCATTTAAAAAAAAATCACAAACAGAGAAAAACAAGCCACCGCTGACTCAAAAAGTTATACATATGTTTTACATATTTCTCATAAAAGGAACATTGTTTGCCTTGCATGGTTATCTGATTTTGTTTCTACACGACGAGGAAAATGGGTCATACTTATTACAATCCAAACTGCTTGCTCTGCTGGTTCAGATGCAAATGAGTCTCTAATGAAAACTGACAATGAATTAAAGATGAGAAGACCTATTCATATGGATTTTTGTTTCTTTATCACCACCACTGCTGCCCCTCTCTCTCTCTCTCTCCTCTCTCTCCTCTCTCTCTCTCTCTCTCCTCTCTCTCTCTCTCTCTCCTCTCTCGCTCTCTCTCTGTGCTGTCTTTCTCTCTGCTGTCTTTCTTCTGTCTGTCTTTCTCTCTATCTTTCTCAGCCTGTCTGTGTGTCTGTGTGTCTGTCTATCTTCCCCTCTCCTTCTATGATTCTCTCCCATTCATGCCCGCGCGTGCGTGCTCGCGCGCGCGCGCGCAACACATACACACGCACACACACACACATACACACACACACTCACACTCTCTCTCTCTCTCACTCATACACATACACACATACACACACATACAACACACACACATACAACACACACACACATACACACACACAACACACACACATACCACACACACACACGCACACAAACACACACACACAACACACACACACACACACAAAACACACACACACACACACACACACACACACACACACTCAGAGAGAGAGACACGCGAGAGCACGCCTACAGACGAGAGACATAAACGTGAGATCCAAGTATTTAGACAAGTGACTGTAGACACGTGAGCACATTTGTTTGCTTTTTATAGTCTCTCCTTTCTCCTTTTCTTTTTAAAGAATGAAAAAAATATATGGGTACAAATAAACGAACGATCAAGAAACAGACAGACAGAGAGATAAAACGGGAACAGAAAAAGACAGATGAAGACAAAGACAGAAGATAAGTACACAGTAATTAAATGTTATGTTCAATTCGATTTATAGTCGTATTTCCCTGCTCCGTTTTCTGCACCATCCCAGTGTGACTACTCCATGGTGCTCATTTTAGCTCTCCAGCACAAGTCCAGACCCATTCAGACTGTGTCAGCATGAGAGGCAGGATATGTGGGGCCACACAGTGTTAGGACGTTTTTATTTTATTTTCACATGCTATGACTATACAAAAATACACATGATAGTGACGATGAGCTGGAGAGTTCAATTTCGGATTGAGATTACGTGACATGCCTGTATCTACACTTACTTTCAAACTATACCCTAGTATCAATCAATTCTCAGAATTACACACACCTGCCGTGTTGGTTAGAACATTTGAATAACACCCTCATAGAGGTATCGTACAATGGATTAGACTCAACCATGTTTGTCCTTGTCTTAGCAATGAGTTCGTTCTCTGGGTAGGAATTGACCAGGGTAAAAAATAATTTCATCATTTCAACTGATTTATGTACAATTTCAAATCACGTTTAGAGAGGAAAAACAAGGCAGAAACAGACAGAAAGACGGAAAGACAAAGAGGCAGGGACAGAATGAACGATGACAGAACAAAAGACAGAGATAGAGATGCAAAGGAAGAGGGACACCACACACACACACACACACACACACACACACACACACACACACACACACACCACACACACACACACACACACACACACACACACACACATACACGCACGCACTCACACACCCCAACAATAAAATCAAATGGACTAACAGACAGAAGATTAAGCCAGAGGTAGCGTAAGCAAAGAGTGGGATAGCAAAACGAGGTCCCAGTTTCCCAAAGCCATGAAGGGCTGGCCTGGTAATCAACCTTTCCTCGGTATTCCATGGAGAGTCATGGCGTATCGTTGATTCCAATGGAACGCGCTCAGGACTACTCATAAAAAATTGAGTGTGGAGTTTAGAGTTCGGAGTTCGCTCAAGAGGGATTAATCCCGCTTGGACAATTCCATATGTGCTCAACAGACATCACCAGAATGATAGAAACATGAAGATGGGCAGCAAACAGGCCAGTTTTCAATGTTCTGGACTGTGGTTGAAATCAAGACATCAGATGGTATTAAGTCCACACAGTTCTATTAAAAGAACAATAATAACAATAAAAATCAAGCTTGAATGTAGTTGTTATTGATGTGGTACTGTTAACTCAGCAACACGTGCTATGACATAGAAAACAAAATAAATAAATGTATTGGGTGGTGTGCAGACAGGGAGTGAGTGAGAAAATTGATGACTTCACCAGTCTGTGTTGACATTTCTGTGAGGCTCTTATCACGTTTTTTGTGATTGATCTCTGTCTGTCTGTCTGTCTGTCTGTCTGTATGTCTGTCTGTCTGTCCGTCCGTCTCTCTCTCTCTCTCTCTCAACTTCCCTGTCTCTCCTCCTGTCTCCTCTGTCTATCCTCTACCTCATTGCGCTCTCCCCATCTGCCTTTCTCTCTGTCTTTCTTTTTGAGTCTCCCTCTCTCTCTCCCTTCTCCACCTCTCTCTATTCCACCTCTCTCCCTTCTCTCCCCCTTTCTCTCTCCATATGTGTCCTTCTCTCTCACTTTTCCACTCTCTCTCCCACTCTCTACCCCCTCTATATATATATATATCTATCTCCGTGTCTGTGGATAAAACAACACTTTGTGTACTCTGTGTAGATGTTATGCTTATTCTGAATTACTTTAACTTGTCTTGTCAAGCAAAATATGATTTGCGACATAAGTTAATTCCCAGCAACTGCCCAAATCAGCCCACTGCCTTCAGACTTCCTATACCAGTGTCTTCCAAAAACAAACAACAAATAACATTTCAAACATGAAAGACGTTATCAAGCTGAAGTATTCAATAGCGAGAAATGTTAACATTTGTTAAGTGACCAATTGTCAACAATTACTTGAATTATTTTGTTCTTTATTGTGAAATTCATTCATTCTTTATTAATGTCTCTTGGCTATTGTTCAAGTTTTTGTGATGGCCAATTTTAGACACCCAGGTTTTGGCACACAACGAGCTGAGCTGGAGAAATATTGTGAAAGTTCCGAATTGCTGCGTCCCAGTGACTTTCAGGTTGATAAAAGAGAAAGAAAGAAGCAAAAGAAGAAGAAGAAGAAGAAGAAGAGGAAGAAGAAAAGACAATGCAAAGCTTAATCTCCAGCTGGCAGATTTTCTACCAGACGTTACTATCATAAACCAATGTTAATGGAAATTGAAGTTTTAATTTCGTTATCCCATCTCTCTCTCTCTCTCTCTCTCTCTCTCTCTCTCTCTCTCTCTCCCATCTCATTCTCTGTGTCTCTGTCTCAGTCTCTGTCTCTGCATATATGTCTACCAGTCTATTTGTCTGTCTCTGTCTGTCTGTCTGTCTGTCATTCTCTTTCTCTTGCTCCCTCTGTCTCTTTCTCTTTTAATATTTGTTTTCATTATGGAATGATGCATATGTGTATATACTACAGTTAACATAATGCATCTACTCTGATAATAATCATTTGCTTTGTTTTTCATAATCTGCTTGATTTCCATACTTTTTCCTCGTCATAAACTTATCAAATGTACTCGGCATCTAAATCAAATTGACTGCCAACTTTTATGAAAGTGGGAAGAAGAAACATGCAACATCTGAATAAAAGCACAAAGTTAATGCACAAAATAAGACAGATTTTTTTTTCAACTGGCCTATGTCAAGCATACATAAAGGACAACAAACAGTGAATACACAAATCTTAAGAAGGGGAAGAAACAGTAGCAAGATTTAGCTGATGTCTCATTGAGCAAGAGAAAATGTGCATGGATTCTGTTGTGAATGAGATTGTAGGCGTAAAAGAACGTTGAAAAGCATCGTCATCATCATGTGTCCTGCCATTTGGCATTGGCGATCATGGCCTTCTATATGAATCTATCTTTTGTCATGACAAGGACATCTCCCACCCTTTCTGTCTTCATCCACTCCGCAAATCCATCCAGTACTTTCTCCCTGGGTCTACCGTATGCTCTTTTCCCCTCCAGCTTTCCTTTTGTGACTAAGTGCTCAAATTTCTCTTGTCTCATGAAATGTCCTGTAAATGTTGCTTGTGTTTTTCTTAATCGTCTTTATTTATATTCTTTTTCTGTTTGCTTCATTCAAGACTGTCTCATTTGTTTTCTTTGCTGTCCATGGAACTATAAACAAAAAAGAGCATATAAAAATGATAAAAAAAAAGAATCACTGTCAACAAGCACAGACAACCAATACTGATAACAAGCGCTGAATGACGAACTCTTTAGAAAGCTAGAAAACGATGTCGGAGACTTTCCACTATTGTACATGTATGTGTAGCCACTGCAAAGGAACAGGTCTTTGTCTATAGCACGTGCAGCGAGACACCCCCTAAGACGCAGTTGTGTCATTGTGAATGGTCTGTCTCGATCCCCCAAGAATACCACTTACCATGTATAGCATGTTTCAATGTAGACGCTTACAACATATTTAAAACAAATCAACAAGTAAAAATCAAATGGTGCTGATAAAGATTGAGGATTTTTCAAGAATCAGACGGATTTTTTCTTCTTTTTTTCTCTTTTATACTTTTCTTTTAATTTTTTCATTCTTTCCTGCCTTCTTTCTTTCTTTCTTTTTCGTCCTTTCTCTCCTTCATTATCTCAGTCTCTGTCTCTGTCTGCTTATCTATCTGTCTCTTTCTCTCTATCCCCCCCCCCCTCTCTCTTTCTCTCTGTCTCTCTCTCCTTCCCTCTATCAGTCTGTCTTTCTCTCTCTCTTTCTCTGTCTCCTCTGTCTCTTTCTGTCTGTCTTTCTCATTCTATCTCTGTCTCTTTGTGTGATTCTCTCCTTGTTTCTCCTTCTCCCCCTCTATCCACTTCTATCTGTTTTCTCTGTCTCTCTTTTTTCTCTTGTTTTTTTATTTTTACTTTTTCTTTGTTCATTATACTTTTGCCCCCCCCCCCCCCCCCTCGTTTTCGTGTGTGCATACTTATGCGTGCTAGTTTACTTTTGGGTGGGTGCATGGGTAGAAGCACACACACATGTTTGTGCGTGCATGCATGTGCATGTGAGTGTATATATATATATATATATATATATATATATATATATACATGTACATATATGTATATATATATGCACACACACATACATACATATATATATATACATATGTATATACATATATATATATATACATATGTATGTGTGTGCGCGCGCGTGCATGTGCCAGCGTGTGTGTGTGTTGTGTGTGTGTGTGTGTGTGTGTGTGTGTGTGTGTGTGTGTGTGTGTATGTGTGTGTGTGTGTGTGTGTGTGTGTGTGTGTGTGTGTGTGTGTGTGTGTGTGTGTGTGTGGTGTGTTCATTTTAATATTGAAATCCAGGTCCAAACACGTGCAGGTAATTTCGTAATCAAGATTCCTTAATAAGCTAAGCCATCCAGACATTCTTTTGCTTATTCATTTATCAATTTTCTTTTATGTGGGAAATATTCTTTCTTCACTCATTGTGAAATAATCTATACAGAACAGTAGGGTACAATGAGTTTGTAAGATGACTATGGTAAACCATTCGTTTCCCAAAGACACGATTTTATTTTTTTCGCTGAGAAATAACTGAACACGCTCAGATATGGTGCGTTATTCTTTCTTTCTGGCGCTGAGTGAGCCATGATGGATAACATTTTGAATGAAAAAGGGTAACAGACACAGAGAAATCAGGGTCATTATAAGCAGTCTAAGGTTGGAACTTGAACGTACTCGGTGCTGGAAAAGCAGTATCAGTGATTACTACTCGTTGTGCTCTCTCTGTCTGTCTCTCTGTCTCTTTGTTTCTGCCTGGCTCTGTCTCTGTCTCTGTGTCTCTGTCCCTGTCTCTGTCTCTGCCTCCGTCTCTCTCTCTTTTGGCTCTGTCTGTCTCTCTCTGTGTCTCTGTCTGGCTCTGTCTCTCTATCTTTATTTCTTTATCCCTGTCTGTCTCTCTGTCTGTCTGTGTGTCTCTCTGTCTGTCTGTCTGTGTGTCTGTCTGTCTCTCTGTCTATGTCTCTCTATCTCTGTCTCTCTGTCTCTTTTCTCTTTGTCTCTGTGTCTCTGTCTCTGTCTTTGTCTTTCTGTCTCTGTCTCTCTCTGTCTCTGTCTGTCTGTCTCTCTCTCTTGCGGCCAAAGGCCAGTAACTGAAATGTGTTATTTTCAATGTTATTTTTGTACTTAATCTGAAATCAGCCTGAAGTCTTGTTAGCGCGCATTGCGATAA
>CM060311.1:80201806-80209306 GCA_030674185.1 Monoplex corrugatus | reverse complement strand
ATGTTACCTTTTTTGCTGCTGTTGCTACATTTTTGGAGTTTGATTTTTTTAAACAATGTCTTCTGTTGGTTGTCGTTTTCTAATTATTTTAGCTCTTGTAAATTATCATCTTTATCACCTTTTTGTCTTTTCTTTTTGTTCTTCATTTCAAAAACCCTTTCATTTAAATATCGTCTTTTACGAGAAATAAAAATTCTTATCGCTTGAATTTGTTTCTAGGTTGTTCGATTTTTATCATGATCAGTTCTATCGCTTGCTTTCAGTTTTTGGTGACATTTCAAATATTCATGGAAATGTTGAGCGATTGGTTTATTTTGTCTTGTTTTGTGTCCTTCAAAATTAGTTTTCATAAGGTAGCTATTGATTGTCTTCATCCTTAGTATCCTCAAGAGAAAAAAGACCATCTCCCACAATATGTTCCAAACAGAATAATCAGTTCATGTTGGTTAACGGGTCACTTATGTCATGAAAATAAATATGCTAGTATAGTTTGATCAACCAATGTCATTTTGAAAATATTTTGGCTTTTTGTGTGTTTGTTGTTTCATTGTTTGTTTTCCAAAAAATGAGAAACACCTATTCGATATCTTCAAAAACTTTCATCGTTACAAGAGCTTTTCATCAGTTTTCTTCTGTAAATGCCTCCGTCTTCTACAGCAAACAGAGATCTTTCTATCAGGTCTCTGTTCTGACGGTTTTGATCAGAGGCCTGTTGACTGACACAGTTCTCTGCTGGCAGACTGTGGACAGTTTTGGTGAGGCCCCATCATGAAGATCACCACACTTTGGAAATGAAGCAAACAGATGGCAAATCAAGATGATCCCATTCCCTTACAACCCCTTTCTTCTTTTTGTTTCTTTTTGTTTTTCTATCAATATTTTTGTTGTATTGATATAACGGAGTTTCAGTTTGGTGCATGCCTATTTCAGGACGAAAAACCAAAAAACAACAAAAAAAAGAAACAAATACAACGCGTCCACAACTGTGGCTGAAATATGATCTAGCATAGCTTAAGATCTCTCTGTAAACAGCCTGGGAGTCAAAATATGCTGCTGATATTCAATCGTTATGATCTGAAATGGGCCATATTCTTTCACGCCATTCCTTTCCAGGTTTTTATTTGGCTTGGCCAGTGCCATGTATTTCAATCAGCATGTCTGCATTGCTAAAAAAGGAAAGAAAGAAATAAAGAAAGAAAGAAATAAAGAAAGAAAGAAACAAAAAACCCATATTTCTCTCTGTCTTTCTCTCTGGCTCTCTGTTCATCCATCTGTCTCTCTGTGTGTCTCTGTCTCTCTCTGTGTCTCTGTTTGTCAGCCTGACTGTCTGCCTGACTGTCTGCCTGACTGTCAACCTGTTTGTCTGCCTGCCTGTCTGCCTGCCTGTCTGTCATCTGTCTGATTGTCTCTCTGTCTGTCTGTCTCTCTCTCACACACACACATACACACACACATACACATACACACACACACACACACTTACACAAACACACACACACTCTCTCTCTCTCTCGCTCACTGGTTCTCTGGTAAAACGTTGCAGTAACCCAAAAGTCTCTAAAGAGAACTTGTCACCGTGGCACAGCGGTAAGCATATTCATTGTAGGGTTTAGCTTACTCTAATCGTCTCAAATAGAACGCTGAGTGCGCTATGGGCTCATTGGCAAGTCTGGGAATAAACAGCCGAGCCTCACCAAAGTTATGGATGTATTATTGAAGGTGTTACTCAAATTGCCTGACCAACACCACGTGTGTATATATATCTCTCGGGCCTGATTTTCACCATGACATATTATGATAGTAAGTGTCGAGCACAATCCTGCAGCAGCCTCAGACCTAGATGGATTTCCCTAACATCATGATTATCATCCCTATTGTCATCATCATAACAGTGTAAGATTGTCCCAGCTTTAATGGTTAGATGCAGTGTAGAAAATGTGACAAAAAGAAAATCGGAGCACAAATGAAACTGCCTGAATGCGATGATTAACAACAACAATAACAACAACGACAACAACAACAACGATGACGACGACGACAACGACGACAATGACAGAAACAACAACACAAAAAAGCAAAAACAAAACAAACAAAAATCTAAATAGGCAATGCATGGATATCAAATATGTATCCATACATGCGTCATGTGTGTTGATCTGAATATGCTTCTGACGAGTTTTAGTGGAAAACATCGTCTTGAAATTCGTTCAGATTAAGAAATGGAAGCTCTGACTTCGTGCATGAAAAAATGAATGATGACTTTGAAGACTCCTTGACTCTCAGTCTGGCAGAGTGCTTTCGCTTGATTTGTGGCCAAGGGAAACCATTCATGAAGGCTAAGAGGTATGACTGGTTTATTGATGACGCTACGCAGTTTTCCGTTTGGTTTGGACTGGAGGGTTTTCAAGCCGAGGTTGTGCCCTTTGGGTTAACTGAATGAGGCAGAATTTGAAGTGTTTCATAGCGACTTGAAACTCTTTATGAAAACAAAATTGGTTTTGAGTTTCGTCTCTCCGTTTATCAATGAGAAGGACTACGCGTAAGAGTCTCTTGTTCAAGGGCATAAACAGAAAACCATCACAACTTTGAAATATTCTTTATTCGATCGTGAAGGAAATCTTTTCACACCAACCAAAGCCAAAGGAAGAAACAAAGTGTGTCTATGTGTAATCGCGCGTGTGTGTATGTGTGTGTGTGTGTGTGTGTGTGGTGTGTGTGTGTGTGTGTGTGTGTGTGTGTGTGTGTGTGTGTGGTGGTGTGTGTTTGTGTTGTGTTTGGTTTATGAGTGTGTTTGTGTGAGTGTGTGTTTGTGTGTGTGTGTGTGTGTGTGGTGTGGTGTGTTGTGTGTGTGTGTGTGGTGTGCTGTGTGTGTGTGTTGTGTGTGTGTTTGTGTTGTGTTTGTGTATATGAGTGTGTTTGTGTGAGCGTGTGTGTTGTGTGTGGTGTGGTGTGTGTGTGTGTGTGTGTGTGTTGTGTTGTGTGTGTGTTGTGTATGTGTGGTGTGTGTGTGTGTGTGTGGTGGTGGTTGTGTGTGTGTGGTGTGTTGTGTGAGTGTGTTTGTGTGTGGTGTGTGGTGTGTGTGTTGTGTGTGTGTGTGGTGTGTGTGTGTTGTGTGTTGTTAGGGAGAGATGTGATGATTAATAGTAATCATGTTGCTGTTGTGCTGGGGCATGTGGAGTTAATAGATGTGTTTCATGTTTGTGAATCATCAAAGGCATGTCATAGATAATGATAACGACAATGACAGTCCACATAACAGTCATATGATACGCTGTTGGTCTCTCTGATTGATGGCAGGTTATGCTGGTTTGTCATATAATAAAAAAAAAAAGAAAAAGAAAGAAAGAAAGGGGAATGAAATGAAATAACATAAGGTAAAGTAAAATAAAACAAACAACCAAAACCCAAGAAATAAAGCAAGACAAATTAAAGTGAAATAAAATGAAATAGAATAGAATAAAATAAGTAAAGTCTAATTATCTAAAATAGAATAATGAAATACAGCGAAATATAATATAAAAAGAAAGAAAAAGAAGCAAAATAGAATAAACAGAAACACAACAACAACAACAACAACAACAACAAAACCAACATATAATTTAATATGAGACTGCAATATTTTGAGCACAACATTTCCCCACACAGAGGATTTGTATGCTAAGTTGCACACAAGTCAGAATGAGTTTTGTATTTGATGTGTAAGAAGAAGATACTCCCAACAGGAAATATGAAACAAAATACTCTCATGAGAATATGACAGCAACGAAATCCACATTCGATATGAGAAAGAAACATTGCATTACATGCGTGTATACATGCATGCGGAAATTATATCTACAATTGTAAAAACGTGTTTTCGTGGGTGATTTACTCCCATTGAATAGTTTTAAAGTGGGGGTGTTTTATGTTGCAGTGGCTGCTAGTTTTCTCACTTGACTTTATCGTGTGTCCAAACTTCAGAGAACTATCGAACGTTTCCATTTTTGCTGCTGCTGCTACATTCTTAAAGTTCGATTTTTTTAAACTGTGTTTTCTTCTGGTTGTAATTTTGTTTTATTTTGGCTCTTGTAAATTATCATCTTTATCACATTTTTCTTTCTTTGTTTTTGTTCTTCATTTGAAAAAAACTATCCATTAAATGTCGTCTTTTACGAGAAATAATTATCCTTAGCACTTGAATTAGTCTCTATGTTGTTCGATTTTTTATCGTGATCAGATTTATCGCTTGCTTTAATTTTTCGGTGACATTTCAAATATTCATGGAAATGTTGAACGATTAGTTTATTTCTCTTGCATTATTTCTTTCAGAATTTGTTTTCATAATATAATGTAGCTAGTTATTGTGATCATTATCAGTATCCACATTCACAAACAGACCATCTCCCACAATAGGTGCCTAACAGAACAAGCATTTCATGTTGATTACGTGTCATTTAGTTTCATAAAAATAAGAATTCTAGCTTGTGTGGTTTGATCAGCCCATGTCATTTTTAAAATGTGTTGGCTTTTTGTGTGTTTGTTGTTTCACTGTTTGTTCTCCAAAAGAAAGATACATATATTTGATATCTTCAAAAGCTTCCATGGCTACATGAGCCTTTCATCAGTTTTCTTCTGTAAACGCCTCCGTCTTCTACAGCAAACAGAGAACTTTCTATCAGGTCTCTGTTCTGACGGTTTTTATCAGAGGCCTGTTGACTGACACTATTCTCTGCTGGCAGACTGGTGGACAGTTTTGGTGAGGCCCCATCATGAAGATCATCACACTCTGGAAATGAAGCAAACAGATGGCAATTCAAGATGATCCCATTCCCTTACAAACCCCTCTCCTCTTCTGTTTTGTTTCTTTTGTTGTTGTTGTTTTTTCTTTTTAATATATTTGTTGTATTGACATAACAGGGTTTCCGTTTGGTACATGCTTTTTTCAGGACAGAAAAGAAAGAAATACAACGCATCCACAACTGTGGCTGAAATATGATCTAGAATAGCTGAAGGTCTCTCTGTAAACAGCCTGGAAGACTGACATGGTATGCTGCTGATACTGAGTCGTTATGATCTGAAATGGGCCATATCCTATCACGTTATTCCTTTACAGGTTTTTATTCGGCTTGGCCAGTGCCATGTATTTCAATCAACATATCTGCATAGCTAAAAAAAAAGAAGAAACAAACAAACAAAAATGTCTTTCTCTCTATCTTTCTCTTTGGCTCTCTGTTCGTCTCTCTGTCTGTCTGTGCGTCTCTGTCTCTGTCTGTCTCTCTCTCTCTCTGTCTGTGTCTGCCTGTATTTCTGCCTCTCTCTCTCCCTCTCTCTCTCTTCCTCCCTCTCTCTCTCTTCCTCTATCTGTCTGTTTGTCTTTCTGTCTGTCCATCTGTCTGTCTGTCTGTCTCTCCCTCTCTCTCTTCCCCTATCTGTCTGCATGTCTTTCTGTCTGTCTGTCTGTCTCTCCCTCTCCCTTTCTGTTTCTGACTCTGTCTCTGTCTCTCTGTTTCTGTCTCTCTCTGTCTCTCTCTCTCTCTCTCTCTCTCTCTCTCTCTCTCGCTCTCTCACTCTCTGAGACAAAAATGCATTACCACTAACTTTCTAAAAGAGAACTTGTCACCGTGGAACAGCGGTAAGCACATTCATTGTAGGGTTTAGCTTACTCGAATCGTCTCAAATAGAAAGTTGAGTGCGCTGTGGGCTCATTGTGAAGCCTGGGATCAAACAGTCGAGCCTCACCAAAGTCATGAATGCCTCATTGAAGGTGTTCAAATTGTCTGACCAACACTGTGGGTGTCTATATCCCATTGGCCTGACTGACACCAGGATATATTATGATTGTAAGTCTAGAGCACAGTCCTGCAACAGCCTCAGACTCAGATGGAGCTCCATAACATCATGGCTATCATCCCTATCGTCATCATCATCATAGCATTGTCTGAATGCATTGATTAAAAACAACAACAACAGCAGCAGCAGCAGCAACAACAACAACAACAAAGATGATGACAACAACAACAGCAACAAATCAAAAAAAGAAGAAAAAAAAACTCTAAATAGGCAATGCACAGATGATAATTGCATCTGTATCCATACATGCGTCATGTGTGTTGATCTGAATATACTTCTTACGTCTTTTACGGGAAAACATTGTCCTGAAATTTGTCCAAATTGAGAAGTGTAAGCTCGGACTTCGTGCAGGAAAAAAGAACGATGACTTTGAAGACTCCTTGACTCTCAGTCTGGCAGAGTGCTTTCGCTTGATTTGTGGCCAAGGGAAACCATTCATGAAGGCTGAGAGGTATGACTGGTTTATTGTTTCCGTTTGGTTTGGATTGGAAGGTTTTCAACCCGAGATTGTGCCCTTTGGCTTAACTGAATGAGGCAGAATTTGAAGTGTTTCATAGCGACTTGAAGCTCTTTGTGAAAACAAAATTGGTTTTGAGTTTCGTCTCTCCGTTTATCAATGAGAAGGACTACGCGTAAGAGTCACTTGTTCAAGGGCATAAACAAAAAACCATCACGACTTTGAAAGATTCTTTATTCGATCGTGAAGGAAATCTGTCCACACCGACCAAAGCCAAAGGAAGAAAGAAAGTGTGTGTATGTGTGAGTGCGCGTGTGTGTTTGCGTGTTTCTGATTGTAAGTGTTTGTATGTGAGTGAGGCAGAGAAGAAGAGAGAAAGAGAGAGACAGAGAGAAACAGAGACAGAGATAAAGGCAGGGAAAGAGGGATATATATCTATATCTATGTATCTATATCTGTCTCTCTCTCTATATATGTATATCTATATCTATATATATATACATATATATATATATATATATATAGACAGAGAGAGAGAGAGTGCGTTTGTGTGTGTGTTGTGTGTGGTGTGTGTGTGTGTGTGTGTGTGTGTGTGTGTGTGTGTGTGTGTTTCAGAGATAGA
The DNA here is from genome assembly GCA_030674185.1 of Monoplex corrugatus. NCBI lineage: Eukaryota > Metazoa > Mollusca > Gastropoda > Littorinimorpha > Ranellidae > Monoplex > Monoplex corrugatus. The sequence goes on along the minus strand of CM060311.1, from coordinate 80,202,398 downwards.
AGGGGACCGATAGAAGGAGTGGGTGAGAGAGAGAGACACACAGAGAGAGAGAGAGAGAAATGCAGTCAGACAGACAGGCAGACAAACAGACATGGAGCGATTAAGAGAGAGAGAAAGAGGAGAGGGAGAGAAAGAAAGAAAGAGGAGAGAGAGAGAGAGAGAAGAGAGAGAGAGAGAGAGAGAGAGAAAGACAAACATGCAGGCAGACAGTCAGACAGACAAACAGACACAGATGGACAGACACAGAAAGAGACAGACAGAAAAAAAAGCTGTGCGAGAAAAGGAGATGAAAGAAAAACAACAACAACAACAGCATCAACAAACAACAACAACAACATCAAATATGAGAGGGAGAGTAAAACGTCTGTGATGAGAAATCGACCATGCATGTGAAGCTGACCGATAGACAGACAGACAGACAGACAGACAGACAGGCACAGTCACACACACACTCTCGCACGCACGTACACACGCACGCATGCGCGTACACACGCACGCATGCGCGTACACACACACAATGCACAGACACACACATACACATTGACAGAGAGCAGGCAGACGAGCACAGACGAAGACTGGCATCATCATTATC
>CM060311.1:80194306-80196806 GCA_030674185.1 Monoplex corrugatus | reverse complement strand
AACGGGAAAGCTGGAGGGAAAGAGAGCACCAGGTAGACCCAGGGAGAAGATATTGGACGGACTTACAGAGTGGCTGAAGACAAAGAGGGTGGAAGAGGTGCTTCAGGCAACAAGAGATAGAAACAGATGGAAGGCCATGACTGCCAACGCCATGTGGCAAGGCACCTGGTGATGATGATGATGATGTTGATAAGAACGCTTTTCATTTTCTTGAATGCTGCTTTAGCTTAGCCAATTCTGCTGGGTATTTTTGATATGCACCTGCCGTCTGATTACATGACCGTTCTCAGATATTCAAACTTATGAACTTGTCTCTGTGTTAACACTATTCGCTGTTATTTTACGTGAGGGAATTTTTCCTTTTTTTCTGATTACCATGTTCAGTGTTTTTACTATTTAGCTCTAGCCATTTAATTCTGCTTTCTATTTCTAATATATTCACAATATTTTGTACGTCAATTTTTTTCTGCTATTAGAAGGGTGGCATATCCATGACGAGTGTTCAACATTTTCATTCCGAATTTTAGCATATCCATGACGAGGAGTGTTCAACATTTTCATTCCGAATTTTATACCAGGGCATTTTTCTAGGTTATTCATGATGGTTTCGCTGTGAAGTGAAAATGTTCTGGTAACAGAACACACTCCCGCCTAACCCCTCTTTTCATACTTTGAAAAGAACGTAAATCATTTACAACTTTCGTTGCTGCTGTTTGTTTCCGATACGTGTTCCTATTTTTCTTAGATGTTTTTCGTCAGCGCTGAGTCTTTCCAGTTGGTTGATCAATTCTTCATGTCCTATCCGATGAAAAGCCTTGGTATTGTATATATAAATAAATCCTCGTTCAACTCAGTTGATCTTTGCATGGAGTTCTTTGGATATATACATGTATATAGGGCATTAAGAGTTCCTTTTCCTCCAACAGTCAGGATTGTTTTTCTCCTATTCCTGTTTTGGTTTTATTCCTTGTCCTCAGCATGAATATTCTTAATATAATCTTTCATCACCTGATTCATGAAGCTGATTGTACGATGGGGGTTGCATTCTATAGCCCGTGCTTTCTTTAGAGGTGCAATGAAAAATGACTGTGACATATCTCTAGGGATTTTTCGGTGTCATCTTTCATTTAGAAGGACTGTTACTCTTCCAATACCAAACTCATCTAGAGCTTCAGCCATTTCTATACTGATGTCATCTTGTCCTGGGACTTTTCCTTGTTTCATCTTTGTCATCGATGCTCTAACGTCACCTCTCATTATTGGTAGTCCTTCAAAGTTCTCCTTGATGTACTCACCTCATCTACGTAATACTGCTTTTTCAAATAATTGTACAACTTATTTTTCCATAATAATTGTACAATCTTTAGATTTTAAGCAACCAGTTGATGTGCATGTATTTTTCCTGTTCGTAATTTCTTCAGTATTTCTATGCATACCCTTAGAGTCTGTTTTGTGTCCATCCTTCCATTTCTTTGCACTTTGTTTCTAGTCAAGTTTCTTCAGCTTCATTGCACACATTCCTGACTCCCCCTCCCCTTTTCTGTTTTTTTTTATATTGTTCCTCTTTTCTCTTTACATTCCAATGTTCATCCATCAAACCTAAAATTACTTTTGTCATCCAATTCTTCTTTGCTTTTCTTTCTACTCTAAGGATTTCTTCATCAGCTTCATTCACTGAGTTCTTTTTCAAATTTGTTCACTATTCTTCACTGTCTCCACCAGTTTTCAGAGTTCTGATTGTGTTGCATCTGTCTTTAAGAACCTAATGTTTAGTTTGATATTATTTCTGGCTTGTTTTATTTCATTCAGTTTCAGCCTAAATGTTGCGCCTGGTAAGGTTTTTGCTATTAGTAAAGAATTTCTGATTCGCTTATTCGTCAGGGAGTAATCAGTTTGAATTTGTGTGCTATCTCCTGACTTCATCCACGTCAATTTTCTTCTGTTAAGTTGCTCAAACTAAGTGTTTCCTATTATGGATTCATTTACTTGTACCCACTCAACAAGTTTCTCTCCACTTTCATTTCGTGTACCAAGACCATGAGGTCGAACCATGTCATCTACTTTTTCCTGTCCCACTTTCCGGTCATAAAAAGGAGTAAAGTCCAGGCCTCAATGGTAAACGAATCCTGGAACCTCAAATTTAGTTATTGGTAACCAGTCACTGTGGTGTAGTGGTTAACGCAACGGACTACTGAGTGGAAGGTCGTGGGTTCGAATCCCCATCAGTACCTTCAAAAATCATAGTGGGATTTTTCGGCTCTAACCAGCTCCTACCCAGAGTTGGGCGTGCTATGGGCTCATTGGGAAGACTGGGACCACACAGTCGAGTCTCATCCACTTCAAGGATGCGTCATTAAGGGTGTTGCTCAAATCTTTTGACCAGCACCGCTGGTGTCTGTATCTCTCGGGACTGGTTGAAGCCAGGATATATTATGATAGTAAGCGTAGAGTACAGCCCTGTCACGCAGTCTCAACCCTAGATGGAACTCCATAACATCAT
>CM060311.1:80176806-80181806 GCA_030674185.1 Monoplex corrugatus | reverse complement strand
AGAGAGAGAGAGACAAAGACAGATGCAGAGACAGAGACAGAGAGACAGACGGAGAGACAGACATAGAGATACATTGAAGGAAAGAGGGAGTTAGAGAGAGAGAAAGAGAGATAGAAGAGAGACAGAGACAGAAACAGTGAGTCAGAGAGAGAGAGAGAGAACAGAGAGCGAGAGAAAGAGCAAGCGAGCGAGATATATATATATATATATATATATATATATATATAGAGAGAGAGAGAGAGAGAGAGAGAGAGAGCAGAGAGCGAGAGAAAGAGCCAGCGAGAGAGAGAGAGGGAGAGGGAGCTTGAGAGAGAGAGAGAAAAAGAAAGAGGAAGAGAGAGAGAGAGAGAGAAAGAAAGAGAGAGAGAGAGAAAGAGAGCGAGAGAGAGAAAAGAGAGAGAGAGAGAGAGAGATTTTCTCTTGTTGATATGGAACAACATACATTCTTAAAAAGGGAAAACAGAAGAGAAAATCCTGATTTCATACCTGACTTCCACCGTGAAAGAGAAAATCCGAGAAAGAATGAGTAGAAGCACGTAGAAAGTTGGGGGGGAAAGTAAACTTTTTCTTTTAATCCTGAACTTCAAGTTTTCCCCCCAAAGGCAACAGAATCAATCATTCAAAGCGGTCTCTCGATTTAGCACATGAAAGGGCACTTGGGCATGGTCCTTGGACGTGGGAGGGATTTGCCTTTGGGGTAGACCAGATTAAAAGAAACAAGATGGTCAAACCATGTTAACTTTCTTTTGTTTTTCTTTCCCATTTTACACTGTAAGGCAACATGTTTATGAAACAATGATGAAGATGGTTCATTTTTGGAAGTTTATTTTCTGGATTTAATGTGTGTGTGTGCGTGTGTGCGTGTGTGTGTGCGCGTGCCTGCATGCATGCGTGCGTGTGTGTGTGTGTGTGTGTGTGTGTGTGTTTGTGGGCGCGCGCGTGCTCAACTGGATGACGTGTTCGCAAAAAGTGATATATTGGTTGCTGTTTCTGACCATTGTGAGTATTGTCCCTAAATTGCCTTACTTACATTGATGGTAGTGTTTTTGCCGATGCTGAGATGATAACCTATTTTTGTGCGTGCGTGCGTGTGTGTGTGTGTGTGTGTGTGTGTGTGTGTGTGTGATTGTGCGCGCGCGCATGCTCAACTGGATGACATGTGTTCGCAAAAAGTGATATATTGGTTGCTGTTTCTGACCATTGTGAGTATTGTCCCTAAATTGCCTTACATACATTGATGGTAGTGTTTTTTGCCGATGCTGAGATGAGAACCTATTTTTGATCGATTTAAGAAATTAATACACAGACAATTGTTAAATGGCAATTGTTAATCTTCTAAGTGAGACCGTAAATGAAAAAAAAACCCCGCCCTGATTCGAATAAAATCTGGGCATAAATTTCCAGTAAATCTGTGCACACGTGACCCTCCTTGTGAAAAAGAGGGTCAGTTGCAAAATTTTCGTTTCTGAGTTTTTGTCTCGTATCGGAATTTGAACATTTCTCAAAAACAAAACGAAACGAAACAAAAAGCAGCATAAATATAGCTATTGCAGTTATTTTTTAGACGTGTTTGAATTCTGTAAGCATATTTTTAACAATGGAAGCAATAAAAATATAACATTTTAGGTGACAAATTAAAATGAACTGCTTTTTAAAGTACTTTCTTGTATAAAATGTACATTGTTACGAGACTTGAAGACTATATGTTCAAGAAGCAAAGTATTCAGAGCAAAATACAAAACAAGAACGACAATGAATTGATATTTTCGAGGGCACTGACGATGTTTTTATTAATCCACACACAGCCCTCGTCCATGAAGAGTCTGCATTAAAACAACTACACCATAATCTTCATGAGTGTCCTATACTAATAGAACGAGACTATAATTGCAACAACAACAAAAATACAAAATTAGAGTATCCGTAATACTGACATAAAGAAAGAAATGAGGGAAGTATAAGAGATAGAAAGAAACAGAAATACGGAAATAGGGAGACACTTAAAGAGAGAGACACACACAAAGAGAGAGAGGGGAAGAGAGAGAGAGAGAGAGAGAGAGAGAGAGAGAGAGAGAAAGAGAGAGCGAGAGACTGAGGAAGGGAGAGAGAGAAAGAGAGAGAAGGAGAGAACGAGAGAGGAGAGAGAAAGAATGAGAGAGAGAGAGAGAGGGAGGGAGAGTGAGTAACAGAGAGAGAGAAAGTGCAGAGAGAAAGAGACAGAAACGAAGAGATCGTGAGAGAGAGAGAGAGATAGACACAGAGAGAGAAAGAGAGATAGACAGAGAGGGAGAGAAAGAGTAAGAGAGAGAGAGAAAGAGAGGGAGAGTAAGAGAGAGAGAAAGAGAAAGAAAAAGTGTGTGAGAGAGAGACAGAGAAAGAGGTAGAGAGCGCAAGAGATAAAGACTGAGTGACAGAGAGAGAAAGAGATAGTGCAGAGAGAGAGAGAGGGAGAGAGAGAGAGAGAGAGAGAGAGAGAGAGAGAGAGAGAGAGAAAGACAAAGAGATAGTGAGAGAGAGACAGAGACGGAGATAGAAAGAGAGAGAGACGAAGAGATAGTGAGAGAGAGACAGAGAGACAGACAGACAGACAGACAGAAAATCAGACAGACATACAGAGAGACAGAGACAAAGAGACAGAGAGAGATAGATAGAGAGAGATATATATATATGTAAACAACATGCTTTTTGAATGAACTGATTGCACTTTGTAGGTGAAACTAATAATAATTATTATTACTATTATCATTTTCATCATTATTTTTTCTTCACCTTTTTATTTAATTCATTTTAACAGTGGATAGACATCAACTGGGGGGGCCTGTAGTCGAGTGGTTAGAGCGCTCGTCTGCGGTGCGGAAGGTCGGTGGTTCGAATCCGCTAAACGCTGGTTCGATTTTTCCGGCCTGAAAACTCCCTCTGTCCACCCAGCAGTGAATGGGTACCTGACTTCGGTCGGGGGAGGTTTAAAAAGGCGGCGAAAGGAGAGGGATGGGCTCCGCCTTTCATAATGCCGTGCCCTAGACACGGTGAATCTTTAACAGTTCACCGCCCCTACGGCCATATTGACCATGGGACCTTTAACCTTTAACCTTTTAACTAGACATCAACAGACAATGTAGTTAAAAAACAATAATAATTATAGTAATAATAATAATTACAATATTTATATAGCGCAAAATCTTGATAGAAATCAAATCTAAGCGCTGAACATACACATACGCACGCGAGCACGCACACGCACACGCACACACACACTCACACATGACTATAAATGGGGTAAAAGAATAACAGCAATGGAAAATTATAGAGAGCATATTATATACAAATATATATTACAATGTGATTCCACTCCGAGCGGAGACAGGCTACATAGGGGGATGAGTGAGGTCAGGATTTCATGCAGAGGAGAAAAGGTGAGTTTTGAGAGCGGACTTGAAGGAGACAAAAGTAGGTTGCTGACAGACTGAGAGAGGAAGTTTGTTCCAGGAGAGTGGACCAGAAACAGAGAAGGCTCGTGGACCGTAGGTATTGAGCTTAGTGCGTGGAAAGCGAAAAGTCAGAGGATCGGAGGCAGAGCGGAGGGTACGTGAGGGAACATAGATCTCAAGTAGGCTTGACAGGTAATCGGGGGCTGCGTTATTGAGGCTTTTGTAGCACATGATGTCTAGTTTGTACTGTATGCGCTTGGATACAGGGAGCCAGTGAAGTTGTGCCAGGAGAGGAGAAATGTGGTCAGCTTTTTTCTTTTTGAGTACAAGGCGTGCAGCATTGTTTTGAATGCGCTGTAGGATGTGGATGGTGGAGGCAGGAAGACCAGACAGGAGTGAATTGCAATAGTCATTGCGAGACATTATGAAGGAGAGAACGAGTTTTGCAGTTGTTTCAACAGAGAGATACTTCCTAATCAGGCTTATACTTATTATATATTATTATATTATATATTATTATTATTATTATTATTATTATTATCAATATTTTTATTATTATTACCATTATCATTATCATTGTTGTTGTTGTTATTATTCTTGTTATTGCTGTTGATGTTGTTGTTGTTGTTAATATAGGGACGAGAAAATATTATATGATTACTTCATCATCATCATCATCATCATCATCATCATCATCATTATCATCATCATCATCATCATCATCATCATCATCATTATCATCATCTTCATCTTCATCATCATCATCATCATCATCATCATCATCGTTATTATTAACATTACTTTTATTATTAGAATTATGAAAAACGGGATGTTGAAGAAATGTTATTGTTATAATTATTATCATTATCATCAGTATTATCATCATTACTATTGCTACTGTTTTCGTAGTAGTAGTAGTAGTAGTAGTAGTAGCAGTAGTAGTAGTAGTAGTAGTAATAGTAATAGTAGTAGAAGTAGGAGGAGGAGGAGGAGGAGGAAGAGGAGGAGAAGGAGGAGAAGAAGGAGGAGTATGAGTAGTAGTCTTCTCATCATCATCACCATCATCATCATTATCATCGTCATCATCATCATCACTATCCTGCTCCTCCTCCTCCTCTTCATCTTTATTCAAACATTGTTTCGTTATCATCATGATTTTTATTGTTATTATCAATAAACAGATGATTTCTATTGCTTGCACACTAAGACAAAGAGTATATCCTCTGACAAGAGATGACCATTCTCGTATACAAGATATAAAAAATCACAGAAAGAGACAGACAGAACTGATATGCAAGGATTTCGAAATCAGTTGTACTGTCGTGATCAAACATGTAAACACACAGGTGTTTCTGTAGCTTAATTCTCAAACAACAAACAAAGACAAACACACAAACAAACAGACAAACAAACAAACAAACAAACATACAAACAAAGACACAAAGACACAAGACATCAAAACATAGCTTTACAAAAAGCAAGCAATCAAACAAACAAAAAGTTTAAAAGGCATAATTATTGAACCTTTGTCACCCATCTACTGTATCTGAAATATCCCATCATTGCCTGACG
>CM060311.1:80166806-80171806 GCA_030674185.1 Monoplex corrugatus | reverse complement strand
AAGAGACAGAGATAGACAGAGACAGAGGCAGAGAGAGTGAGACAGAGGGAGACAGACAAACAAGAGAGAGAGAGGTAGAGAGAGAACAGACAGACAGAGAGACAGAGTGAGGAGAGAGAGAGCAGAGAGACAGAAGAGACAGAGAGACAGAGAGAGACAGAGAGAGAGAGGAAAGAGAGCAAAGAACAATTTTTTACCTTCACCTATTTACAATAAAAGGCTCTTTGCTTTTCGACAAAAATCTGGTGTACACGATTGTGTTGATGTGCAAGTCGTGCCATGGTATTATAAGCCAAACACAGCAAGCCGAACCGTGAGGAGAGTGGTGAGCAATAGATCCTCAGAGAAGAAAGCTTTACCCGAGTGTCTGCCCTTAACTCCATCTGAAACAAAATAATCAATGCATCTCTGTTGTTGAGTCAACTAAAAAAGTTTGTGACACATCAAAAATTGATTTCTTTTCAAACTTGGTCTTATCTTTTTAAAAGTAGGACATATACATACACTTTCTTCAAAGCTTGGTTACAATAACATCACCTGACATTAACTTTAAGGCACAAAAAGTCACCAGTATTATTTTTAACAAAGAAAGCATATACGTTTATGAAATGCAGTCGTTTTACAAACACAGATGCAAAGACAGCTAAATTAGATGGCGAATAGGCATTTTGATATTGCAAATACGAAAGCTATTATATCAGATATCTATTTCATTTAATGGTAAATACTCCAGCCATGTTCCTCTAGAAGTGCATAAGCTCCCAGTCGATTTTGCAAGATATTATTCCATGTAGCAATATTTGGTAAGACATTTTATATAAATGGATGATTTTTAGTCTGACTTGACTATCCTGTTCATGTGGAAAGGTTCAGTCTGTGGAGAGTTCAGTCAGGTGATATAATATTTCGATAGAAGTGAAATGGTAAAATGATTATACTCACTTTTCTGGTTGCGTTCTAAAAAAAAGAGAAAGATAGTGTACAGTAAAAATTCTGTGACCTGAGGATAGGGAATAAAAACCAGGAGCTTGTTATAGTTTGAAGGGTTATTTTGAAACTAGAAAAACAGCTAATGGAGCTGAAGTGTTTTGTAAAGACTCGAGAGGAAAGAAAGAAAGAAAGAAGAAAGATTGTGAAAGAGACAGAGAGAGAGAGAAAAAAAAAGAAAGAAAGCGAAAAAAAAGACAGAAAGACAGTGAGAGAAAGAGAGATACAAAGGAAAGAGAGACAAAGAGAGAAAGAGAGAGAGAGAGAGAAAGAGAGAGGGAGGGGGGAGGAGAGAGAGAGAGAGAGAGAGAGAAGGCAGACAAGCAGACAGGCAGACAGACAGACAGACACATAATCAGACAGACAAAAATATTTTTCTGGTAAATACCAAATAATGGACTTTGTTTTTTTGTTATTTTGTTTTTTTATCTTTTTTTTTTCAAATGGAAATTAGAGACAAGAGAAGCTGAAGTTCCTCATTGACCATAGACATGAACAGAGAGAAAATCCAAAGAAAGAATGAGTGGAAGAAAATTGTCTCGTGAAACGTATTAAAAGGTAAACTATTTCTAAAATGTCTTCTTTCTTCATCAGTCTCCCTGACCCTCAGCCAGTCCCCAAGGGCAACCAGATTGATTATTCAAAGTCATCTCTTGATTTAGCTCTCGAAAGAGCACTTGGTCCTTGGCGCTGGATGTGTGAGAGATTTGCCTCTGGGTAAGAACCAATTTAAAAAAAAGATGTTCAGACCATATCAATGTCCTTCTTTTCTCAGCATATTAGGATTCAGGAATCCCCGTGGGAATACCGGGGTTCTTTCAGTACAAATAGTATACACACCTTCTGGAAATTCTGTGCTAAAAAGTTCCTCTTTATTTTCACTCTGTTTGTTTCTTTCTTCCTCCTTTGCTTTCTGTCATTTCTTCCTTTCTGTCTTGCTGGTCCATTCACCTGTATGTGTTTAATAAAATCATACGTACTTTTACTTAGGATTGATAATTGGTTACATATATTAAGTGCAGTTTTGGCTCTAGGTAACTGAGATACACGCAAGTAATTTAAGTCAATTTCGGTTCGTTTTTTATTGTTTTATTGTCCTTATGTTTCAGTTTTGTGTTCAGGTGTGTTTTTTTTGTAAATCCCTTGTGCGTTAAATTGGCCGAAAATGGTCAACACAAGGGCATCTCCCGAAATTAAATGTGTGTGAATGTAGCGATATGTGTATTCAATATTCTTTTCTCTTTTTTTTCCTTGTGGAAATATTGTGTATGTTTTGAAACGGTTATTGCACTGATATGGCTCTATGCAGTCGGCTGGACTCTAACCAAAAATTCCAGTAAATAACAGGAATCAGAGAAAAAAAATCCATGTTAGTATCTTCTTTCCTTGAATTTTACACAGGAAAACACAAAAGTGATGATTATGATGAAAACTAAACGAATAAACAGAGGAATGTACACGCGCAGGAAACATTAATTACAAAAAATGTTATAATTGACTAATCATTTGATAAATTGGTTATAAACAAGAGGAGAGAGAGAGGAGAGAGAGAAGAGAGAGAGAGAGAAGACAGAGACAGACAGAGACAGAGATAAAGCGACTCAGAGACAGAGACTGATAGAGGCATACAGACAGATAGAAACACAGTGGCAGAGAAAGAGTCACAGCCACCAAAGAGAAAAGGAGAGACAGGGGAAGATAAAGAGAAAGAAAGAAAAAAAAAGAAAGAAAGAAAAAAAAAAAGAGAGAGAGAGAGAAACAGAACAAAACCAGAGAGAGAGAGAGGGGGGGAACGGAGGGAGGGAGAGAGAGAAAGAGAGAGAGAGAGGAGAGGCAGGCAGACAGACAGACAGACGGATCGGAGGACAGACAGACAAAGATAAGTGAGGCAAGGGTGGAGGCAGCTTCCTTTTTTTCAGCAAATTTCTTTTTGTGCTGCACAGAAAACAACCAGCAGACTGTAACTGTATCATTCAACAAACCATAAAAAGAAATATGTCCAACAATTCAAAACGACAGAAATCAAAGTCTGACTGAAAATGTCCCTTTTATAATTGATAACCCAGTTCAGCATCGGATCAATGTGTGTGTGTGTGTGTGTGTGTGTAGTGTGTGTGTGGTGTGTGTGTGTGTGTGTGTGTTGTGTGTGTGTATGTGTGTGTGTGTGTGTGTGTGTGTGTGTGTGTGTGTGTGAATGGTGTGTGTGTGTGTGGTGTGGTGTGTGAAAAAGAGAGTGAGAGAGAGACAGACATACGCAGACAGAGACAGAGAGACATACATACATACATACATACAGACAGACAGACAAAGACACAGACAGGCAGATAGACAGACAGAGACAGAGACATAGAGAGAGAAAGAGAGACAGAAAGACAGACAGGCAGACAGACAGACAGAGACAGACAGAGACAGACAGAGAAGAGAGAGAAGAGACAGAGACAGAGACAGACAGACAGACAGTCAGATAGACAGACAGACAGGCAGACAGAAGAGAAGAGAGAGAGAGAGAAACAGACAGGCAGACAGACACACAGACAAAAGAGACAGAGAGAGAGACAGAGAGAGACAGAGACAGACAGACAGTAACAGAGACACAGAGAGAGACAGAGAGAGAGAGGACAGACAGACAGAGAGAGAGACAGACAGGCAGACAGACACACAGACAGAGAGACAGAGACAGACAGACAGTAAAAACAGAGAAGCAGAGAGACAGAGAGAAAAGAGACAGACAGACAGACTGACAGACTGACAGATGGACAGACGGACAGAGAGACAGAGAGAAAGAGAGACAGAGAAAGACAGAGAGAGAGACAGAAATAGAGACAGAAACAGAGACAGAAACAGACTGGGGAAAAAACACAGAAAAAGTGCAAAGAAAACAGTCTGTACGTTCAACAACCTGCATTCAGATTGTCTTTTTTTTTTTTTTAACTAAATCTGGATCACGCGATTTATGTTGCAGCGTAAATCGTACCATGTTATTGTAACCCAATACTATATACAGTAAGAAGAACTATGCAGAAAGCTGTACGTGAAAGGATCCACAGAGGAAAAGTTTCCCCCCCCCCCCCCCCCCCACACACACACCCATCTCCTCAAAGCAAATGTTTCTACTCTTGACTCCATCTGAAAACAGTAAAAAGGGTACGTTAGTTGTTGAGTTAACGAAATGTTTTACATGACTGTATGTAAAGTCATCAAAAATAAACTTTTTTCAAAGTGTTTTATTCTTTTTTTATTTAAGAAAGAACATATAATAGTACATGCTATTTTTTCAGTACTTACGGTTCAATCTCATCATCGGATGTAAACTTTACAGCACAGACAATTCATTATTTTCAACAAAGAAAATCCATCATCATTGTTTTCTGCAAATGAATTATATTACTTTATGCAATGCATTTATTCTATGTATACATATACATACGTGGAAAAATCAGACGTAGAATAAACATTTTGATGTTGCAAATACAGAAATATCACATTAAGTGTCTGTTTCTATAAATGGTAAATACAACAGCTATTTTCCTCTAGAAGCGAACAAGCTTCCTGTCGATTTTGCATTATGTGCTCTTATGTAGTAATTTTTGGTCAGACATTTTACAGAAAAGGATGACTGTTAGGTCTGCTTCACTATTCTGTTCATGACGCAGGTTCAGGCTGTGAAGAGTTCAGTCGCATTATATATAACATTACGGTTGAAGTGAGGTGGCTAAGGGATTATATTTATCGCCTTGTTTGTGTTCTCAAAAGAGACTGCAGAGTACAAATTATGTGACCTGACGGTAGGGGATAAAACTCAGGAGGTCATAACAGTTTTATGAGTTATGTTGAAAGTTAAGGGAGCAATAACTAAAGCTGAAATGTTTCAGAAAGATTCGAGAGGAGAGAGAAAAAGACAGAAGGAAGGAGAGAGAGAAAGGGAGAGAGAGAGAGAGAGAGAGAGAGAGAGAGAGATACAGAGACAGAGACAGAGACAGAGAGAGAGACAGAGACAGAGGCAGAGGCAGAGA
>CM060311.1:80149306-80159306 GCA_030674185.1 Monoplex corrugatus | reverse complement strand
GACTTCGTCATCAGATGACAAAATAGATACAACATCTTGTTTTTTGGCCATGTCGGATTCAAAAACTTTGCATTTTCCACGTATTGTGTCAAAAATTTGGCATTGGAATAAAAAGTGTTTTTCATTATCGACATTGTTTCCACATAAGGGGCAAGGATATACTGTGGACGTCCCAGGTTGAAACCAATTTTTATTTGCATTGAAACCAAGTGTTCTTAATCTAAATCTTGCGTAATTAGTTCTTTGCCATTTATCCGTAACAACACTGAGATATTTTTCGGTTTGAAAAACATCTTTAAATGAGAAGAACCAACTATATTTTTCTTTGTTTTCCATATCTGAGTGCCAATTTTGTTTAAACGAACAAATAAGCCTGTCTTTAAATTCATTAATAAACTGACACTCATTTCCTACTCCCTGGGACAACCACACGATTCCAAACCCAAGTTCTGATAAAGCCTTTTTTACCTGATAGGCCCAGTTCTGTTTTCCTATTTCCATTTGAGTAACCATCATTTCATATGCCTGTTTACATAACCGAGATTGTGGAAGCCTTAACAATTTCAACCTGTATTTAATACTCTTCACAAAGGTTCTAATGTATAAAGGATATCTTCCAGTTTCTCCATCTAAAACAGTATTAGAAGAGTGAATTGGTACAGCCAAAAAACGTTTTATAGCATATGTATGCACTTTTTCCACATGTGGATTTTACAGTAAGACCCCATACTTCAGCTGCATATGTAAGTAAAGGTTCTATCTGTGTATCAAACATTTTCCAATATAAATTACAATCAATAGAATTGAGCTTCCGTAAGGATTTTAGAATTTCAATAACACCCTTTTTCCCTTTATTACAAGATTCTTCCCATGCATAATTTAAACTTAATTTTGTCGAAAATATCATTCCTAAGTATTTATAAGAATTAACAACTTTAACCTCGTTAATTCCATCGAACCATTTTTCGTGTTTTGATAAATGTCTACCCTTCCTGAAAATCATAATATTAGTTTTATCCATGTTAACTGTTAAAGCTAGTCGATCCGATTCTTCCTTTAAGACATTTAACTGGTTTTGTAAGCCTTTGACTGTACCAGAGAGAAGAATACGTAACATCGTCTGCAAACAGCAATAGGAATATCTCAATAACCCCAGGGATAATTTGAATGCCATGCCTGCCTTTTCTTGACAGTTCCACTGCTAATTCATTAATGAAAAATGAAAACAATTGAGGACTCAATTGACACCCCTGTTTCACTCCTTTAGGGCATTCAAAATAATCTGAATATACACACTTCTCACGCACGCATGCAAACACTGAGTTATAAACTCCTCTTAGGGCCATATATAATTTTCCATTCACACCACTTTTACGTAATATATTCCAAAGATTATTACGATTCACAGAATCGAATGCCTTCCTAAAATCCACAAATGCAAAGAAAGAGAGAGACAGACAGACAGACAGACAGACAGACAGAGAGAGACAAAGACAGAGAGGCAGGCAGACAGACAGACATGCAGACAGACATACATATTGACAGACAGACAGACCGACAGACAGACAGACAGACAAACAGAGAAACAGAGGGAGGAAGACACACACAGAGATTAGAGAGAAAGCCAGAGAGAGCAGAAGAGGTAGACTGGGCACTCATTGTTCTTTGTTTTTCTTTCTTTCTCTGTCTTGTTTCCTTCCTTCCTTACTTCCTTCCTTCCTTCCTTCTCTCTCTCTCTCTTTCTCTCTTTTTGTCTCTATCTCTGCCTCCCTCTTTCCCATCTCTCTCTTCTTCTTTCTCTTTCCTCTCTGTCCCTGTCTCTGTCTGTGTCTCTGTCCCTCTGGGCTGTCTGTCTGTCTGTCTGTCTGTCTCTTTCTCTCGGTCTGTTTCTCTTTCTCTTTCTTTGTCTGTCTCTCTGTCACTCTGTCTCTGTTTCTGTCTGTCTGTCTGTCTCTCTCTCTCTCTCTCCCTCTCTCTCTATCTTTGTCCCTCTTGTCTATTCTGTACTTGAATTTAAGGGCTGGCTCTTTTGACAGAGGCCCGGGCTCAAGATATCATGTCTCGAGTTGAATACCCACCCCACAACATAGAATACAGCATTTGAATTGCCTGTCTTAATGCTGACAACATTCTGGTGGTATCAGTGTTTCTGAGGAATGTTTCCCATTCCCATTTTAAAACTCACTCGGAACGCGATAACGGTTTCGATAATTCAAAATTTTTCGACGCTTCCCTCGTGCCCTGGCATGCCAACCGAAGCTACACTGGTCACTGCGAACGTGTCAAGGGTCAAGTGGAAAGTTACTTCGTGAGATTCCGTAGCCATACACTCGTCGGGAAACGATTGTCTTCGGCACCCCACACGACTGGCTAATCTGCATTCGTGTCGAAAATGGCGTCGCAGGCGAGTACGAGTTTTGGAGCAAAGTAGATCGCGACGACGGCGTTTTACTGCTGCTGAAGTGATTGAAGTGCTTTAGACTGAAGGATTGGACATCGGGGAGTATGATGAAGATAATGGTGAAAGTGTATCAAGTGATGGAAGCTGCCAGGAAGAAGGTACTGACAGTGACCCAGTTTCAGACGATGAGAAGTGGGAGAGGGAGGTGGGCGTATACGTCACGAGAGGAGAGCGGTCAGTGGGCCTTGTACAGTGAGTCACATGTCTGATAAAGATTTCTTTGACTTTCGTATGCATGACTGGCACGAAGATTTTAGTTTTTCTCCCACTTTGCCTCCGTTCTCTGGCTCTTGTGGTCTGCATGTCCCAGCAGAATGCCACGCCCCCATTGATTTCTTCAATCAGTTTGTGACAGAAGACTTTCTAAATTCTTGTGTCATAAACAGATATGCATAAGAGAACGGAGTGGCAAGCAGAATGAGCACTTCTCCTGCCTTCTGCCACCCATCCCCAGTGGTAGGAAGAACTATAGGAAGTGCCATGTGTGTAGTGCTGGCAGCAGGAGACACCTGGAGGTTCAACTGCGGCAAACCCCCAACTGGTATAAAGAGTGTGGGGTTGCCCTCTGTGACAAATTATGCTTGCCCAACAAGACCATCACCTGCTTCCAACTGTATCACTCAGTGCAGAACTACACTGATTATTAGGAAAACAGTGCATAGGGACTGAAGCATCTGGTGTGCTCCTTTTTTTCCAAATTCCCCTGTGTAACAATTTGTAACATTTATTCATATAATGTCAGTAATAATCTATTTTTTTCCCTGATCAAAGACTACTTTATTCATGTTATTTTGTGCATACAAAGACCTTCTCACCTTTGACTGTGTGTTCTTGGAGCTGATCAAAGTGTGTGACTGTACGGTGATCCTGACCAGAAAATTTGGGGTATTTTCAACATTGCATATGAAGAAGAAATATTCATGGAAGAACTTCAATATTTTGGCTTGAACTAACCCAGGTCTGAAAGTTTCATTTTGTTCCTTTATGATTTGTACTTTTTTGTGATATTTTTCCTAACCCTTCAAACTGGGCCGTCCCTGGGGAAACGCACAGGGAAAAACTTTCCGTACCAAGTGAGCTTCAGAGTTCTAAGACCGTTCCAGCGCATAGGATTTCCGTTTAGGAGCAAGGGGTTACCAGATTATGGCTAGCAAGATTTGGGAAGAGTGAGAAGGAAATTGTCAAAAAGCGATGAATTCATTTGACCACGTTCCAAATTCCTGTGTAACATTATCCATAGATCTACGTAAATGTTAGTTTATAGACAGAATGGATGGGTTTTAGCGATACTTAGGATAGGTCAGACAGGCACAGCGGCGCTATACTTTGACAATATTCAACGCCCTCAAGTCTCTTTTTTCCTTTTTTTCTATCTCAGAGTGTGTTAAGAGAAGACAAAACATAGTAGTCAAGCCATTCTAACGATTTCCCTTTTTCATATAAAACGGATTATAGAAAATCCAAATCTGTGTCTCTATCAAGCTAAGGATGACGTCTATAACGCACGAAATCTTGAAGCACAAATTAATCAAATCAAAGTGCTCGCTCTCACCATTAACTCAAACATTCACTCGCAGTCACCGTGTTCTTGGAGAAGGTTCAGTTGCTATAAAAGATGGCGTGTAGCGAAGGTAATGGTATACTGTCACAACAGCGAAAACACCTTCTGAATGTTATCAGACGTTCCTCAGAAACTGCTGTTCGCACACATTCGTTGAAAAGTGCTAAGTTTAGGTTCTTGTCTTGTCTGTGTAACTGTGATGCCTTTCCAAATTCACGCTTTTACTGAGTCCTCAACAGTCTACATTTTGATCAGAATTCGATAGTTTCAAATTAATATTGCTTACAGCATTGCCGATTACTAGAACCATGGCAAATATCACAAAAAAGAAAGAAAAAAACATAAATAAGTTCCCTGAATAACTGAAAAAGAACGAAAAGAAGAGAGTCAAAAACTAAGCTAACATCTGGCTGTTCCAATTTTTATGCGAGAGATTTTTCAAATAAATTTCTAGTTTAGGACACACACACACACACACACACACACACACACACACACACACACAACACACACACACACACACACATATATATATATATATACAGAGAGAGAGAGAGAGAGAGACTGTCATTCCCAGGTCGATACGAACGAATCTACTTTCTTTTTCCAAAAAGATGGAAACAAAGTACCTGTTTAAAGCATCGGTCTATTCACTAGGTAGTTGGACATATCAATTTAAAGAAATATACAACTATGGGCTTTTTCCTTTGCTAGCCTCTTCCGTTTCTATCAGGTCTTAATGAACTTCTACCACCGTTTCTATTGATTCCTTTCTGTCTGGTCGAAAGAGTCAGTGACCTCAGATGGGATAGTTCTTTGTTGTCTGTGGTGATGAAAGTGTCTGTCTGAGGTTAACATTTTCGGATTGTTGGCTTGGCAGACTTCCAGTCTGTCTTTTGGTCCGTCTCTTAGTTGGTATGTACATCTGTCTGTTGGTCTGTCTGTCTGTCTGTCAGTCTGTCACTCTCTCTCTGTCTCTCTGTGTGTCTCTGTCTGTCTGTCTGTCTCTCTGTCTGTCTGTCTCTCTCTGTCTCCTCTAAAATTATATCTTTTGTATCAGTATTTGTATATTCAAGCAAAATATCTTTGCCTTCATAACATAAATAAATTGTAATGGTTCTTACATGCCTAAAGGTCTTGCCTAGTCTGTCTGTCTGTCTGTCTCTGTCTTTTTATCTCTTTCTTTACTCTCTCCCTCTGCTTCTCTATGTCTCAGTTTATGTCTGTCTGTCTGTATCTGTCTGTCTGTATGTGTCTCTCTGTCTCTTTCTCTGTCTGTCACCTTTTATCTATCTATCATCTATCTATCTATCTATCTATCTATCTATCTGTCTGTCTGTCTATCTATCTATCTATCTATCTATCTGTCTGTCTAACTATCTATCTATCTATCTATCTATCTATCTATCTATCTGTCTATCTGTCTGTCTATCTATCTATCTATCTCAAAAACAAAACAAAAATATTTTGTATTAGTATTTTTATTTTGTTTTCATAAAGAAAGAATAATAATGATAATAATTATATTATTTTTATATAGCGCTATTCTCCTACACATAGGTAAAGACACACTGTGCTTTACATTAATTAGGTTATTTTTTTCTTAATCAGCCCTATGCCTTGTGGTCAATTATACTTACTCCCACTCGTAGTCCCCCACCCCCCAACACACACACTAGCATATCTGTTGCATGCAAATACTAATATATGTTTTACTGAATCAGAAAGATCAAAGATCATGTTTCATTACTGTTAGTATTTATCAAAAGATGAGTTTTGAGGCCCGTCTTGAAAGAAGAGAGAGATGATGAACTGCGGAGAGAAAAAGGCAGATCAGTCCAGACAAGTGGAGCTCAGTGTCCTATGGTTTTGTATTTTGATTTTGATTTTGCTATAAGCTTCTGGTTGCTTGATCTGAGACTGCGTTCAGGCTTGTATAATGAGCACATTAGAGAGGTAGTCAGGCAAGACACCATCAAAATGCCGATAAGCCAGAGTAGCTGGTTAATATTCTACTCTTGCTTCCAAAGGGAGTCTGTGGAGCTGCTTCAATAGGCTGGTTGCTGAGGTGGTCTTTCACTTTCTGAATACCAGCCTAGCTTCAGTATGTTGTACCCTCTGAAGGCACTTAATAGGAAAGGATGGGAACCAGCAAGAATTGCATTACAGCAGTCCAGTCTTGATAATACAAACGACACGACAAGTCGTGTTGTATCGTTTATAGAACGATATGATCGAATTGAACTGATTCTTCTGAGATGATAAAAAGCAGACTGGCAGACAGAAGAAATGTGCTTGTCCAAAGACAATGTCTCATCAAGATGGACACCCAAGTACTTTGCTGAGGATTGAAAAGGCACTGATTCAGAAGAGAGAGTTAGAGGATCAGGCCTTATCTCAGAAAGACGAACATGGTCACGATGGCAAGAAGTTCAGTCTTATTCTCATTTAACTTAAGTCTGTTTTTGTTCATCCATGATTTTATCCCACTGATGCACAACACAGTTTGCTGAGAAATGTATCGGAAATTAGAAGGGACTGCAGCTGTTTGTAGTTCTGTATAATCAGCAAATTTGTGATAGTCAAAGTGATGATTCTGAATGATGTAGGAGAGTGGCTGACTGTACAAAATGAAAAGAATGAGACCTAAAACAGTTCCCTGTGGAACATCAAAAAGTAAGGGAGATGACTTTGAGTAAAAACCTTGAATAGTAATCGATTGTGTACATCCACTAAAGTATGACTTGAACCACTAGAGAGCATTTGAGCATCTGACGCCAAAGGAAGTGGAAAGACGTTCAAGAAGAATGTCATGATCAATAGGATCAAAAGCAGAAGACAGGTCCAAAAAGGCAGCAATGGAAACATAATTCTGACCCGTGTTAGTCAAGAATAAGTCAGTTACAGCAAGCAAAGCAGTTTCAGTACTGTGATACATGTGGTAAGCTGATTGGTTTGTCTCCAGCAGACCATTTTCATTTAGGTGTTTTAAAAGCTGTGACAGAGCAACCTTTTCCAACAGTTTTGAGATAACTGGAAGGTTGGAAACTGGTCTGTAGTTTTAGAGAGTGTTTGGATCAAGATTACTCTTTTTTAAGAAGAGGAATGACAATAGCATGCTTGAGAGAATTGTCAACCTTATCAGTGAGAAGACCGTGATTGATGATATTGGTGATGAGGTGGAGAAGATCATTTTTGCACAGTTTGACAAATTCTGTTGGCATGGGATCTAGACAGCAGGTTTTATTTGGGGACTGCTCTAGGAGTTTTCTGATTTCTTCAGGTGAATCTGGGTGCCTCAAACTGAGTCAGGAGAGAACCATTACATGGCTTGTGGAAAGTATCTGTAGGAAAATGATCCAGATCTTGCCTTCTCTTGAAAATCGTTTCAGAGAAGAAAGTACAGAAGGTCTCAGGGAGAATGGACTGGGCATGTTGGTTGGAAGAACAAGAGATTTTGATTTTCCTATTAGTTTATCAGAGATATCAAAGAGTTGTTTGCAGGAAGAACTGTTTGAAATTTCTGAACTGAAATACTTTCTCTTGGCCTCTTTCTGCAAACTGAGCAGAGCATTTCGCTCTGCCACATAGATCATACGACTAAGAGGCAACTTGGTGGAGCGCCATTGGCGTTCAACTTTGCGCAGTTTGCACTTCCCCTTCTTGAGTTCGTCTGTCATCCATGGTCAGAGGTACGATCAGGAACACAGAGGGTGGTGAGTGGCGCATTAGATCGAAGATCTGCTTCAAACCATCATTATACACAGTCGTGTCAGGGGGATCAGTTTTACTTGCTACAGCAGCAAAGGCAGAGATGTCAGAGCGAAGCTGTTCAATATTGGGTTTTTTAACATTTCTTGATGAAATAGTTCTTTTGGGTCTCTGATTGTACTGAAAAGGCAGGCAGCAAGAATGGCAGAGTGGTCACCCAAAGTCAAGTCTATTACACTGGATTGCAGAAGAGGTTGATGTTCTTGCACCACAAGCATGAAAATATGACCATGCGATGTGTCGGCTCACTGATGATCTGGTGCAGACTATTGTCATGGAGAAATGTCTTCAGTCAACTGACACTGGGGCATGTCAAATTGTCATAATGGAAGTTAAAGTCTCTCATGATCAGGAGTTTACTTTGAGAGTTGGAAATTCGTAATAGGAATTCAGAAAATTCTTCAAGAAAGTCAGCTGGAGTGGTTCTGTTTCGACGGCTTGGTGGTGGTCTGTAAAAGCACAGAAGCAGCAGACTCATTTGCTTTTGTCTCACGTGCAGAGACAAAAATTCACAGGTTTTCAGGGAAAGCTTTTCAATTGTGCAGCAGCCACTTAATGGTTCTCTGAGCACTACTGTGATGCCTTCCCCTCCTCTCCCTACATGTGAAAAAGATTTTAGGATGTACCCTCTGGAGTCATTTCTGTCATGAGAGCTTCATCCCCACGTTCACTTAACCATGATTTGGTGAATACAGCTACATCCAGATCCTTGTCTGTGATTACGTTTCCCAGTTCTGTGGTCTTATTTCGACATGGCTGTGCATTGAAGCACATGATCTGTAGTGCCGTACGTTCCTGTTGACAGCTTTTCACAGTTGGCACCATTACAAGGTTTGTTTTGTCGACTGTGGAGCACAATGATCGCGTCAAGGGGTGCAAATAGAAATCTTGCGAAAATAATGACAGTAGTAATAATGAATCCTACATGTCCACATCCTACAATTCTTAAAATCCTGCTCCTCCTCCTCCTCTCTCTCTCTCTCTGTTTCACTCATTCACTCTCTCTCTCTCTTTCTGCCTCTCTCTTTTTCTGCCTCTCTCTCCCTCTTTTTCTCTCTCTACCTATCTCTCTTTGTCTTTCTATCCTTGTTTCTTCTTTTCCTTTCCTGTCTTTCTCTCCCCTGTCTCTCCCTGTCTCTCTGTCTCTGTCTCAGTCTCTCTCTCTCTCTCACTTTCTCTCCCCCTTTCTCTCTGTCTTCCTCCCTCTCTCTCTC
Organism: Monoplex corrugatus; assembly: GCA_030674185.1. Classification (NCBI taxonomy): domain Eukaryota; kingdom Metazoa; phylum Mollusca; class Gastropoda; order Littorinimorpha; family Ranellidae; genus Monoplex; species Monoplex corrugatus. Next base: position 80,150,299 of record CM060311.1, on the reverse strand, counting down.
TCTCTGTCTCCCCCCCCCCCCATTCTGTCAGTCAGTCTGTTCTGTTTCTTTCCTTTTCTGTATCTGTCCTTCTGTTTCTGTATGTCTGTCTACCTCTCTCTCTAACTCTGCCATGATAGTTTTGTGTCAAATACACAATGTGATTGGCATTGTACTGTATTTCTGGAAGTTGCTCTGGTGTGAGCCCTGCGTGAACGACACACATTTGTACACAATTACACAGACACACAACGCTGAACACAGACATACAAGCGCACGCACGCACACACACACACAACACACACACACACACACAGAATCATGCACACACACACACACACGCACGCACGCACGCACACACACACACACACGCGCGCACACACACATGCATGCACACACACACACACACGCACGCACGTACGCACGCACACACACACACACACACACACACACACACACACGCACACATTCACACACACACGCAACACATACAACACCCACCCACCCATATATGCAGGCACAGCAAAACACAAAGACATGCCTTCTTTAAAACGGGTGAAAACAAACACACACCAACATCGAACGAGGTCACATCTAATCAACGTAAGAAGATGGGCGCCAATTTTTTTGGCAAGTAGCCTTTGTTAAACGAACACAAAAACTCAACAAAGGCACAGATTTAATAGATTTAAGGGGAGGGGGGTAGCAATTTAAGGGGAGGGAGGTAGCAAGAGCATGTTAGCTAACTTTTTTTTTAGCATGAAAAGGTGAGTGATTCAACAAAACGAAATGTTTGGAAAGAAGAAAGTGAAAATATGTTACCACCAAGTAACAAAATAAAACAACAACAAAAAAGAATTGATAACCGTTATTGCTGTTCACAGAAGTAATGTGGATAAGGAGAAGGAAAGATGAATATGCCCAGTGGAATATCACGCTTCCTGTCTGTCTATCTCTCTGCCACTCTGTTTGCCTGCCTGTCTGTATGTCTTTTTTCTGATTATTCATCCACAC
>CM060311.1:80099306-80136806 GCA_030674185.1 Monoplex corrugatus | reverse complement strand
TAGGCTTGACAGGTAATCGGGGGCTGCGTTATTGAGGCTTTTGTAGCACATGGTGTCTAGTTTGTACTGTATGCGCTTTGATACAGGGAGCCAGTGAAGTTGTGCCAGGAGAGGAGATATGTGGTCAGCTTTTTTCTTTTTGAGTACAAGGCGTGCAGCATTGTTTTGAATGCGCTGTAGGATGTGAATGGTGGAGGCAGGAAGACCAGACAGGAGTGAATTGCAATAGTCAATGCGAGACATTATGAAGGAGAGAACGAGTTTTGCAGTTGTTTCGACAGAGAGATACTTCCTGATCAGCTTTATACGATGGAGATGATAGTAGCAGGATCTGGCAGTTTGAGAAACAAAGTTGTTCATGGAGAGGGTAGAGTCAATGCAGACACCAAGGTTTTTAGCTGAATCAGAAATTGGGACTCATGTGTTACATAATGGGAGAGAAAGAGGAGGCAGCTGAGAAAGTTTCTGACGGGTGCCAATGAGGATAGCTTCTGTTTTGTCGTCATTAAGCTGAAGTCTATTGTGTGTCATCCAGTTCTTAATGTCCGAGTAACACTCAGTGGTGCGAGTCAACAGGCGCTGTATATTATCAGGTGAGTCACTGTCTTGAAGTTGGGTGTCATCAGCATAGAAGTGGTGTTTTATAGAATGGGAGTTGGTGATGGTGGACAGGGGGGAGGTGTAAAGAGTGAAAAGAACAGGGCCAAGGACAGATCCTTGTGGAACACCAGAGGTCAGGTATGCAGGTTGAGAGTAAGTGCCATTGATGAGAACGGTTTGTTTTCTGTTTGATAGGTATGAAGTGAACCAAGACAGAGCAATGTCAGAGATGCCAAAAGTATGATGAAGTCTAGAAAGGAGAATACCATGATCAATGGTATCAAAGGCTGCAGACAGATCAAGGAGTGTGAGGAGAGAGACTTTGCCAGTATCAGTTGCAAGGAGGAGATTGTTGAGAATGTGTAGTAGGGCAGTTTCAGTGCTATGGCACTGGCGGTAGGCTGACTGGAAAGGATTGAGGAGATTGTTGGCAGACAGGTGAGAGTTCAGCTGGTTGAGGACGACTTTTTCAAGGAGTTTTGACAAGAAAGAGAGATTAGAGATAGGCCGGTAATTTTTCAGTTCATTTGGATCTAAATTGTGTTTCTTGAGGAGAGGGTGAACAATAGCAGACTTGAAAGAATCTGGGACAGTTCCAGTTTGAAGAGAAGTGTGGATGATGTCAGTGATGAATGGGAGGAGAGTAGGGAGACAGTCGGCGTAGACAGAACCTGGAACACAATACATTGTGTTACATTCAGATCCAGTTCCAGCTTATACTTTTCTATCAAACCCCTCAAATGTAGCAGTTTCTTTAAACCATTTGTATTTAGTAGGCAACATTTCATTTTGCCCCAGAAAAGCTAGCATTCAGCAATTGATATGATGGGAGAAAAAGTGTTGGTTACTTTTTGAGAGAAATGTTAACGATGAGATCCAAAGTATTCAAAAATAATTATAATTAACACAAAACTTATTTCTATTTGAAACAGACTGCGGAAATGGCACATAATATGTGTTCATTTACTTCGTAATACCAAATTCAAAGAAAAGCAAATGTAAGAGTATACGATTAACAATGTAAATAAAATCGTTGCGTATATGAATTCAACATATAGAGATACAACCAAAGAAATTGAAATTTATTTTAAAAAAGCCCCTTTCATGCATAAACCACTATTCAGGTATGGAACCTAAGAATAAATGCACATATTAAACCATTACGTATTTAAATTCCGCATAGATTAATACAATTATATCACATTGTTTACATACTTGTATGCATCGGTACAAACCGGATTATGGAAGAAAAAAGATCAGTTCATAAATGAGTCAACAAGCAATCTCATTGAACCGTGTAACGTTACAGAAATATTGAAATTCCCACTTATCAAATATAAATAAACAACAACAGGAAAAAAATACATACGCACACGTCTACTTCCGCGAAAGTAATATACAATAGTAGTCATGAAAGAAAAATCAGTATGTAAATCAGTTAATAAGCAATGGCATTCAACCGTACAACATTTCAAAACTTTGACATCCCCATTTACCAAATATGAATTAACAATATTGAAAAACAATCACGCAGGCACGAGTCTACTTTCTCGAAAGCAATACGATAGTAATGGCTGCGTATGGTTTGCTTATATCATCACAAGGATTTGTGTATTAATGACTTTTTTTCCAATTACATTTACATGTATTTGGAATCATTGCATTTCAACTATGTTCATATGTTTATACTTACATGCACACGCACACGCACACGCATGCATACATGCATCATATATAAAACATGTATATCCACCATTAGTATCTGCCAATCAAGTGTATCAGGATATACACGTATAGATTTTCTATTAATATGAATGTTTTTTTTGTAATCAGTCTGTAAATTATCTTATCTTGAAGGAAGCTTAACAGTTATTTTAAAGAGTTCTCCCACTTCATTTTAATATAAGATTTTTCATCGTTGCAATATGTTATGAATTGTAATATGAGGAGCATATTAAAAACGGTCTCCAGAAGGAGAGCAGGGAAAAAGAACAACACACACACACACGCGCACCACACACACACACACACACACACACACACACACACACACACACACACACACACACACACACACACACACACGAGATAGAAATATTTACATTCAGCAAGCCAGCCAGCCAGATAGAACTGATAAAGCGCCGGAAATGAAAAGAATGTTTAAGACGTGATAAAGAAAAAAAATCACTACATATCACGTGCAAGCACTAGAAGCAGCAGGCATGATAAAACAATAACAATAATAACAATGATGATGATAATAATAATAATTACAATAATAATAATAATGATACTACTACTACTACTAATATACCACTCCTACTACTACCACTACTACTACTACTACAACTTTTACTACTACTACAACTAATATTAATAATAATAAAGGAAAATTATATGAAAATCAAGAAGAAAATAAACAGAAGGAACAGCAACAACGATGTCGTCAACAATAGCAACAATATCAGCAACAATATCAGCAACAACAACAACAACACAACAACAACAACAAAGCAATAACAACAACAACAACAACGAGAAACAGTCTCTTGTCAGAAATCTTATAGAAGAGAAGTGAGGAACAGGAAGATTCAGGAGAGAAAATAATCCTAGAAAGAAAATGTATATAAAACACACAGACACACACACAGACACACACAGACATACACACACACACACAACACACACACACACACATACACACACACACACACACACACACACACACACACCACACACACACACACACACACACACAAAACTGTCTCACCCTCGCAATCCAAAATAGAACTCGACAGTGTCGTGATTATCATCCCCATCATCTTACATTGTCATAGCATTATGAAAAATTATCCCTAACCCTATGACCAGAATTCATAATACACACGAAGGGTTGTCTGAAGTCACCATAAGATGCAGTCTCAGCGCTTTCCCACTCTTCGGCCAGTCTCTAGAGCACCAGCACCACGACGAATCATTATGTTTTCTGTGTCTCCATTTTTCACCAGGATATTCATCGTAAGCCTGTCTCAAGGCCTCTATCGAAGGATACTGTGCCGTGATGGCTTCTGCCACGACATGTCCCAAACCAGGTAACTGACACAGCTGTTGCTTCCAAGCTTGCAGCAGCCCAGCACCTGTCTTTTCAGGTTTGACCCCCGTTGTTCCTTCTTCAGGAAGGAGAAGACACAGCTGAGGCGGTGCTGCTTTTTTGGTTTGTCCGTGATAGCTTTACTATAGGACTTGATCAGATCTGCCACAGATTCTGAAGTATTCGCCGTCACACAAGAACAACAGGTCTCCAGCTGGGCTAACAGAATGGCCTCGTCCACTTGAGACCTAGTGACCATCCCTCTCCCTACCCGAGTATCCTGTGCCACCTGACCTCTGACCTCTTTTCTATGTCTTCGCTTAGCATCCAACTTCTGTTCACTGAAGTAGTTGTCCACCCCATATAGGACAATAATAAGATGTTTATCAGGAAATGTGGCCTGCAGCTGGTGGGCAAACTGCGCAAATGTGATGTCATCACCACTCTCACCTCCAAAATCCTGCAGGTGGTCAAAATGTAATCCTCTTGATTTCTTTATGTGAGAATCTACCATGGCGTCAAATTGTTCTATGAGAACAACAACAAGGACAGAAAGAAATGAAAAATGGATTTTATTTACCACAGTTTCCTATTAAGATTAAAGACAATGAATTCCCTTCGTCATCTGAGAAAGCTGAAGAATTTGTACAGTTCTTTTCAAGAGCAAGTAATTCCAGTAGCTTGTCTCCACCAATTCAGGAGAAAAGACGAAAAATTGAGGAATCTGAAGAATACTCAGATCCTCCCCCCAGTAGTCACATGTACATAAATTCAAAAATTACGTTACAAGAACTTAAAGATGCTTTTCTCTCTTTGAACAATCGGCTGTAGGACTGGATGGCATTTCGTATACCCTTTTAAATCATTTACCAGAGAAATGGATTAAATACTTATACCATATCATACTAAAATGCTGGGAAAGTGGTCGCATACCTGACATTTGGAAGATTTCAATTGTGATACCTGTACCGAAAGCTAATAAACCATGCTCTGATCCAGGTAGTTACAGGCCTATCTCGCTTATATCCCATGTTTCGAAACTAATGGAAAAAATTACTTTGAATCGACTGACTTATTTTTGTGAGAAAAATAATATAATACCTATTAACAATCTGGATTTCGAAAAGGTAGATCGACGACAGACCATTTAGTCAAATTAACGACTCAAATAAAAACTCAGTTTGCGAGAAGGAAAAATGTCTTAGCTACCTTTTTTGATCTTAAAAAAGCGTATGATCAAGTCTGGCATGCAAGACTTTTGTTGAAATTGAAACATATTGGTCTCAAAGGTAATATTTATTATTTCATCAAAGCATTTATAAGTGATCGAAATATAGTCTCTAAAATAGGTAATACATACTCTGAAAAATGACCTGTAAACATGGGAATTCCACAGGGTTCCATAATATCTCCTCTTTTATTTAATATTTTGATCAATGATCTGCCAACACAAGCCTCAAACAATGTGAACTTAGCTCAGTACGCTGATGATATAGCGATCTGAATGAATGTTTCGTTGAAAAGGAAGACTTCCTTAAGAGAAATAACCTATATTAAAAAGATCTATCAACGTAAAATTGATCACATTTCCACTTACTTGAAAGTTAACGGTCTGGAAATATCCAATGAAAAGACACATATGATTCTTTTTAATAATGATTTCAGTCCTAAAGAGTTACCACTGTTCAAAATTGATAAGGAGGACTGAAATATACCACTCAGGTGAAATTTCTGGGAGTTCACTTGACTTCTAGTTTACAATGGAAAGTACATATTGATGCCTTGTTATACAAAGCCGTGAAAAGCTTTAATTTGATAAAAATAATTAGTAAACAGTCATGGGGGCAGGACACTAAAACGTTGTTACATCTTGTAACAGCTTTAGTCAGATCAAATTTGGCTTATGGCCAAGAGGTCTATTTTTCAGCCCCAAAAAAAAAACTTCAAAGCTTAGATAGTAAAGCTGTTAAATGTGCTTTTGGGATACCGGTGTATACAAAAACACAAGAAGTATATAAAATAGCCGGCATCCTTCCTTTGGAAGACTGGGAAGTTATCAGCTGCTAAATATATAGTTAGAGCAAGTGCAGTAGCTAACTATGTTGACACGGATCTTAAAATTCGGTCTGACATCCATTTCCCCAAGAGAGCAAGAACAATAAAGGCACTAGAAACAATATCCACTTACACAAATGAGCTCTTCGAAATTTGCAGAGTAGTACCTAAAAAAGTTTCATAAAAACGATATGTTGTCCTCTACCCCCCTGGGAATTGTCCACTGCTACTTTTGATATCAACTACATTGAAACTGACGAGAAAAGATATTAATCCGTACCTGTTGGCAATTGACGTTCTGTCTCATCTGCATGAAAAATATTCACATCACTTGAAAATATTTACTGATGGCTCTGTTCTAGATGATGGTGCAGCAGGCGCTGGTTTTATAATTCCAAACTTAAAAGTAGAAAAGGCTTACTCTTTAGGACAGGGACACTCAATCTTCACTTCTGAATTAGTTGCCATCCTAATGGCACTGAAATATATAGTAGATCTACCAATAACAAAAAATACTCACGTTACTTTTTGTTGGATTCCATCACACTGTGGTATCATAAATAATGATCGAGTCGATAGAATCGCTAAAAGTGCAGCAATGAATAGGGCAGGCAGTACTAAACTTGATTTACGACTCTCTGAACATGAAATGAATGCTATACTAGAAAAGAAAGTAAAAGCGCAATGTCACTCTCGCCCCTTCATCGTAAATTACCAGGTTTTACAAGACTAGAAATACTTTAGCTTACAGATTATATCTGAACTCACTTTGGATTAAGTTCAATAATACCATCAAATGTGTCTGTAGTGAGTCTATAACAGTTAAACACCTTTTGTGTTGTCAGCGAATGCGACCTTATTTCCCTGTATCATTTTCAAAATTGAAACAGAAAAACACTGATTTCACATTGTATTTGCACTTTGCTAGGCATTTACTGCACAGTCCCGTAGGTCGTTTTCTTTGATTAAGACCGATTGTTTTATACCTGTAATTCCCACTACCTCTGTTTGTTTGCTTGTTAGTTTTATCATTACTGCTTAACTGTTACAATGTTTTTATTCGGTAAGATTATCCTCTTCTACCCCTCTACCCCACCAGATAATCACAGTTGGTTTGTCATAACCCAGCACGGGACACGCTCGTTGCATGCGCGTGCGTATACGTGCACACACACACACACACACACACACACCACACACACACACACACACATACGCACGCACGCATGCGCGCACGCGCGCGCGCGCAGCCCAGAGAAATCTGTTAAAGCCTGATCGTTCTAATATTATGATTGCTTTTCTATTGTCCTATAATTTTTTTTAATGTTAATTGATATGTTAAACTGTCTTTATGATTTTTTTTTTCGTCTAAAAGCACATATGTGAACAGACGTTAAAAGAAATAACGAACGAACACACACACACACACACACACACACACACACACACACACACACACACACCACACACACACACACACACACACACACACACACACAAACAGAGAGAAACGAAACAAAAGCATAGTGAACACTAACATTTCTAACAAACGCCATCCATCACAGTAATTTCATTCCGGAGTGAGAGACATTTGTGATCTTACAACACAATTAGAAACAGCAACATACGATCTTGTCAGCTCAAACTTGATATATATTAGGCTAGAGAGATTCCATACACAATTGATTTTCCAGAGCAAAAGCATTAATTTCCCTTTTCCATTCACAGTTTCTGTCCCTCGTCCCTCTTCCGCCTCTTGCTCCCTGAACGCAATGCCTTTCCTTTTCATTCGTTTGGATAACACGACTGTCTTTGTTCGCTTTGCTATGCTCCTTTCTTTTTCTTGTTCTTTATTCACTATCTCAGCGTTTTTTTTAACCCCCCCCCCTCTCCTTTGTACGCAATACCTTTCCTTGGATTGGAAATCAAGACTGTTTGTGTTTGTTTACTTTGCTTTTTCTCCATTCTTTTCCATTGTCTGTATTCTGTATTTTGTCTTTGTCTTTTTTTCTTTTCCGTTCGGATCACAGTTCTTTATGGTACATGTTCATTGTGTATTGTTTGTTTGTGTTCAGCAGTGGTTGTTGTATTGAAATGGTAATCAGTGGAGATAAGTGCTGTTAGAAACTTATTATTATGTAAAAAGTAGTGTCACTATTGTTGTACCTTTCTGCCAAAGCAGTGTCTTAAGCAAAGGTAATCTACTGGAACACCATTTTACCTGGAAGTGTAAAGCTGTGCTACAAACAATTCTCTCTCTCTTTCTCTCTTTCTCTCTTTCTCTCTCTCTCTCTCTCTCTCTCTCTCTCTCTCTCTCTCTCCCCTTCTCTCTCTGTCTTCTACACATGCATACAGTATTGGTGTAAAGACAGACCGATGCAGAGAAAAGCAAAAAAACAAAAACTGGTCGGGAGAAACTGAAGGGCGAGAGAGAGGGAGACCAGGGTTGGGGGAATGAAAAAACAAACAAACAAACAAACAAACAAACAAACAACCAAACAACCAAACAACCAAAATCAATTTACAAAGGTATTCATGATTAGAATAACATGTAAACCATTTCAAGGAGGATTGAAACAACATGTAAACGATTCCAGCCTTGAGACAATAAAATGAGCTCAAGTATGCAGCAGACACTTGAGAGAGAAACAGGGAGAGAGAGAGTGAGAGAGAGACAGAGAGAGACAGAGGCAGAGAGGAGACAGAAATAATGGAGGATGGATGGAGAGGGGGGACAGAGACATAATAGGTTGGAGGGAGGGAGAGAGAGCGAGAAGAAGAGGGATGGATAGAGAGAATAAGAGAGGAAGGGAGGGAGGGAGACAGAGAGAGACAGAAAGGAAAGAAGGGGAGGGAGGGAGGGAGGGAGTGACACAGAGAGTGGGGTCAGAGGGAAGAGAGAGAAAGAGAGAGAGACAGAGACAGAGAGAGAGAGACAGAGACAAAGAGAGAGAGAGACAGAGAGAGAGAGAGAGAGAGACAGAGAGAGAGAGAGAGAGAGAGAGATGAGACAAAGAGGAGAAGAGGGGGAGGAAACACGTGAGAGAAGGATAACCGAAAAAAAAAACCAACAGAAAAACAAACAAGTGCCGAAAAATATGTTAACATTTCCATCAGCCGCTACATCTTCCAACCTGAACACAATACCCTATCCCAACCTTTTACATACACAAAGCGCTTGGGAAAAGAAAGCCCACCAGACTAGAAATTTAGAAGAAAACGTGGAAAAAGAAAACTTTGAAAACCAAACAAACCAACCAGCCACAATGTCGTGACACTGGTGTCACAACAACACCAGTCAGCCTCTCATATTCTCAAGATCACGCCCTGTCTGGGAAGTCAATTATAGTTGTTGTCCTTCCCTGATGGAACTTCCATGTCATCATATAAGAGATCTGACAATATTGAAAATTAATCACAATGGACAATGGAAAGAAGGTAAGCTCACTTTCCCTCATTCCATAAGAAAAACGATGGTTATCTTGACAGGTTTCTAGTCTGCTTTTAACGTGGGCAACCTGAACACGAACACTATACCCTATCCCAACACTTTGACATACACAAAAGACTCGGAAAAAGAAAACCCACCCAGACTAAAAAGCAAGGAAGAAACACAAACAAAGAAAACTTGGAAAACCAAACAAACCAACAGGCCACAATGTCGTGGCACTAGTGACATAACAACACCAGTCATTCTTTCATATTCTCAAGATCACGCTCTGTCTGGGTGTTAATTATAGTTGTTGTCCTTCCCTGATGGAACTTCCATGTTACCATATATGGGATCTGGTCATTTCAAAAAGTAATCACAGTGGACAATGGAAAGAAGGTAAGCTCCCTTTTCCCTTCATTCCATAAGAAAAATGATGGTTATCTTGACAGGTTTCTAGCATGCTTTTAACGTGGGCAAGAATCCTTTTTTTCTTTTTTGTATTCGAGTAAAATATTTCAGAGATTTTGCCCATGCTCTAATGTGAGCAATGTCTTCAACAGAAAGACCATAAAGATTCACTGTGTTTTCTTAAATAAAAAAGATGATCACATCAAGCTGAAAATCGAATCAACTCTGCCAAGTCATTGCAGAATACATTGATAATGACATAATGACCGTGACCATATTTCTCAGTGCATTTTTTTTTTCAAATTGAAAGCTCGCTACCACACATGCATACTCATTCTCTCTCTCTCTCTCTCTCTCTCTCTCTCTCTCTCTCTCTCTCTCAATTTCTCTCTGTCATTCTCTCTATCTCTCAGTCTCTCTCTGTCATTCTCTATCTCTATCTTTATCTCTATCTTTATCTCTATCTCTTTTCCTTCTCTCTCTCTTTGTCTCTGTCCTCTGTCTGTCTGTCTCCCCTTTCTCTTTCTTTTCCACACGTGCTCACAATATTGGTTTGAGTGAGCGAGACTGAGACAAAGAAAAGGAAAACAAACACGACTGTGACCGAGAAAGAGAAAGAAAGAGAGATACTGAGGGAGAGAGGCTTAGAGAGAGAGAGGGAATGAGAGAGAGAGATACAGACAGACAGACAGAGAGAAAGAGAGAAGGAGAGAGGGAGAAAAGGAGAGAGAGACAGACAGACAGACAGACAGAGACTGAGACTAAGACTGAGACTGAGACATAGATTGAAGCAAACAGAGACAGGGATACAGTTAGAGACATGACAGACACAGAGACACAGTGAAAGGAAGCAGGCGAAGGGACAGAAAAAAAATGGGAGAGGGAGAATTGAAAGAAATCCAGAAAAGTAAACAAGTACTCAAAACTGCGTTAAAACTGTCAATCATCCATACATCTGCCAACCTGAACACTATACCCTATCCCAACGCTTTGACATACACAAACGAGTCGGAAAAAGAAAACCCACCCAGACTAGAAAGCAAAGAAGAAACACAGACAAAGAAAACTTGGAAAACCAAACAAACCAACAGGCCACAATGTCGTGGCACTAGTGACATAACAACACCAGTCATCCTTTCATATTCTCAAGATCACGCTCTGTCTTGGGAGTCAATGATAGTTCTTGTCCTTCCTTGACGGAACTTCCATGTTACCATATATGGGATCTGGTCATATCAAAAAGTAATCACAGTGGACAATGGAAAGTAGGTCAGCTCCCTTTTCCTTCATTCCATAAGAAAAATGATGGTTATCTTGACAGGTTTATAGCATGCTTTTAACGTGGGAAGAATCCTTTTTTTTCCTTTTTTTTTCGAGTAAAACTTTCTAGAGATTTTGCCCATGCTCTAATGTGAGCAATGGCTTCAACAGAAAGACCATAAAGATTTACTGTGTTCATGTCTTGACATTTTCTTAAATAAAAAAAAAGATGATCACATCAAGCTGAAAATCGAATCAACTCTGCCAAGTCATTGCAGCATACATTGATAATGATATAATGACTGTGACCATATTTCTCAGTGCATTTTGTTTCAAATTGAAAGCTTGCTACTGCACATGTATACTCATTCTCTCTCTCTCGTCTCTCTCTCTCTCTCATTGTCTGTCTGTCTGTCTGTCTCTCTCTCTCTTTCTCTCTCTCTCTCTCTCTGTCGTCATCTCTCTCTCCTCAGTCTCTCTCTGTCATTCTCTCTCTCTATCTTCATCTCTATATCTATTTCTATCTCTATCTCTTTCTTTGTCTCTGTCTCCCTGTCTGTCCATCTGTCTCTCTCTCCTTTCTCTTTTGTTTCCACACATGCTCACGACATTGGTTTGAGAGAGTGAGACTGACACAAAGAAAAGGAAAACAAAAACGACTGTGACCGAGAAAGAGAAAGAAAGAGAGATACTGAAGGAGAGAGGCTTAGAGAGAGATAGAGAGACAGTGAGACAGACAGACAGACAGACAGAAAGAAAGAGAGAAGGAGAGAGGGAGAAAAAGAGAGACAGACAGACAGACAAATGGACAGACAGAGACTGAGACTGAGACATAGATTGAAGCAGACAGTGACAGGGATACAGTTAGAGTCATAGACAGACACAGAGACACAATGAAAGGAAGCAGGTGGGAGACAGAAAAAAATGGGAGAGGGAGAATTGAAAGAAACCCAGAAAAGTAAACAAGTACTCAAAACTGCGTTAAAACTGTCAATCACCCATACATCTGCCAACCTGAACACTATACCTTATCCCAACGCTTTGACATACGCAAACGAAAGAAATAAGAGGGAAGCAGGGAGATTTTTTATAATATTAATACTAAATTTTTATAATAATAATATTGATCAAAGGACATAACTCTTGAGAGTCACGTAGGAATTATATCCCATGTTTCAGAACTTCTCAAATCTAACATAGTTTGCGCTACCCATTCAGCTAGCATAGAAGCAGATACAAAGCACAAAAACCATAAGCTCAGAACACTCCTCTATGATAACATGGAAGTCCCATCAAGGAAGGACAACAACCATTATTGACTCCCCACACAGAGCGTGATCTTGACTAGAAAGCAAAGAAGAAACACAGACAAAGAAAACTTGGAAAACCAAACAAACCAACAGGCCACAATGTCGTGGCACTTTTGACATAACAACACCAGTCATCCTTTCATATTCTCAAGATCACGCCCTGTCTGGGGAGTCAATGATAGTTGTTGTCCTTCCTTGACGGAACTTCCATGTTACCATATATGGGATCTGGTCATATCAAAAAGTAATCACAGTGGACAATGGAAAGTAGGTCAGCTCCCTTTTCCTTCATTCCATAAGAAAAATGATGGTTATCTTGACAGGTTTCTAGCATGCTTTTAACGTGGGAAGAATCCTTTTTTTTTTCGAGTAAAACTTTCTAGAGATTTTGCCCATGCTCTAATGTGAGCAATGACTTCAACAGAAAGACCATAAAGATTCACTGTGTTCATGTCTTGACATTTTCTTAAATAAAAAAAAAGATGATCACATCAAGCTGAAAATCGAATCAACTCTGCTAAGTCATTGCAGCATACATTGATAATGATATAATGACTGTGACCATATTTCTCAGTGCATTTTGTTTCAAATTGAAAGCTTGCTACTGCACATGTATACTCATTCTCTCTCTCTCTCTCTCTGTCTCTCTCTCATTGTCTGTCTGTCTGTCTGTCTGTCTGTCTCTCTCTCTCTTTCTCTCTCTCTCTCTCTCTGTCGTTCTCTCTCTCTCCCTCAGTCTCTCTCTGTCATTCTCTCTCTCTATCTTTATCTCTATCTCTTTCTTTGTCTCTGTCTCTCTGTCTGTCCATCTGTCTCTCTCTCTCCTTTCTCTTTTGTTTCCACACATGCTCACGACATTGGTTTGAGAGAGCGAGACTGACACAAAGAAAAGGAAAACAAAAACGACTGTGACCGAGAAAGAGAAAGAAAGAGAGATACTGAAGAAGAGAGGCTTAGAGAGAGATAGAGAGACAGTGAGACAGACAGACAGACAGACAGAAAGAAAGAAAGAGAGAAGGAGAGAGGGAGAAAAAGAGAGACAGACAGACGGACAGATGGACAGACAGAGACTGAGACTGAGACATAGATTGAAGCAGACAGTGACAGGGATACAGTTAGAGTCATGGACAGACACAGAGACACAGTGAAATGAAGCAGGTGGGAGACAGAAAAAAAATGGGAGAGGGAGAATTGAAAGAAACCCAGAAAAGTAAACAAGTACTCAAAACTGCGTTAAAACTCAATCACCCATACATCTGTCAACCTGAACACTATACCTTATCCCAACGCTTTGACATACGCAAACGAAAGAAATAAGAGGGAAGCAGGGAGATTTTTATAATATTTATACTAAGTTTTATAATAATAATATTCATCAAAGGACATAACTCTTGAGAGTCACGTAGGAATTATCTCCCATGTTGTAGAACTTCTCAAATCTAACATAGTTTGTGCTACCCATTCAGCTAGCATAGAAGCAGATACAAAGCACAAAAACCGTAAGCTCAGAGCACTCATCTATGATAACATGGAAGTCCCATCAAGGAAGGATAACAACCATTATTGACTCCCCACACAGAGCGTGATCTTAACTAGAAAGCAAAGAAGAAACACAGACAAAGAAAACTTGGAAAACCAAACAATCCAACAGGCCACAATGTCATGGCACTAGCGACCTATCAACACCAGTCATCCTTTCTGACTGTTCTGAGCTTACGGTTTTTGTGCTTTGTATCTGCTTCTATGCTAGCTGAATGGGTAGCAGAAACTATGTTAGTGTTGAGAAGTTCTACAACATGGGAGATAATTCCTACGTGACTCTCAAGAGTTATGTCCTTTGATTAATACACAAACGAGTCGGAAAAAGAAAACCCACCCAGACTAGAAAGCAAAGAAGAAACACAGACAAAGAAAACTTGGAAAACCAAACAAACCAACCAACCAGCCACAATGTCGTGGCACTTTTGACATAACACCACCAGTCATCCTTTCATATTCTCAAGATCACGCCCTGTCTGGGGAGTCAATCATGGTTGTTGTCCTTCCCTGATGGAACTTCCATGATATCATAGATGAGATCTGTCAATATTGAAAAGTAATCACAGTGGACAATGGAAAGATTGTAATCTCCCTTTCCTTTCATTTTGTAAGGAACATAAGAGATGTTTCAATCAGTTGCTTTAACGTGGGTGAGAATCCATCTTTTTCAGTAAACCTTCAGGGGTATTGTCCACTCATTAGTAGGAGTGACAGCTTCAACATAAAAATGATATAAAGGTTTGTTGTGTTCATAGTTTGAAACATTCCAAAATACAATTACGCACTTCCCGCGCTGAAAACCGATTTGTTTTGCCAGGCCATTACAAAATGCAATGCTAATGTTACACTGGTAGTGATCCTACGAGTATAGATCTCTACATTTTGCATATATTTTTCTTTTGAGGGTTTTTGATACCCTCTCTCTCTCTCTTCTCTTCTCTTCTCTCTCTCTTCTTTCTCTCTGTGCGACTTTTTAGTTGTATGAGAGTTGCTTTTACCACTCTGATTGTATGTATGTGTACGTTTATGTAAAAGGCCAGGTGGGGGTGGTGGATGTCAATGAAATTAGAGGTCTAGTTTGTCTATTATTTGTTTATGTATTTCTGTAAAGGAAGAAGGTAGTTGGAGGGGGTGGACAGATTATAATAAGTGTGTGTGTGTGTGTGTGTGTGTGTGTGTGTGTGTGTGTGTGTGTGTGTGTGTGTTGTGTATGTGTGTGTGTGAGCGTATGTGGTGTGCGTGTGCGTATGTGTGCATGTGTGTGTGCGTGCGTGTGTGTGTGTGTATGCGTGTATGTGTGTGTGTGTGTGCGCACGCGTTTGTGTGTATGCGTGCGTGTGTTTGTGTGTGTGTGTGTGTGCATGCGTGCGTGCGTGTGTATGTGTGTGTGTGTGACAGAGAGCCAAAGAGAGAGAGAGTGTGCAAGAGAGGGAGAGAGAGAAACAGAAAGAGAGCCAGAGAGAGAGAGAGAGAGAGACAGACAAACAGATAGACAGAAACAGAAAGACAGAGACAGACAGACAGACAAATGAACAGAGAGAGATTAAGAGAGAGAGAAGACAGACAGACAGACAGGAGACAGACAGACAGAGACAGAGACAGAAGAGACAGAGAGAAGAGAGAGAGAGAGAGAGAGAGAGAGAGAGAGAGAGAGAGAGCTGTGAATCAAGAACATGATCTTGATGTATACGTACTTATAGTGACAAGTATAGCTGTGAGTTATTACATGAGAACAGGTTATTGTCCAGTTGGTTAAATGCGAACTGGTGGGAATTAATATGTTGTTGTTGTTGTGTTTGTAAATAGACCACATTTGCTTAAATGTGTTTATAATACACTCATGGCCAATTGCAACCAAAAGCGTTATTCGAATAAACAAACAAGACGCTGCAATATTCTTTGTTATTTATGTTAGGAGTCTACAAATAAGCAAAGCCAGTTGTTGCTGTTTGACATGAATGCTCTTGTCTAACTCCAGTCAGTTTTGGATGAAATAGTTTATTTTGATTCACATGTGTAGTGACATGTTTTGTGTATACTTTTCAAAGGTTTTTGAAAGGATGGGTGGGACTGAAGTAATTACTGGTCTGTATAGTTTGAGGCAGACACAAGTAGATCACTCATAAGGAAGATTAGGAAAAGACAGGCAACATTTATAGGCCATTTTATGAGGAAGGGGGATTTGGAGCACCTGGTCACAACGGGAAAGCTGGAGGGAAAGAGAGCACCAGGTAGAACCAGGGAGAAAATGCTGGACGGACTTGCAGAGTGGCTGGGGACGAGGAGGGCGGGGGAGATGCTAGGGGCAACGAGAGATAGAGACAGATGGAAGTCCATGATCGCCAACGCCATGCGGCAGAGCACCTGATGATGATGATGATGATAATTTGAGGGGAAGAGACAGAAATGAATGGTAAAAAGGGAGGAAACTGAAAACAAAAGAAAAACAAAAAGAAGCAATTAAAAGCAAAAGATAAAACACAAAGAAGCAAATGAAATTAAGAACAAACCAAAAGGAAAAAAAAAACAGAGCGAAAGAAACAAGTGAAAGAGAGAACTATGCGGAAAACATTACTACAGTCTACTACCAACCAAATCGTTTGTCTAGAACATTTTTCCAACCACATAAAATGTTTATGATGAAAACAATCTGAAGGTAAAACTATAGAAGGAATAAGATGCAGAGAAACAAATCAATACATGGCGACAATAACCACGCAATATATACGATCATCGAGACACGAAGCACTCTGTCATACTTTCAAAGGTCAGACATTATTTTTTCCAGTCAATAAGAACTGTTGTCTGTCTTTGATAGAACGTATATGATATTGTGGACGGGATCTCGCCGTTTTAGAAAGTGATCACAATGGATGACACAAGGTAAACTCCCCCTCTTTTCATATTGTAAGGGCTCTGTGAACACATTTTAATCAGCTTATGTGTGTGCTTTGAGGTAAATCCTGCAAGGATTTTGGTGACGTAGGTAAAAGACTAAAACACGACGATGTAAGTTCCAAACAGAAACTGAAACAATAACACCATCAAGCCAAAAATATTCAAAATTCACGTGTTTTTAGTTCAAATAATAAGACCGTTTTTGAGAGGTTATAATATATAATATATATATTTATTTATGTATTGTGTATTTAGCATTTTGTTATGTTTGTGTATGTTAGTGTGTGTGTGTGTGTGTGTGTGTGTGTGTGTGTGTGTGGAATGGAGGACGAAATAAGAAAGAAATTGACGACGACGACGACGACGATGATGATGACGACACGAGACGAGACGACGACGATGATGATGATGATGATGATGATGATGATGATGATGATAGTGAACAATAGAATGACAACACTACGATTGCAACTAGTTCTGCTGCTGCTGCTATTGATACTATTTCATGTATTTACGTTTCTTCAAGCGTCAACAAGATATCGATATTACTCAAAAAAAGTATTCCTCTGTAATAGCAAGTAAAGGGACTCAATAAAGGAGATGCGACCTTGATAATGATGGTGATGACGATAATAAGAAGAGCTACATTCAAAGGGGAAAAAATGAACGCCTGTTCGTTGTATGTTCGTAATTGTAATTTTGAACAAGAAAAAGGGAAGGAGAAAGAGGGAGGAGGAGTTAGGTGAGAAATATAAGGATAACAAGAAAATCAAATCAACTAACAGTTTATAACACTTTGCTCACAGGATCTCAATGTTGGCAGACAATCTGAATAAGAGTGATATAGTGTGATGAAAAGAGATATCTTATTAGACTGATGTTAAAAATAGAGGTTATTATTTCTGTACAAGTCGTAAATAAGATGGTCATTGAAATAGCAGGTGAAAGATCGATCTAACGTTTATGCAAGTACTTGCACATAATTCTATGTGTATTTTTGGTTTTCCAAGAGTATTATCTTGCTTTGTATGTCAAGGCAGCTGGCTGTTGGAACAATGAGGCGTTAGGCCCAAAGTAATCGAGGAACCTGCATAAATTGAGCTTTCGAATATGCAATGAATTTTATCATGATAGTCCTACGTTATTCCATGCTATGAAACTTGCATCATTTGATGTAGGTCTATAGGTAATTTGTCAAACACTTTATTCCGATAAAGCCCATAACGTGAGGAACTTTTCATATTAATATCATTTGACTGAATATGATGGATTAAACGTTTGATAAAAAGAAGTATAATTTCGAACTTTACTTCAAGATCGTTTCAAAGTATACGCACTGACGACTCAGAGTTGACACAGAATAACTTCTGAATTGCATGATACCAGAGACTACTAACGTAGTTTATAATCATGAATACCGATACAAAAAATGAGTGAACTGGAGAAAGATAGAGAGTGGGAGAGAAAGATAGTGAAAGACAGACAGAGAGAGAGAGAGAGAGAGAGAGAGAGAAGAGAGGAGAGACAGAAGAGACAGAGAGAAAGAAAGAGGGAAGGAGAGAGAAGAGAGAGAGAGAGAAAGAAAGGCAAACAGGCAGACAGACAGAGACAGAGACAAATAGAGAGAGACAGAGACACACACAGAAAAACAGACAAACAGACAGAAATACGGACAGGGAGACAAACAGATACACAGACAGATGGACAAACAGGCAGGCAGACAGACAGACACACTGACACAGACAAACACAGACAGAAAGACAGACAGAGAAATTCCATATGCAGCTTTTAACTGTTCCCTTCGTTTAAAAATGTTCTGTTTTCTTTAAAAAAATAAAATAAAAAAAGCGGGGGGGGGGGGGGGGGAGGGGGGGGGGGAACAGTGGGTTTTGTAGGCGAGTTACGAGGAGTAAGAAGATGTTGTAAAAGCAGCATCGTCATAACTGATCAAGCTTTCTTAATAAGCCAAATTAAAGCATCGTCATTAATGCTGAAGATTACTTAACAAGCCAAACTAAGAGTAAGACACATCTCAGGGCACCCTACACAGTCTGGAATTAATGAACATGACCAATATCGGCACTCCTGGAGTTCGTGCACATGAAAGTGGGCCTTTGAAGTTTGCCATACCCCCATCCCACCCCCACCCCTTTATTTTTTGTTTTGTTTTTCTTGGTCTTTCTTTTTTGTTTTGCTTTTTGTTGTTTCTGTGTCTTTTGTCTCCATATTCGTCGCTGCCCCCTCCATTCTCTCTCTCTCTCTGCAGGTATGTTTGTGCGTGTGTATGAGAGTTTGTGTGCTTATATATATGTGTGTATATATATGTATATATATATATATATATATATAATGTATATACACATATGTATACATGTATGTATGTATGTGTTATATATACATGTATTATTATATATATATATACTATATATATATATTTATATATGTATGTTGTGTGTGTGTGTGTTTGTGCACGCGCGCGTGTGTGTGTGTATGTGTGCATATACCCAGATAGATGATTGTAATGAACGTGTTACAGAGTTCAATGGTTCTTTTAAATTACACTGTAAGAAAACAGCTCACATTATGTTTCACACAGTGCACACTTTACTAACCCCTTCCAACCTTGAATGAAACCAGGGACAAAGAATTACAACACAAAAACAAGTTTATTTTTAACATACAAAAGATAATATTGAATAATGAAAACATTACTTCCTCGCTTCACACACTCATACAAATCACACAAACATTCATTTCCTTCATTCATCCATCATGGCATTACCGACTATGAGGGGACTTTGACACAAGGACGAAACAGACGTGGACGACATTGAATACTCATTTCAAAAGAAATAAGATGGCGGAGACAATGATAAGACGGCGACGGCAACAGCAGCGATGACGACGACAGTCCCTCACTACGACCGACTTCCATCAGCCCGAGCACGTCCACAGGAGGAGGGAGAGTCCAGGCCGCCAAACCCATCGTCAGCCATCTTGTCATTTGAATCCAAGTATCAAACAAATTAAGCTGTTGCTCTGCCTCTGTCTCTCTCTGTCTGCACCGGTTGGCAACTAAAAGCAGACTGACAACTTATTGCAAGCCCAAGCATACCGTTCCGAAGTGACACTGTGCAGAACGAAAATCTCGTGCACAGTTCACTGCATGCAAGTGCGTTGTATCCAAAATACCGGCATCCGGTGTAGGTTTTCTGTTATGCTCCCCGATCAGTCTGTTACAATGATGTCGATACACAGATCTTTAATCTTTAAGTGCTGCAATCTCATTAATTTTTATCTCTTATAAGAAAACTGTCATCAGAATTGCACATTTATTCCATCAACAGCAACGTGAACAGTAACGATAGGAGGCAAACATAATTGCCCAATCACACGAAAGATGATACAGAAATAAATGAACAGAAAAAAATATACAAATGGAAAAAATCAAATGCTTACAAACAACAAGTCAATGAAAAGAATCTCCACAAACTACGTTAACTACTTTAACAACGTCTTAACTCATTTACTGGCGATACCGTTCATGGAAAACAATCACAAACAATGGGAAACTGGGTCTTAATTAATTTTAATTCATCGATGCAACGGATTTCATGTAAACGAATCTATATCTACATAAACAACGCTAAACTGGATCCCAGTTAAAGTACCAAAGAAGTACCATATTTCAATTTCACTTTGTCAAGATGGTCTCCGCGCTCGGAAATAATTCCATATGCACTAACGTCACAGGTGCCATGTGATGGAGAAGATCCAGAATATTCATGGCATAAGCCCCAAACCTGCACATAAACCCATGAACTGGTCAGATCAGATCTTAACTGAAGTCGCAGTAACTAAAAATCATTTAATCAAAGCTATATGTGTAACAAACGTATCATTGACTAATCAGATTCCAAATGAAATCTTTAACAAAATACAAATAGATATTGAATATTCGAACATGGTAGCAAGTGACCATCAGTCCATTATGCAATGATATAATTGTGACGTAAAGTAATACGAAATCCCAAACAAGTGTGACTGCCCGCGTTCAAACAAACAGGAACCAGAAAAAAACACGAAAGAAGAATAAGAACACGTATTTAATACAATATAAGACAGGCGCCTGTCCTGTACTGTTGTAATAAAATACGCGTTCTTATTCTTCTTTCGTGTTTTTGCTGGTTCCTGTGACATAAAGTGTTTTGCCCCTCTCTCTCTCTCTCCATCACACACACACACACACACACACACACACACACACGCGCCCACACATACACCACACACACACACTCGCGCGCGCTCACACATACACACACACACATGCACGTACACACACGCCCGCGCGCACAAATGCACTCAATCACCATGCAGAAACTCTAAGAACTCGCAGAATGAGACGATACCCCTCTTGTTCAGATCCAAGAGTGTCTGAATCTCATCCTGAATATCCGGAGGTAATAAACCTTGTCCTCTTTGTTACCCTTACTGGCCTACGCAACCAAACACTTCACTTTGAAGCAGTTATATTTGAATTTATGAATGCTTCAAAAGGTGAAAGGGAAATGGAGCAATGCGTAAATCATTCTGCCTCTGTCTCTGTTGTCTGTCTTTTTTTTTTCTCTCTTTCCACGAGAAAGAAAGAAGAGAGAGAGAGAGAGAGAGAGAAGAAGAGACAGACAGACGACGACGGACAGACAGACAGACAGAGTCAGAGAAAGAGAAAAAAGAGAGAGAAAGAGACAGACAGACGAGACAGAACAGAGACACAGAGAGAGACAGAGACAAAGACAGAGAGACAGAGACACACAGAGAGACAGAGAGAGAGAAGAAGAGAAGAGAAGAAAAGACAGAGAGAGAGAGAGAGAGAGAGAGAGAGAGAGAGAGAGAGAGAGAGAGAGAGAGAGAGAGAATCTGCACACTTACACAAGCACTGTGCAAAAAACAACAGGGCTAAAAAAGAAAAGGAAATGTAAGCCGAACCCGTTTCAAAATGTGTCAAAGTTTTTTCAGAACTATACTACTTCGTATGGAAACTATCTGGGATAATTAAGTTTCACTAACCATGTGATTTATTTGTTTGCTGGGGTGTTTGGGCACGTTTTCTTTTTTTTCGTATATTTGGTTAGCTACCTTCTTATTTGGCTATATCCTTTTTATTTTGCTTTTGGTTTTCTTGTTGTTGTATATTATTCTTTACAACGATTTGGAACAAATTTCCAGTTCAGAATCACATCAAATGATTTGTAATTTTTTGTATTGCATCTTTAATTTTCAGAAATTAACATTATTGTCAGCGTCATTGTCAACATGATTATCATGATTTTCGTCTCAATGGATTTTTCGAATGAAATTCGGGCTAGTCTGCATGAAAGAAGTGTATCAGAAATGCACAAAATAAACCAGAACTTGCATTCGATATAACAAAGACAACACAAAACAAAATCACACAAGACGAGACGAGACGAGACTAGACGAGACGAAACTAGATGAGACGAGACGAGATGAGATGGGACAAGACGACACAAGACAAGACAACACAGGACAAGACAAGACAGGCACACATTTTCGGTGAACTGGCCTTTGTGAAGCGTAAATAAAAGACAAAGGATAGGTACACAACATTTGATTAAAAAAAAAAAGACTTTTTGCGACGTTATGATTGCAGAGCAAAAGCACAGCACAAGACAGAAATTAAGATTGAACATAAAAAAAGTTATAGCATACGAAAATGACGTAATACAATGAAAAACAGTCAAAGAAACAACCAAGAAAGACCTACACAATACTAAAATAATGTAGAGACAGAGAGACAGAGACAGAGACAGAGACAGAGACAGATAGGCAGACAGACAGACAGATAGACAGACAGACAGATAGACAGACAGACAGACAGTCAGACAGTCAGACAGACAGACAGACAGACGTGCAGAGACAGACAGACAAACAGACAAACAGACAGAGGGTGACACAGATACACAAACAGGGAGAGAGAGGGCAGGGGGTGGGGGAACCTGACTGGCTCAATGTGCTCCAAATGACTTCAGTGAAATTGTTCTTCATTTGAAAAGATGGGGCGAATTCAACATGATTTGACTATAATGTTATACTAGAAACAATCTGAAGACAACTCAGGAAGCATTTTTCATCTTCTGCTGAAGCCATCATAGACAGACCAGTACGTCTTTCACTGAGTAAGATGAATTTTAGTCCACTCTAAGACCGAGTGATTGAAATCTGTTGAAAGAGCCATAGTTGTCTTTATATAGCAGAGAATGGGAACAAATCTTTCCAATGTATTTTGTGATAAGTTTTTCATCTGACCAGATCCCATCTGTGATTACATGGAAGTCCATTTAGGGAAGGGCAATAACTCTCGTTGACTCTCCAGCCAATGCGTAATCTTCAAAATATTGAAGTGTGGTTCTGGTAGGGATGAACGTCAAATGACGCCATCATAGGTACGTGTTTCTTTTTTATTGATTTTTTTTTCCTTTACGTTTTACCGTCAGTCTGTTTTTATTGCAGAGTCGAGTGTATTCAAAATCTTTAAGGTCATGGATGTGGGAGGACTTGGTGAATTGTCTGGAAGACATGGTCTTTGACTGAAAATAAATTTACTTTTAGCTGTTCCTTCTTCTTCTTGCTCTTTTTGTTCTTGTTTTGTTCTTGTTCTTGTTCTTGTTGTTGTTGTTGCTGTTGTTGTTGTTGTTCTTCTTCTTCTTCTTCTTCTTCTTCTTCTTCTCTCTTCTTCTTCTTCTTCTTCTTCTTCTTCGTTTTCTTCTTCGTCTTCTTCGTCGTCGTCTTCTTCTTCTTCTTCTGCCTCATCTTCCTCCTATTCCTCCTCCTCCTCCTCCTTTTCTTCGTCTTCTCATTTTTCTTTCCCTTCTTCTTCCTCTCTTTCTGTCTCTCTGTCCTCTCTTTTTTCCTGTCTATCTGTCTGTTTTTCTCTCATTGTCTGTCTCTGTCTCTCTCTGTCTTTCTGTCTCTGTCTCATTGTCTATCTCTGTCGCTCTGTCTCTGTCTGTCTGTCTGTCGCTCTGTCTCTGTCTGTCTGTCTGTCTCTCTCTCTATCTCTCTCTCTGTCCATGTGTGTATAATAATGACTAGATCCAGTGGGACATAATGCTGATAACCTTGTCTGACCATTTTCACCGCTGACAGTGGAAAAGTACTTTCTACGATTTGCTTTATGTATTATTCAAACTGATGTCATCTTTAGATATTTCTATTAAGCTACAATGCAATGTTTTTATTTCGCCATTGAGGTGTCAAAAAGTGAGTGTAAATGTAGCAATGAATATTCATAAGTGAAAATCACACATTGGAAAGAGAGAGAGAGAGAGAGAGAGAGAGAGAGAGAGAGAGAGAGAGAGAGAGAATGAGAAGAGAGAGAGAAAGAGAGAGAAAGGAGAGAGATAGAGAGACAAACAGACAGAGAGACATACAGAAACAAACAGAGACATATACAGGGAGGCAGAGACAGAGAGACAAAGACAGAGAGACAGAGAAAGGGAGACAGAGATATATTCGTTAATAGACTGATCGATTATGTGATTGACTGATGAAGTTTCTGTTCGTGATCTGAAGAGGTGGGACATATTACACCTGATTTAATTACATTGTTATACTTGAAAGAATTGGGGAAAAAATGTCTTGTCTTCTGTTGATGCCATCAAAGATTGCTTTGCATGGACAGATCATCTAAAAGTTTTGCTAAAAAGTGTTTTTTTTCGCCCAAGTCAAGAGCAAATAATTGAAACCTGCATAAACAGTCGCCATTTTTATCTGACAAAATAACATAAAAGAGGAGCATGGTCTCCCATCCATGGTAATAAGGAAGTTTCACCAAGAAAGGTAAGTACCTCTTACCGACTGTCCAGACAGGGTGTGGTCATCAAAATACAAAAGTGTAGAGCCTGTAGTGATGATAGGGTTTGGACGGCATCATTGTTACATATGGACTTTGTCCGCATTGGTTTTCTTTTTCTGCTTTTAGTCACCCTTCTGTTTCTGTTGTAGCCATGTTGTGTGTATGGAGGTATGGGCTTGGGGGGAGGGGTGTCATAACTTATCTCTGATAGAAAGTTTGATTTAGTCGGAGTGATTTTTTTAGTAGTTTTATTGCTTTCCTATACATCCTTTCTCTTATCTCTTTCATCACACTTCTCTGTTTTTTTTTTCTTTGCAAGTGTTTAAAAAGGCTTGTTTGTGCATGCATGTGTGAGCATGCAGACTTGCGTGCGTGCATGTGTGTGTGTATGTGTGTGTGTGTGTTTGTGTGTGTGTGTGCGTGCGTGTGTGTGTGTGTGCGTGTGTGTGTGTGTGTGTGTGTGTGTGTGTGTGTGTGTGTGTGTGTGTGTGTGTGTGCATGTGCATGCGTGTGTGTGTAAATGTGTGGTATCATTTTGTTTTCTTCTAAGTCAGTGTAATTGAAAAAAAAAAGTCTGTCTGTCTGTCTCTGTCTCTGTCTCTGTCTCTGTCTCTGTCTCTCTGTCTCTGTGTCTCTGTGTCTCTGTGTCTCTGTGTTTGGCTGTCAGTCTGTCTGTCTGTCTGTCAGTCAGTCTGTCTGTCAGTCTGTGTCTGTCTCTGTCTCTCGCTGTCTGTCTGTCTGTTTGTCTCTGTGTCTGTCTGTGTCTGCCTCTCTGTCTCTGTATATATGTCTGCCTGTCTGTGTATCTGTCTGTCTGTCTGTATATCTGTCTGTCTGTCCTCTCTCTCTCTCTCTCTCCCTCTCTCTCTCTCTCTCTCGTTTTTATTGCATGTAAGAGAACGTACACAAGGGTAACACACTCGAACATTTGGAAACTTCATAGATGATGTAGCGGATAAATTTTGGGAAAATTCATAGATGGTGTAACAAAAGGATTTTGACACGCTTTTAGCTGAGAAGTGACAGAAGCAGTGACAGAAGCAGTGACAGAAGCAGTGACAGAAGCAGTGACAGAAGCAGTGACAGAAGCAGTGACAGAAACAGTGACAGAAGCAGTGACAGAAGCAGTGACAGAAGCAGTGACAGAAACAGAGGCAAATTTCGATATGAATCAACCCCCACCTAATGAGAGGATGCAAGGGGGAATGAGGCAACGAGAAAGTGGGTAAGACGATTGGATTATTCGCTTAACAGATCTACCCAGACACTAAAGAAATATAGGACAATTTGCCGCCTGCCGGTGCAAAAGAACAATGGGAGAAATTAGATGAGGAACTTGTCCTTAAGCTGAATGCGCTAATAGGGAACAGTACGCTGGAACACAAACTTGACACATACGGAGACATCATATACTCTATCTGCAGGGACACTTATGGAGTGAAGCAGCCAAAGACAAAAACGCCTCCCCAGAAATCCAGAAGACAGCAACAGATGGAGAGCATCCGGAGGGAGAAAAGGAAGCTTAAAAAGCGAATGAAAACTGCCTCAGAATTCGAGAAGCAAGGGCTCCTGGAACTCTGGAAAGATCTGAAGGCCAAACACAATGCTCTCAGCAAAGTGGAATCAGCAAGGCGAAGAAAGAGCAAAAAGAAGAAGACTCAAGATCGTTTCTTCAAAGATCCCTTTGACTTTTCAAGAAAGCTGTTTGAACAACCCAAATCAGGGACTCTCACAGTGGGCAAGGAAACCCTAGAGCAGCATCTCAGGGAAACATATTCCGATTCTCAGCGCGAGGCACCACTTGAAATCCAGAATCTGGTTTGGCCTGCAGCGCCAGAAGGAAAATTCAATAACAAACCACCAACACTGGATGAAGTGAAGAACGTAGTAAAGAAAGCCAGAGCCAAGTCAGCACCTGGACCAAACGGAATACCATACCTGCTCTACAAGAAATGCCCAAAAGTGCTCGAGTGGCTCCACAAGATGATTCGATCAGCATGGAGGAACCAGAAGATCAGCGACCAATGGATGAGAGCTGAAGGAGTGTACATTCCGAAGGAGCAGAACTCCAGCAGCATCAATCAGTTCAGGCCAATATCACTTCTGAACGTCGAGGGGAAAATCTTCTTCTCTGTTATGGCAGCAAGATTGACAAAATACCTGACTGAAAACAAGTATCTGGATATGTCAGTCCAAAAGGGAGGCATACCAGGAATGCCTGGATGCTTGGAACATGCCACGTTGATTTGGGATGCCATCCAAAAAGCAAGAACAGAGAAGAGAGACATTGACGTAGTTTGGCTTGATCTGGCGAATGCATATGGATCAGTTCCACACGATATGATCCAGCTGGCTCTTGAAATGTATCACATCCCAGAAAACATCCGAACAATGCTGAGGAAGTATTTCCAAGGGTTCTCAATGCGGTTCTCTACCAAAGAATACACCACGGACTGGATAAACCTAGAGGTGGGCATTGCAATGGGCTGTGCAATCTCTCCCATACTGTTCGTGTTGGCAATGGAAGTCATCTTGAAAGCTGCAATGAAGAGTTCAGGTCCAGTGAATCTGGGAGATGGATACCAGATGCCTCCTCTGAAAGCTTTCATGGATGACACAACAGTCTTGTCCACGGATGAGGAAGAGACACACCAAATCTTAAAGCAGCTGGATGAGCTGGTGGCCTCTTCAAGAATGAGGTTCAAACCTAAGAAATCCCGAAGTCTCTCACTGCGAAAAGGAAAAGTGGCAGATTCAGTCAAATTCATGGTAGCCAACCAAGCCATCCCCACTGTCACAGAAGAGCCAGTAAAAAGTCTCGGAAGATGGTATGATGACTCCCTGAAAGACACACAAAGGGGATGTGAAACCAAGCAAACAGCAGAAGAAGGCCTGAAGAAAATAGATAACTGCGGACTGCCAGGCAAATACAAAGTCTGGTGTCTACAGTTCATGCTGATACCAAAGCTGCTGTGGCCACTGCTAATCTATGACATTTGCACCAGCACAGTCGAAGCAATGGAAGCCAAAATCAACAAATACACAAGAAAATGGCTCGGTGTCCCACCTGGTCTCACTGATGTTGCATTCTACTGTCGTCAAGCAATGCTGAAGCTACCTCTCAAATCCATAGTGGAGGAATACAAAGTTGGAAAAGCAAGACTGTTGAGCATGCTGGAGGAATCGGAAGACAATATCGTGAGATCAGTTCATCCAAAGCTGAGAACTGGCAGAAAGTGGAAAGTCCAAGAGGCTGTAAACAATGCCAAGAGAAACCTCAGCATCAAAGAAATAATTGGACACACGCAAACCAACAGACAGGGACTGGGAGCAACAAAAATGCAGTGGTGGTCCAAAGCCAAAGGGAAGGAAAAAAGAGACATGATCATACAGGAGTTGAAGGAAGAAGAAGATGTCAAAAGAGTGCAGAAGGCAGTCCAGCAAGGTCAACAGGGGCAATGGACAACATGGGACAGTGCACTCCAAAGAAGTCTCAGCTGGAACGATATGTGGCACATGGCTCCTCTAAGGATAAGCTTCCTCCTCAGATCTGTATATGACCTGCTCCCCTCGAATGCAAACTTAGTGAAATGGGGGAAAGCAGACGACCCAGCATGTCCGCTCTGTCAGAAGAAACAAACAGTGGAACATGTCCTAAGCTCTTGCAAAGTAGCGCTAGCCCAAGGAAGGTATACATGGAGGCACAACCAAGTTCTGAAAGTGATCACAGATGTGGTTAGCGAAAAAACCATGACCCCAAACGCACCAATTGCTATGACAACGTTCTACAAAGCAGGAGGGAAACAGGTCTGGCCCGAAAGTGCTATGACAACCAGCACATTGCCAAAGGGTCTTCTGGATGGAGCAGTCGACTGGGAGTGTACAGCAGACCTCCCAGAGTGGAGAAATTACCCAGATGTCATCAGCAAGACAGGCATGAGACCAGACATCGCTCTCCACTCTGACTCCTCGAAACAAGTGATTCTGATAGAACTCACTGTGCCATACGAAAGCAGAATGGAAGAAGCACATATCTACAAGACCGAAAAATACGCCGGTCTTGCCAGCACCCTGAAGAAAGCAGGTCTGCGGGTCAAAATCTTCGCCATAGAGGTCGGGGCAAGAGGGTTTGTGGGCACCTCCGCTTATGATCTCATGAAACAACTCGCCATTTCTGGGAAGAAGAGGACTAGAGCCCTTAAAGCGATGGCAGAGGCAGCAGAAAGGAGCTCAAGCTGGATCTGGGCAAGGAGGAACGAAAAAAGTGAACTTCATAAGGATTAAATTCCCTACAGATGATGTGTGCCCCGTTAGCACATTGGTAAAACCGCGTACCGCAGTTCTGAAGCGCAGAATCGCCCAGGTTCGATCCCCGGCGTGGGAAAAAAAAAAATAGACAACAGCAGAAGGGCATCCAGGAGTCATGACCTGGATGTGGCCCGGCCCCCCGAGAGTGTAAGGAATTCAGGGCCGAAACACTTGTCTAAAGGGGGTTACTTCTCTGAAGACCTTCTGTTGTCTAGCTCTCCCTAGAGTTTCTTTCTACCATAGGTATTTTGTTATTTTGCTCGTTCCATGTTTTACCTCGCTTCCATAAACTTCTACCATTCCTATTGATTTCTTCCTGTATAGTCCACACTAAATCGTGGACCCAGGCTGTAGGTCTGTTTGGTCTGCTTCAATGAAAGTCTGTGTCTTTGCTTTTGTCTGAACGCTTCTATGTCTAACTGGTTGGTAGTTTGTCAATTGACTTGTCTGCGTTTGCCTCTCTCTGTCTGACTTTCCCCTCTCCTCTGTCCAAACACTTCCACCACCATCCACCTCTCTCTGCCTTTCTGTCTGTCTGTCTGCTTCTCTCTCTCTCTCTTTCTTTCTCTCTCTTTCTTTCTCCTCCTCCTCCTCTCTTCCTCTCTCTTTCGTTGTCTGTGGCCATATAAGAGAATATAAGAGAATCCACACAATGGTAAATTACTAGAACAATTGGAAAATTCAAAGGTAATGTAGCAGATGGATTTTGACAAGTTTTTCGATGAGAACTCAAAGAGGCAGAGGCAAAGTTCCATGTGAATCAACAACCCCACCCTACTTTCTCATTGTCTCATTTTCATTGCATTTCACCTTTTGTTGAAGGGAGTAAACCAAAGGGGGATACGCTAAGATTATTCATCTGATAATCTCCATACGTTAAAGGAATACAGCACATAGGAATGTTGTTCTACTCCTTCCCAGTTCTATCTCACTTTCATAAACGTCTACCATTCCCATTGATTCCTTCCCGTCTAATCCACACACAACCGTGAATGTAGGCTGTAGGTCTGTTTGGTCTGCGTCAATGAAAGTCTGTGTCTTTGTTTTTCATCTGAACGCTCCTCTGTCTCTGACTGTCTAATTGAATGTGTGTTTGTCAATTGACCTGTCTGTGTGTACCTCTCTCTGTCTGATTTTCCTCTCTATCTGTCTGTCTGTCTGTCTATGTCTGTCTTTGTCTCTGTCTCTGTCTCTCTGTCTCTGTCTCTCTCTCTCTCTCTCCCCTCTGTTTTTCTGTCTTCTCTCTCTTCTGTCTGTCATCTCTCTGTCTGTCTGTCTCTGTCTCATCTTTGTCTGTCTGTCTATCTGTCTGTCTGTCTGTCTGTCTGTCTTCTCTCTCTCTCTGTCTCTATCCTCGCCTTATTTTCTCTTTTTCATTCTCTGTGGACATATAAGAGAATTTTCACAAAAGGTAAATAACCAGAACATTTGAAAAAATCATAGATGATGTGGCAGATGGATTTTGACATGCTTTTGGCTGAAAACTGATAGAGGCAGAGGGAAATTGTGATGTGAATCATCCCTACCTTGTTTTCACATTGTCACATTCCCTCCTTGCATCCCACCTTTTGTGGAAGGGAGTAAAGCAAAGGTTAATACAATAAGATTATTCATCTGATAATCTACCCAGACGCTAAAGGAATACAGCACATAGGTATTATGTTGTTCTACTCCTTCCCGTTTTCACTTTCATAAACGTCTACCACTCCTATCGATTTCTTCCCATCTAATCCACACACAACAGTGGACGTAGGCTGTAGGTCTGTTTGGTCTGCGTCAATGAAAGTCCATGTCTTTGTTTTTCATCTGAACGCTCCTCTGTCTCTGACTCTCTAATTGAATGTGTGTTTGTCATTTGGCCTGTCTGTGTGTACTTCTCTCTCTCTCTCTCTCTCTCTCTTGTCATTTGGCCTGTCTGTGTGAACTTCTCTCTCTCTTTCTCTCTCTCTCTCTCTCCCCCTGTCTGTCTGTCTCTCTGTATGTCTGTCTGTCTGTCTGTCTATCTATCTCTTTCTCTCTCTACTTGTCTGTCTGTCTCTCTGTCTGTCTGTCTCTCTGTCTGTCTGTCTCTCTGTCTATCTGTCTGTCTCTCTCTCTGTGACTGTCTGTCTGTTTGTCTCTCTCTCTTTCTCTCTCTCTCTCTCCTCTGTTTTTCTGTCTGTCTGTCAATCTGTCTCTCTCTCTCTCTGGATTTTCCTCTCTGTCTGTCTGTATGTCTGTCTATGTCTATTTGTCTGTGTCTCTCTCTGTGTCTGTGTCTGTTTCTGTCTCTCTGTCTATCTGTCTGTCTGCCTCTCTCTCTCTCTCTCTCCCTCACTTTATTCTCTCTTTTTCATTCTCTGTGGACATGCACGAGAGTTGTCACAAAAGTAAATTATTAGAACATTTTAAAAAAATCATAGATGATATGGCAGATGGATTTTGACATGCTTTTGGCTGAAAAACTAATAGAAGCAGAGGCAGATTTTGATGTGAATCATCCCTTCCGTCTGTTTTATCATTGTCACATACCCTCCTTGCATCCTGCCTTTTGTGGAAGGGAGTCAAGCAAAGGTTAATACAGTAAGATTATTCCCTTGATAGATATATCCAGACACTGAAGGAATACAGCACATAGGTAGAAAGTTGTTCTACTCCTTCCCAGTTCTATCTCACTTTCATAAACGTCTACCATTCCTATTGATTCCTTCCTGTCTAATCCCCACACAACCGTGGACGTAGGCTGTAGGCTGTAGGTCTGTTTGGTCTGCTTCAGTGAAAGTCTGTGTCTTTGTTTTTTATCTGAATGCTCCTCTGTCTCTGACTCTGTAATTGAATGTGTGTTTGTCATTTGGCCTGTCTGTGTGTACTTCTCTCTGTCTGATTTTCCTCTCTGTCTGTCTGTCTGTCTGTCTATGTCTGTCTTTGTCTCTGTCTCTGTCTCTCTGTCTCTGTCTCTGTCTCTCTCTCTCTCTCCTCTGTTTTTCTGTCTGTCTGTCATTCTCTCTTTCTCTGTGTCTGTCTGTCTCTGTCTCTGTCTCCGTCTCTGTCTGTCTGTCTATCTGTCTGTCTGTCTGTCTCTCTCTCTCTGTGTCTCTATCCTCGCCTTATTTTCTCTTTTTCATTCTCTGTGGACTCTGTCTACCTGTCTGTCTGTCTGCCTCTCTCTCTCTCTCTCTCTCTCTCTCTCTCTCTCCCCTCACCTTATTCTCTCTCTTTCATTCTCTGTGGACATATACGAGAGTTTTCACGAAAGTAAATTACTAGAACATTTGAAAAAA
This sequence comes from Monoplex corrugatus, assembly GCA_030674185.1. Lineage (NCBI taxonomy): Eukaryota > Metazoa > Mollusca > Gastropoda > Littorinimorpha > Ranellidae > Monoplex > Monoplex corrugatus. Next base: position 80,104,768 of record CM060311.1, on the reverse strand, counting down.
TTATAGATGATGTGGCAGATGGATTTTGACATGCTTTCAGCTGAAAAAACAAGCAGAAGCACATTTTGATGCAGATCATTCCTACCTTGTTTTCTCTTTGTCACATTCCCTCCTTGCATCCTTGCATCCTTGCATCCTGTTTTTTTGTGGAAGGGAGTAAAGCAAAGGTTAATACAATAAGATTATTCATCCGATAATCTACCATTATGCTAAATTAATACAGCACATAGGTATTTTGTTGTTCTACTCCTTCCCGGTTCTATTTCACTTTCATAGACGTCTACCACTCCTATCGATTCCTTCCTGTGTAATCCACACACAACCGTGGATGTAGTAGGCTGTAGGTCTGTTTGGTTTGCGTCAATGAAAGTCCGTGTCTTTGTTTTTTTATCTGAACGCTCCTCTGTCTCTGACTGTCTAATTGAATGTGTGTTTGTCATCTGGCCTGTCTGTGTGTACTTCTCTCTGTCTGATTTTCCTCTCTGTCTGTCTGTCTGTCTGTCTATGTCTGTCTTTGTCTCTGTCTCTGTCTCTCTGTCTCTCTCTCTCTCCTCGCCTTATTTTCTCTTTTTCATTCTCTGTGGACATATAAGAGAATGTTCACACAGGTAAATTACTAAAACATTTGAAAAAAATATAGATGATGTGGTAGATGGATTTTGACATGCTTTTGGCTGAAAACTAATACAGGCAGAGGCACGTTTTGATGCGAATCATTCCTACCCTGTTTTCTCATTGTCACATTCCCTTCTTGCATCCCGCTTTTTGTGGAAGGGAGTCAAGCAAAGGTTAAAACAATAAGATTATTCACTTGATAGATATATATCCAGACACTAAAGGAATACAAGCACATAGGTACTGTGTTGTTCTGCTCCTTCTCTGTTCTATCCCGCTTTCATAAACTTCTACCATTTCTATCGATTCCTTCCCTTCCAGCCCACATATAACCATGGACCCAGGCTGTAGGTCTGTTTGGTCTGCTTCAATGAAAGTCTGTAGCTGTGTTTTTTGTCTGAATGTTCTTCTGTCTCTGACTCTCTACTCAGATATTTGTATGTCAGTTGACATGTCTGCGTGTGCCTCTCTCGTCAGAATTTCCCCTCTCCCCTCTTTGTCCAAACACTCCACCCCTCACTCTTCTTTCTTCTCTCTCTCTCTTTCTCTCTCTGTCTCTTTTTTTTCTCACTCACTCTCTGCCTCTCTCTTTTTTCTGATGTTCTCTATGACCACATAAGCGAATTTGCACAAAGATAAGTTACTAGTAGAACACTTAAATAATCACAGTTTATGTAATGGACGTATTTCAACATGCTTTTGGCTTAGAACTTATGGAGACAGAGGCAAAATTCAATATGAATCGACCCCCACCCTACTTTCTCGTCATCTCATTCCCGACTTAGATCCAGCCTTTCATTGAAGGGAGTAAAACAAAGGGTAATACGATAAGGTAATTCGCCTGATACACCTACCCAGACGCTAAAGAAACACAGCACATACGTATTTTGTTGGTCTGCTCCTTCCCAGCTCTATCTCACTTTCATAAAGTTCTACCATTCTTATCGATTTCTTCCCATCTAGTCCATACATAACCATGGACCTAGGCTGTAGGTATGTTTGGTCTGCAGTAATGAAAGTCTGTCTTTGTTTTTGTCTGAACGCTCCTCTGTCTCTGACTCTCTGATAATTGTAGTCAGTTGACCTGTCTGCGTGTGCCTCTCTGCGTGTGCCTCTATCTGACGTTCCCCTCTTCACTGTTTGTCAAAACACATCCATCTCCATCCCTCCCTCCTTCCACCCCTCTCTCTCTCTCTCCGTTTCTCTCTCTGTCTCTGTCTCTGTCTTGCTCCCTGTCCCTTTCTCTCTCTTTCATTCCCTATGGCATTATAAGATAATTTACACAAGGGTAAATTATTACAACACTAGAAAATTCATAGACGATGTAATACATGGAATTTGACATGATTTTGGCTGAGAACTAATACAGGCAGAGGCAAATATCGATATGAATCAATCCCGCCCCACTTTCTCATTGTCCCCTTTGGAAAGGTGGGATGCAAGGAGGGAATGAGACAATGGAAAAGTGGATAATACACAATGAGACAACGCGAAAAGGGGTAATACAATAAGAGTATTCCCCTGATACATCTTCCCAGACGCTAAAGGAATACAGTACTTAGGTATTATGTTCTGCTCAGTCCCCATTCTTTTTCACGTTCATAAACTTCTACCATTTGTACCGATTTCTGCCCGTCTAGTCCATACATAACCATGGACCTAGGCTGTCAGTATATTTGGTCTGCAGTAATGACAATCTGTGACTTTGTCTGAATGTTGCTCTGTCTCTGACTCTGTAACTGGTTATTTGTATGTCAGTTGACCTGTCTGTGCGTGCCTCTCTCTGTCTGACTTTCGCTTCTCCACTGTTTGTCCAAACATCTCCAGCTCTCCCACACCTCCTACCTCTGTCTCTTTCTCTGTCTGTCTGTCTATCTCTCTGTCTCTGTTTCTCTGTCTGTGTCTGTCTCTCTGTCTGTCTCTCTCTCTCTGTCTGTCTATCTCTCTGTCTCTATGTCTGTGTCTGTCTGTCTGTCTGTCTGTCTCTTTCTCTCTGAATATCTCTCTCCTCTGTGTGTCTGTCTGTCTGTCTAACTGTTAGTCTGTCTGTCTCTGTCTCTGTCTGTCTGTCTGCCTGTCTGTCTGTCTCTCTATATCCCTCTGTCTGTCTGTCTGTCTGTCTCGCTCACTCTCTCTCTTTTTCTGATGTTCGCTATGACCACATAAGAGAATTTGCACAAAGATAAGTTACTAGTAGAACACTTAAAAATCACAGTTTATGTGATGGCTGTATTTCAAAATGCTTTTGGCTTAGAACTAATGGAGACATAGGCAAATTTACCTATGAATCAACTCCCACCCTACTTTCTCATTGTCTCCTTCGGAAAGGTGGGATGCAAGGAGGGAATGAGACAATGGAAAAGTGGATAATACACAATGAGACAACGCGAAAAGGGGTAATACAATAAGAGTATTCCCCTGATACATCTTCCTAGACGCTAAAGGAATACAGTACTTAGGTATTATGTTCTGCTCAGTCCCCATTCTTTTTCACGTTCACAAACTTCTACCATTTGTACCGATTTCTGCCCGTCTAGTCCATACATAACCATGGACCTAGGCTGTCAGTATGTTTGGTCTGCAGTAATGAAAGTCTGTGGCTTTGTCTGAATGTTGCTCTGTCTCTGTCTCTGTAACTGGTTATTTGTATGTCAGTTGACTTGTCTGTGCGTGCCTCTCTCTTTCTGACTTTCCCTTCTCCACTGTTTGTCCAAACATCTCCAGCTCTCCCACACCTCCTACCTCTGTCTCTCTCTGTCTGTCTGTCTATCTCTCTGTCTCTGTTTCTCTGTCTGTGTCTGTCTCTCTGTCTGTTTCTCTCTCTGTCTGTATATCTCTCTGTCTCTGTCTCTATGTCTGTGTTTGTCTGTCTATCCCTCTCTCTCTCTCTTTCTCTTTCTCTCTGAATATCTCTCTCCTCTGTGTGTCTGTCTGTCTAACTGTTAGTCTGTCTGTCTCTGTCTCTGTCTGTCTGTCTGTCTGCCTGTCTGTCTGGCTCTCTATCTCCCTCTCTCTGTCTGTCTGTCTGTCTCTCTCTCTCTCTCATTCTCTCTCTTTGGCTCTCTCTTTTTCTGATGTTTGCTGTGACCACATCAGAGAATTTGCACAAACATGAGTTACTGCTAGAACACTTAAATAATCACAGTTTATGTAATGGACGTATTTCAACATGCTTTTGGTTTAGAACTAATGGAGACAGAGGCAAAGTTCGCTATGAATCATGGGAGTAAAACAAAGGGTAAAACGATAAGATAATTCGCCTGATACATCTACCCAGACGCTAAAGGAACACAGCACATACGTATTTTGTTGGTCTGCTCCTTCCCAGCTCTATCTCACTTTCATAAAGTTCTACCATTCTTATCGATTTCTTCCCGTCTTGTCCATACATATCCATGGACCTAGGCTGTAGGTCTGTTTGGTCTGCAGTAATGAAAGTCTGTGTCTTTGTTTTTGTCTGAACGCTCCTCTGTCTTTGACTGTCTAATTGGTTATTTGTATGTCCGTTGACCTAGTCTGCGTGTGCCTCTCTCTGTCTGACTCTCCCCTCTCCCTCTGTCCCTGTTTCTGAGTCTGTCTTTGTACCTGCCTCTTTCTCTCTCTCTGTCTCTCTCTCTCTGTGTCTCTCTCTATCTGTCCATCTATCTATCTATCTATCTATCTATCTATCGATCTATCTATCTATCTATCTATCTATCTATCTATCTGTCTGTCTATCTATCTATCTATCTTTCTATCTATCTATCTATCTATCTATCTATTTATCTATCTATCTAGCTATTTATATGTCTGTCTGTCTATTTCTCTCTGCCTCTGACTCTGCGTCTCTCTCATTGTCTGTCTCTGTCTGTCTGTCTCATTTTCCTACCCCTCTCCTTCTCACCCCTCTTTCTCAGGATATATCTACCTATCTCTTTATCTATCTCTTTATCTATATCTTTATCTATCTATCTATCTATCTATTTATCTGTCTGTCTGTCTATCTACCTATTTATACACACACAGACACATGCAAGCACAGACACCCCCACACACCTACAAACACACACACATGTATATATATATATGTGGAGAGAGAGAGAGAGAGAGAGAGAGAGAGAGAGAGAGAGAGACAGACAGACAGACAGACAGACAGACATAGACAGAGACACAGGCACAGAGAAAGAGAGAGAGACAGAGCTAGAGAGAGAGAGAGAGACAAAGACAGAGACAGACAGACATAGACTGACAGACAGAGACAGAGAGATAAAAACAGAGAAAGACTGACAAAGAGAGGGGAAAGACAGACAGAGAGACAGAGACAGAGAGAAGGAGAGAGGAAGGGAGTGGGAAAAGACTGATATATTTCTATGGACGCTAACACAATGACAATATCTACTTCTTTGATACTTGAGTAATTTGCTAATGATGAACAAGTGACATTTTCTTTTCACTTATACACATCAAAGCACGTATGCGCACGCACGCACATAGACACAGACACACACACACAGACAACACACACACACACACACACACACACACACACACACACACACACACACACACACACACACACATATATATATATATATATATATACATGCATATATATATATATATATATATATATATACATATATATACAGGGGGGTGCAAAAGTAGGTATACAGTATGTATCACATCATTATCATAATGCTTAATTCCGCTCTCGATTAGAGGAGTGTGTGAATACCGACGGCAAGCAGTTTGAGTATCTGATGGATTAAGGCTGTGCTTGTTATTATATATATGCAACATTCATTTGTTTGTATAATAAATGCAATGAGTATTGTACGTGTTTTCTTTTTTCATAACTGTATACCTAT
>CM060311.1:80061806-80089306 GCA_030674185.1 Monoplex corrugatus | reverse complement strand
TCTGATTGGTTGATCAATTCTTCATGTCTTACCCAATCGAAAGCCTTGGTATAATCATAAATATAAATCCTTATTCGTCTCGATTGACCTCTCTATGATAGTTCTTAGGAAGTGTATGGCATTAATAGTTCCTTTTCCTTCCACAAATCCACACTGTTCTTCTGTCATTTCTCTTTTGATTTTATTCCTTGTCCTCATCATGATTATTCTTAACAGGATTTTTGTTACATGACTCATCAAACTGATTGTGCGATGGAGTTGGCATTCTATAGCGCCTGTATGTTTTGGAAATACATATATTTTGGGGGATTTTTCCAGTGTCATAAATTTCATTTAGGAGGACTGCTATTTTTTCAGTACCAAATTCCTCCAGGGCTTCAGTCATCTCTGTAATACTGTTGTCTGGTCCATGGGCGTTTCCCGGTTTCATCTTTTTCAGTGCTGCTCTGACTTCATCTTTCATTATGGTGGTCCTTCAACGTTCTTTCTTATAATGTGCTCTTCGTTTCTGTCATCTTCAAAAAGGTCTTTAATGCACTCTCCCCATCTGTCTAATGTTTTGTCTTTTTCCATGATAAGCGTACCATCTTTCGATTTTAAGCAACCAGTTGATGTGCATGTATTTTTCTTATGGATAATTTCTTCAATTCGTCAACACATACCTGATGATCTGTTTTGTGTCGGTCTTCTATTTCTTTGCATTTCATTTTCAGCCAAGCTTCCGTAGCTTCATTGCACCTTTTCCTGATTTCCTTGTTAATCTTCCTGTATATCTGCTCGTTTCTCTTTGCCTTCCTTCCTTCCTCCATCAAGTCTAAAATTTCTTTTGTCATCCAGTTGTTTTTGCTTTTCTATCTGCTTCAGGGATTTCTTCACAAGCTTCATTTATCGAATTTCTCAACTTTGTCCAGTGTTCCATTGTTCCTCACTGTCACCAACGTCTTTGTTTAAACTAATGTTTTAACGAATCACTCCATCCGTCTTTAAGAGTCCAAGATTTAGTTTGATGTTGCTTTTGATCTGTTTCCTTTTCCGTAATTTTAGCCTAAATCTTCCCACTACAGGATTGTGGTCACTGTTGCAGTCTGCGCCTGGTAGTGTTTTTGCTGACAGTAAATAATTTCTAAATCTTTTATTAATTCGGATGTAGTCAATCTGATTTTTGGTATTATCTCCTGGATTCACCCAAGTCCATTTTCTTCTATTAGGCTGCTCAAACCAGGTGTTTCCTACTATGAACTCACTCATCTGTGCCCATTCTACAAGTTTCCCTCCCCTTTCATTTGTGTACCAAGGCCATGAGGTCCAACTATATCCTCCACCCCATCCTGTCCCACTTTAGCATTAAAATCTTCAATTATTAATGTAACTTCTTTTGATTTACATTGGGCTTGGCCATCTCTAATACTTCGTGGAAGTTGTCGATGTCTTCTTCTTTACTTGCGGATGTTGGTGCATACACCTGAATGATGTTGATATCAAATGGCCTGCCTTCCAATTTAACCAGCAAAACTCTGTCGGACACAGCCCAGTATCCCCTAACTGTTTTTGATTTGTCCCTGTCCATTACGATATCTACTCCTCTTTCATGTGAGTTTCCAACAGAATATATTACTGTATACTCTCCTGATGTTATCATGCCTGCCCTTTCCATTTCACTTCCCTAGTCCCAAAACACTAATGTTAAGCCTTTCCATGTCCATTTTGATATTGTCTGATTTACTTTCGCGCAACAATGTTCTAATGTTCCATGTTGCGATTTTGGTATTTTTTCTGAGGTTGAGGTTAGTTCACAAGATGGAAATTCACTGATTTGTTGTGCATGCGCGCGGTAACACCATTTTGTGTTATGGTATTGATACGAATGAAGCCACACAGGTAAGGAGAAGACCCTGGGGATTGATACAAGCATCGTTCTGAAATATATTTTACCAATCATCTTTAACCCTTTGACTCCCGCTTCTTCAGCTTCCCCTTATCGTCAACCATGGCGGCAAAGCAAAAACCTAACCCATTGACTTCCTCACCCTATCCAGCAGCGTCCTGCAGGAATCTGGTGGATAGGTTGAGAGAGTCAAAGGGTTACGTTTTTGCAGTTGGTGGATAGGACAAGAGAGACAAAGGGTTAACTGACTCTAGGGAGTTGAAATCATGCTCGTTAACCCTTACTATCATGTTTTGTCTATATACTAATAAACAGGATGTATTTGTAAGGAAAGGTGATCAGTTATTTCAAATGAGATTTTATGAAAAGTAAATCATATTACCACCACTGCCAACATCGTAATCTCCATCCATTCAAGGTTCCTTCTTATTCAGACTCGACTGTCAGTTAAAGTGGATTTCTTTCCAGTTTACAATCACCACAATTGTGTACACTGTCAGAGACTGGTTGGCTTAGCCAATTTACAAGACACACATTGATTGTTGGGAAGATCTGAATTGCTTTGGAAACTCCGAAAGTCTCCAGAGGATAGGATCGATCACAGGCTAAGTGCCTTAGCTGTAGACTGCCTTTCAGCTTGAAGATTGCAACCCAAACTACTGGAATAGTTGCACCGCAACTGAACATAATGACTAAGGAAAACGCAACCATGTTTTTAGTGTGAAAAAAGACGTCACACAAATCTGATTTGCTGAATTTGCATTACATAACCAGCACTATAATAACTAGAACAGACATCCACGCTATAAATGTGCAAAGGGACAAGACCCTAGAGATTCAAACATATTTTGGAATGTATTTCACCATTCACTCCGAACTGTACTTGTTCGACTTCGTCCCTTTAGTCCCAGCAGACTGGTAAACATATAGACGATAAAATATAGCAAGGGAAGATGATCTCTCGGTCTGAAATGGCTGTTTGTGGAGGGTAAACCATCCTACCATCACAGCCAACACCATACCGCGATCAAGTTTAGGTCTTTTCCTAATTCGGACTCTGCTGCCAGTTCAAATGCATTTCGTTCAGTTTACAGTCACCATGGGGTTTGTGTACTGTCAGAAATCGAATGGGTTGGCCAACTTCAGAGACAGACAAAGATAGTTTGGAAGATGTGAATAGTTTGTGGACGTTAGCAGGTGTCTGACGGACAGGGTTGGTTACAGACAATGTGATTTGGTTGCTTAATTAAACAGTTCGACTATAATAAAGTAGTATTTTTGTAGTTCCTTGAGATTCAATACCATCTGTTTGTAAATACTACTACTGTTTCTTGGTTGTTCTACAGTTCAACCCAATTACTCATTTAACTGCCGTTCGTTTGCATTTGGTACCATTCAACGCCCCCCTCCCCCCTCCTCCAAAAAATAAAATTTCACAAATCTGAAATCTGGTGTTATGCATGCGTATGAAAGCATCATGTTGCGTCATATAACTACACAAATAAACAAATCACTCACACGAAAAGGAACGATATAAAAAGGACTCATACATATCCCTCAGTGAGTTATATCACCGTTAATTTGGGAATGGCATTAGCAGACTGCAGTCATTTAACCTTTTGCTTATTGCCTTGACTGTTAAACACAAAAAGTACATTTCAAGGAAAAGTAATCTTACAGTCTAGAATGTCTATGGAGGTTAAATCATTCTGGTATCACTACTAATGCCATAACCACCATCTATTCCTGAATTCTCGTAATTCGGACTGTGTTGTTGATTGAAGTGCAGTCAGTTTCACTATATACTGATTGCAGAATGTATGTACTATCAAAGCATATGATTCATACACTAATGGTAGGGAAGACCTGCATTGTTTTGGAGCTTCTACGCAGATTCGATCAAAGAAGATGTGAAATAGTGTTCATTTCCCTGGAATGCTATTGAACAAACTGTATTTGAAATGTCACAAATTTGAATAACACTTTGTTCGTGCCCTTAGCAGTGCCAACATTTTACACACAACATGTACGCAGAAGGAAACGAGACCCAGAAGACACGTCCAAGCATCTTTCGGAAATGTATTTCACCATTCATTTGGGAGCAAGGCTGACAGACTATACCCATTTGACCTTTTCCTTCATTCCATAGACTGGCAAACCCACAATGAAGACTTGGTAAAGAGAGATAATCCTACAATCTTAACTGGCTGTTTGTGGAGCCTAAATTATTCTACCTTCACTTCCAGTATCATAACCACCTTCCATTCCGGGACTTTCCTGATTCAGACTCTACTGCCAGTCAAAATGCAGTTCATTCAGTTTGCAGTCACCACGGGGATTGTGTACCATCAAGGATCGATTGGTTTGGCCAGCTTCAGTGACAGACAGACAGTCAGGAAGAAGTGAATTGTTTTAGGACCTTAGCAGGCGTCTATCAGACAGGGTCGAGTACAGACCGTGTGCTTTGGTTGTTCAAACAGTTCAGCTGAACTGCTGGATAGGTTGAGAGAGTCAAAGGGTTAAGTTTTTGCAGTTGGTGGGTAGGACACGGGAGACAAAGAGTTAACTGACTCTAGGGAGTTAAAATCATACTCGTTAACCGTTAGTATAATTTTTTGTCTATGTACTAATAAACAGGATACATTTGTAAGGAAAGGTGATCAGTTATTTCAAATAAGAGTTTATGAAAAGTAAATCATAATACCACCACTGCCAACATCGTAATCTCCATCCATTCAAGATTCCTTCTTATTCAGACTCGACTGTCAGTTAAAGTGGATTTCTTTGCAGTTTACAATCACCACAATTGTGTACACTGTCAGAGACTGGTTGGCTTAGCCAATTTATAAGACACACATTGATTGTTGGGAAGATCTGAATTGCTTTGGAAACTCCGAAAGTCTCCAGAGGATAGGATCGATCACAGACGAAGTGCCTTAGCTGTAGACTGCCTTTCAGCTTGAAGATTGCAACCCAAACTACTGGAATAGTTGCACCGCAACTGAACATAATGACTAAGGAAAACGCAACCATGTTTTTAATGTGAAAAAAAGGCATCACACAAATCTGATTTACAGAATTTGCAATGCGTAACCAACACCATAATAACTAGAACAGACATCCACGCTATAAATGTGAAAAGGGACAAGACCCTAGAGATTCAAACATATTTTGGAATGTATTTCACCATTCACTCCGAACTGTACTTGTTCGACTTCGTCCCTTTAGTCCCAGCAGACTGGTAAACATATAGACGATAAAATATAGCAAGGGAAGATGATCTCTCGGTCTGAAATGGCTGTTTGTGGAGGGTAAACCATCCTACCATCACAGCCAACACCATACCGCGATCAAGTTTAGGTCTTTTCCTAATTCGGATTCTGCTGCCAGTTCAAATGCATTTCGTTCTGTTTACAGTCACCATGGGGTTTATGTACTGTCAGAAATCGAGTGGGTTGGCCAACTTCAGAGAGAGACAAAGATAGTTTGGATGATGTGAATAGTTTGTGGACGTTAGCAGGTGTCTGACAGACAGGGTTGGTTACAGACAATGTGATTTGGTTGCTCAAACAGTTCGACACAATTGCTGGAACTTACCATTGCCCATTTGCAAGCAACGTCCTTGAATAAACAAAATGCAAGCACACACACACACACACACACACACACACACACACACACACACACACACACACACACGCGCGCGCGCGCGCGACACACACACACACACACACACACACACACACACACACACACGCACGCACGCACACACACACACACACCACGGACACACACACACAAACACACACACACACAGAGACAGAAATCTATATAAACTTACCATATTGTTCTAAAGTTATTCAACCGTTCCTCATGAAGACGTGTGTAGTAAGTGATATCAACATTTTTCAGTGGAACGCACGTTCCATTGTTAAAAACATCTCATATTTGAGTAACTATCTCTCTTCTAAAAACGTCCATGTCATGCTCCTACAATCGCTGAATACCATCAAAACCAAATTACCTAAAATATCCGGTTTTTATTATCCACCAATATGTGACTCTGTAAATGACGGTGGCCGTATACAAACAGCTATATACATTCGTGAAGGACTGAACTATTGTGAACGATCATCGCCAGTACCTAAATCTACCGCATTTATTTCATCATGTGCAATCATTATAAAATTTTCCTCATCGTTAGTTGTGAATATGGCCTCTGTATACTTACCAAGAGGCCCAGACTCTGTGAACACTGAATGGTTAAAACACTTTCAAGATCAGGACGACAAGTGGATAATTGGAGGTGATTTTAATGCACATGCCCCATTTTGGGAAAAGTATTGTACAAACATAACAAGCAACAGGTTGATTGAAAATATTGTAGATTCCAATTTATATTTACTTAACAACGGACACGTTACCCGGATCCCCGATATACCAACCCACAGACCCACAGCTATCGACCTTACTTTAATCTCACCATCCCTAGCCCCAAACACCACATGGCAAACAGAGGATGACTTGTTGGGATCAGATCACATCCCCATACGTCTTACCCTAAACCATACTACAGAAATAGACGCCATACCACAAGATAGTTTACCCAAGTTTAATTATAAAAACGCTGACTGGATCAGTTTTAAGGCAATCCTTGAAAAGACAAGAACAGATCTATCTGAAGCAATGAACATAAACGAAACGTACGAAGTTTTCTGTAACTCACTCTTAAGGGCTGCTAACATTTCAATTCCAAAACTTACAGTGTCAAAAATAGGAAAACATCATGGAAATGTCTGGTGGAATGAGGACTGTCAAAAGGCAGTGAACGAAAAGAAAGAAAAATACAAAATTTATTTAGCAAACAGGTCACCTGAAAATCATACAGCGATGAAAAGTGCCAACATTAAGTGTAACAGAATCATAGAGCAAGCCAAAGAACAACACTGGACATCTTTTTGTAAATGTGAAGTAAATAACCACAAAGACACGATAAAGATTTGGGAAAAACTAAAATTAATGAAAAACGGGATTAAGTTGCCATCAATTCCAGTAAAGCTAGAAAATAACCCTATTCCTAGCTCATTGGAAAAAGCAGAAGCTTTTGCAGACGTGTTTGCTGAGGCCTGTCGTGTAGAAGGACTCCCTGTCTCTGATAGAAATTATAGGGAACGAGATGAAAAGAAAGATGTATATAAGGACCCTGCCTCTGACAATACTCACTACATAAATGCATCACTCACACTTCAAGAATTAAAAGATGCCATTCAGTCCCTTCCAAGTAAAAAAACGTCAGTTGGACTAGATGCAATTTCCAATGAGATGCTGAAAAATTTACCAGAAAATTTTATAATCTTGCTACATGACATATTTCAAAAATGCTGGAATAGTGGGATACTGCCTAACAACTGGAAAGAAACAATAGTGGTTCCTGTATTAAAACCAGGTAAATGTAATACCGATTTGAAAAACTACAGGCCAATTGCATTAACATCACATGTATGTAAACTAATGGAGAAAATAATCTTAAAGAGACTGATGCACTATTGTGAAAAGAATAAAATAATACCAGTAAATCAGGCAGGATTTCGAAAAGGCAGGTCACCAGTAGAGATCCTAACAAAGCTAACTACTAATATAAAACAACAATTTGCAAGACGTCAATGTGTTTTAGCTACATTTTTTGATATAACGAAAGCATACGATCAAGTGTGGCACTCCCGATTGTTATTCAAATTTAAAAGTATTGGGCTGACAGGTAACATTTTTGGCTATGTTAAGTGTTTCTTAGAAAACAGAGTATTTCAAACGAGGATTGAAAATGTATATTCCACGAAACGAATTCTTCAAATGGGTATCCCTCAGGGATCCGTTATAGCTCCCCTTCTTTTCATGATATTAATGCATGACTTACCCAGTAAAGTATCTAATCATGTAGTTTTAGCTCAATATGCTGACGATTTATGCATGTGGATGCAGGTAAATATGAAAAAGAAAACTCCTTTGCGCTGTATCAATTATACACGCAAATGCTACCAATTAGAACTTGATAAAATAGCGCGATACATGGTAGAAAATGGGTTACATCTATCCCTGGAAAAAACAAAAATAGTTTTATTTAATAATGGAGCTAACCCAGTAAATATTCCCACTTTCAAACTGGGAGATACTCTTCTTCAGTTTAACGAGTCGATTAAATTCTTAGGAGTTTTCCTTACAGCAAAATTATCTTGGAATCAGCATATTGAATACTTATTAACCAAAGCTCAAAAAAGTTTAAATTTCATAAAAATAGTTCGCAAACAGACATGGGGTCAAGATTCATCAACACTTGTTCATCTTTGTAAATCGCTTGTTAGATCTAAATTAACCTATGCTCAAGAAATCTTCTTCAGTGCACCGAAACACTTACTAAAAAAACTGCAGAGCATAGATTGTAAAGGTTTCAAACTTGCACTGGGTCTTCCAATGCATGCTTCCTGTCTTCGGACATATAATGAAATCAAACTGTTGCCACTTGATGAGCAAAGGAAAGTCGCTTCTACTAAATTTTTGTTAAGAAACACTATCGTAGAAAACATCTCAGAAACAGAAATTAAACTGAGATCAGATACCGACTTTCCAAAACGAGCTAAATCAATATCTTCACAGGTCACACTTGCAACATACACATCTGACGTCATGAAAGGCTCAGGAATTGATCTAGACGTAGATCCTGTATCTATACGACCTTCCTTTTCGCCAGTACCCAGTTGGGAACTCCAAAGAGCACGATTTGACGTACACCACACTAATTTAAAAAAAGGAGACAATATAAACTTACTGGCAAGTCAGGTTAAATGTCATATAAGCGACGTATATTCTGATCATTTGAAAATTTACACTGATGGGTCAGTAATTGAAAGAAAAGCAGGCTCAGCGTTTTTAATACCTGCTCTCAAAATTGAAAAATCTTTCTACATAGGACTTGATAAATCTATCTTTACAGCTGAACTCTTTGCAATATTAATGGCTTTAAACTTTCTGATAAGTCTTCCTAGGACAATTTTTCAGATACTTCTTTGCGTTGATTCAAAATCAGTACTTCAGGCTCTTGAATTATCAAAATTACAAACAAGATCAGAAATGATTCTGGAAATAAGTCACTTGATTCATAATTTATCTTTAAGAGGCACTGATATTACTTTCTGCTGGATACCTTCTCATAGTTCTTTTAGTTATAATAATAAAGTTGACAGGGCTGCCAAACGGGGAGCTAATAACTCACCAGATTCAAACAATATCCAGCTTTCTCTCTCGTTGCACGAGAATTACACTTTAGTGGACAACTACGTCTGGAAGCAGTTCCAATTAAAACAGAAAAAGTATGATAAATGTCACATGAACTTTGAAGTTAGCAAAATACTTAAGCAGCTTCATACCAGCAGAACTATACAGTCCCTTATGTACAGATGGAAACTTGATGCATTCAAAACAAAATATACCAATAACATAGTGTGTCTGTGTGGAAAGAAGATAACACATAGTCATATTCTTTCTTGCGTTAGGGTAAAACGACATATTCCAACACTATCTGTGAGTACAGTTTCTGACATATTTGCCTCATCATCATTACTGTATGAATTTTTTGTTAGCCTGTCAAAAAGTCCTATAGCGAATTACCTTTAAAATGTTATTTGACTTGTTCATTGTTGTGGTTAGTCAATTATTAGTTTTACTTTTTATTCATTTCTTCCGAATATTTACTAATTTTGTTTGTCAGTTTGTTTGTTTAAATCGATAATTATGGTAACATTATTTGTTAGTTTTACCTTCCCCTTTTCAAAACAGTTGTTTTCTGGATCATCTTTTCTCAAATTCAAAATTGACAATTTTCAAATATCTTCTTCACTCCTCCTCTATCACTCCCCCCCCCCTTTTTTTTGTGTTTTTTTTTGTGTGTCTAAAATCACTTTAGTGAATAGACATTAAATCAAAGACCACACCACACACACACACACACACACACACACACACAGACACCACGGACACACCTCGGATACACACACACACACACACACACACACACACACACACACACACACACACACACACACACACACACACACACACACAGATGTACACCACGGACACACACACACACACCACGCTCACAAACGCATACACAAACACACACACACACACACACACACACACACACACACACCACGGACACACACACACATACACACACACAAACACACACACACACACACACACACACCACACACACACACACACACACACCACGGAAAACACACACACACACCACGGACACACACACACACACACACACACACACACACACACACACACACACACACACCACACACACACCACGGACACACCACGGACACACCACGGATACACACACACACACACACACACACACACACACACACACACACACACACACACACCACACACACACACACACACAGATATGCACCACGGACACACACACACACACACACCACGGTCACAAACGCATACACAAACACACACACACACACACACACGCACACACACACACACAGGACACACACGCACACACACACTTACGCACACACACACACACACCATGGACACACACACACACACACACACACATACACACACACACACACACACCATGGACACACACATACACACCACGGACACACACACACACACACACACACACACACACACACACACACACACACACACACACACACACACACACACCCACGGACACACACACACATACACACACACATACCCCATTTGTAGATTGTATATACGCACAACCTTGCCAGGTTGTGCTGTGATAACTAAATCGGACACCCACACTACGTCCTCTAGATAGGTTAAGACCTAGAAGACTCATAAAAGCGACCATCTTCCAACAACATGTTTCACAATGCCTTTTATTTTGGACCGAGGGTTGCAAACTATAGTCATTTACACTTCTCTTTCATTCAGTAAGCTGGCAAACCCACAGAAGATACACCAAGAAAATGTAATCAATCCTACAACCAAGAAAAGGTAATCAATCCTACAACCAAGAAAAGGTAATCAATCCTACAACCAAGAAAAGGTAATCAATCCTACAACCAAGAAAAGGTAATCAATCCTACAACCAAGAAAAGGTGATCAATCCTACAACCAAGAAAAGGTAATCAATCCTACAACCAAGAAAAGGTAATCAATCCTACAACCAAGAAAAGTTGATCAATCCTACAACCAGAAAAAGTAATGAGTCCTACAACCAAGAAAAGGTAATAAGTCTACAACCAAGAAAAGGTAATGAGTCCTACAACCAAGAAAAAGTAATGAGTCCTACAACCAAGAAAAGGTAATAAGTTCTACAACCAAGAAAAGGTAATGAGTCCTACAACCAAGAAAAGGTAATGAGTCCTACAACCAAGAAAAGGTAATGAGTCCTACAACCAAGAAAAGGTAATGAGTCCTACAACCAAGAAAAGGCAATGAGTCATACAACCAAGAAAAAGTAATGAGTCCTACAATCAAGTAAAGGTAATCAATCCTACAATCAAGAAAAGGTAATCAATCCTACAACCAAGAAAAGGTAATCAATCCTACAACCAAGGAAAGGTAATGAATCCTACAATCAAGAAAAGGCAACCAGCCTACAATCTAAAATGTTTGATCGTGGAGCATACGTCATTCTTACTTTCAATACCAATACCACAACCACCATCTTACCCAGGTAAATATTTCCTCACTCAAACTCTGCTGCTAGCTAAAGTGCATTTCATTCTAGTTTACAGTCATCGTGGGACTTGGTACTTTTCAGATATCGATTGGCGTGATCAACTGAGGACTAGGAATATCTAGATTCTTTGTGGAACCTTGTGAGCCTACTAGCAGATTATACCACAGAAGATGCGTATCATTGTCCTTTCGCATGTAATACCATTTAACAAAGAAAACTTATTTTTAAGTGTCACATATGTGAATCACAAGTTGTGTATGTGCATAATAGCAACATGTTTGTGCTGTGGTAACTTAAACTCGCACACATACACACATATACACACACACACACCCCACACACACACATACACACACACACACACAAGCACACACACACACACACACACACACACACACACACACAAACACAAATACACCCACGCACAAATGGACGAAACCCAGAGGACTCAAAACAACATCTTTGAGCAATGCATTTCACGTTCGTTTGGGACCAAGCCTCGCAAACCACACTCGTTTGACCTTTTCCTTTATTCCCTGGACTAGTGAACACAGAGAAGATGTAGCAAGGAGCAATCTAGAAATCTAAACATGGCTGTTTGCGGAACGAGCATTAATCATTCTAACTCACACTGCTTCGAGTTAAAGTGCATTCTGTTCCAGTTTATGGTCAAAGAAAGGATTTGCGTACTGTCAGAGATTGATTGGTTTAGGCCAATGTAGGACACATGCACTGTTGACTAGGAAGACCGGAATTGTGTCGGGACTTAAACTGGCATTTGTCATGCAGTGTCTAATAAAGACAGTGTGCTTTGGTTGATCAAACAGTTCACCTCAACTGCTGAAGTCTTATCTGTATCCATTTGCCTCTGACATCTTTTCATAACGGAAACGTATGATATGCCAGATAAATGAAATAATGTGCAGTTTATAGCTTCATCAGATAGTGTTTGTTTCGACTATAATAAAGTAGTATTTTTTTAGTTCCTTGAGATTCAATACCATCTGTTTGTAAATACTACTACTGTTTCTTGGTTGTTCTACAGTTCAACCCAATTACTCATTTAGCTGCTTTCATTTGCATTTGGTACCATTCAACCCCCCCCCCCTCCTCCAAAAAATAAAATTTCACAAATCTGAAATCTGGTGTTATGCATGCGTATGAAAGCATCATGTTGCGTCATATAACTACACAAATAAACAAATCACTCACACGAAAAGGAACGATATAAAAAGGACTCATACATATCCCTCAGTGAGTTATATCACCGTTAATTTGGGAATGGCATTAGCAGACTGCAGTCATTTAACCTTTTACTTATTGCCTTGACTGTTAAACACAAAAAGTACATTTCAAGGAAAAGTAATCTTACAGTCTAGAATGTCTATGGAGGTTAGATCATTCTGGTATCACTACTAATGCCATAATCACAATCTATTCCTGAATTCTCGTAATTCGGACTGTGTTGTTGATTGAAGTGCAGTCAGTTTCACTATATACTGATTGCAGAATGTATGTACTATCAAAGCATATGATGCACACACTAATGGTAGGGAAGACCTGCATTGTTTTGGAGCTTCTACGCAGATTCGATCAAAGAAGATGTGAAATATTGTTCATTTCCCTGGAATGCTATTGAACAAACTGTATTTGAAATGTCACAAATTTGAATAACACTTTGTTCGTGCCCTTAGCAGTGCCAACATTTTACACACAACATGTACGCAGAAGGAAACGAGACCCAGAAGACACGTCCAAGCATCTTTCGGAAATGTATTTCACCATTCATTTGGGAGCAAGGCTGACAGACTATACCCATTTGACCTTTTCCTTCATTCCATAGACTGACAAACCCACACAGAAGACTTGGCAAAGAGAGATAATCCTGCAATCTAAACTGGCTGTTTGTGGAGCCTAAATTATTCTACCTTCACTTCCAGTATCATAACCACCTTCCATTCCGGGACTTTCCTGATTCAGACTCTACTGCCAGTCAAAATGCAGTTCATTCAGTTTGCAGTCACCACGGGGATTGTGTACCATCAAGGATCGATTGGTTTGGCCAGCTTCAGTGACAGACAGACAGTCAGGAAGAAGTGAATTGTTTTAGGACCTTAGCAGGCGTCTATCAGACAGGGTCGAGTACAGACCGTGTGCTTTGGTTGTTCAAACAGTTCAGCTGAACCGCTGGAATTTTCTCATTGTCTGTTTTCATACATCTTTCAATACAGGGAACATGATATGTCAACTGAATGAAATATTGTGTTTTTAGCTTAATCAAATATTACTTTAAGAACGTGTGTTTTCTTTCCTTGTAATTACAGTAGATTGATCAATACAATTGCCTGTTTTACTAATATGCTTTACGATAAGTAGTCATCGGTGTGGTGGTAAGTGCGACGGACAACAGACTGGAAGGTAGTGGGTTCGAATTCCCATCTATCCCTTCAAACGTTATTGAGGGATGTTTCGGCTCTTATATATTCAGAGTTGATCGTCCTGTAGACTCTTTGGCAAGACTGGAACCACACAGTCTAGCCTCATCCAGTTCACGAATGTGTCACTGAGAGTGTTAATCAAATCTTCTGACCAACACAGCAGGTGTTTGTATCTTTCAAGCCTGCTTGAAGTCGGGGTATGTTATGATAGTAAGCGAAAAATACAGCCATGTCACGCATTCTCAATCCTAGATGGAACTCCGTAGCATCACGATCAGCATCAGCATCAGCATCAGCATCAGCATCAGCATCAGCATAAGCATCAGCATCAGCGTCATCATTATCGTCGTCGTCGTTGCCATCATCATATCATCATCATCATCACGATGCTAGAACAGTGCCAGCTTCTGCAGCCATTAAAGTGGGGTAGAAAATGGGGAAGGAGGAGGTAAGCACAAAGGAAATCTCTCTGAGTGCAGTGGCCATAAAAAAGAATGTATGCCATATAATAGCAATGTCAGAGACTGGATGGTTTTGGCTTAAAATTTTCATTGTCTTTCTTCTTCTTTAAGTCGCATTTGTACATGCATTCTTCTTTTTCTTCTTCTTCTTCTTCTTCTCTCTTCTTCTTCTTCTTCTTCTTCTTCTTCTTCTTCTTCTTCTTCTTCTTCTTCTTCTTCTTCTTCTTCTTCTTCTTCTTCTTCTTCTTCTTCTTCTTCGTCTTCTTCGTCTTCTTCTTCTTCTTCTTCTTCTTCTTCTTCT
The DNA here is from genome assembly GCA_030674185.1 of Monoplex corrugatus. Classification (NCBI taxonomy): domain Eukaryota; kingdom Metazoa; phylum Mollusca; class Gastropoda; order Littorinimorpha; family Ranellidae; genus Monoplex; species Monoplex corrugatus. Next base: position 80,074,464 of record CM060311.1, on the reverse strand, counting down.
TCTTCTTCTTCTTCTTCTTCTTCTTCTTCTTCTTCTTCTTCTTTCTTCTTCTTCTTCTTCTTCTTCTTCTTCTTCTTCTTCTCTTCTTCTTCTTCTTTTTCTTCTTCTTCTTCTCTTCTTCTTCTTCTTCTTCTTCTTCTTCTTCTTCTTCTTCTTCTTCTTCTTCTTCTTCTCTTCTTCTTCTTCGCATTCTTCGCATTCTTCTTCTTCTTCTTCTTCTTCTTCTTCTTCTTCTCTCTTCTTCTTCTTCTTCTTCTTCTTCTTCTTCTTCTTCTTCTTCTTCTTCTTCTTCTTCTTCTTCTTCTTCTTCTTCGTCTTCTTCTTCTTCGTCTTCTTCTTCTTCGTCTTCTTCTTCTTCTTCTTCTTCTTCTTCTTCTTCTTCTTCTTCTTCTTCTTCTTCTTCTTCTTCTTCTTCTTCTTCTTCTTCTTCTTTCTTCGCTTCTTCGCATTCTTCTTCTTCGCATTCTTCTTCTTCTTCTTCTTCTTCTTCTTCTTCTTCTTCTTCTTCTTCTTTCTTCTTCTTCTTTTTCTTCTTCTTCTTCTTCTTCTTTCTTCTTCTTCTTCTTCTTCTTCTTCTTCTTCTCTTCTTCTTCTTCTTCTTCTTCTTCTTCTTCTTCTTCTTCTTCTTCTTCTTCTTCTTCTTCTTCGCATTCCTTCTTCTTCTTCTTCTTCTTCTTCTTCTTCTTCTTCTTCTTCTTCTTCTTCTTCTTCTTTTCTTCTTCTTCTTCTTCGCATTCTTCTTCTTCGCATTCTTCTTCGCATTCTTCTTCTTCGCATTCTTCTTCTTCTTCTTCTCTTCTTCGCATTCTTCTTCTTCGCATTCTTCTTCTTCTTCTTCTTCTTCTTCTTCGCATTCTTCTTCTTCGCATTCTTCTTCGCATTCTTCTTCTTCGCATTCTTCTTCGCATTCTTCTTCTTCTCTCTGTCTGTCTCTCTGTGTCTCTCTGTGTCTCCTTCTCTATCTCTGTGTCTTTGTCCAGTGTCATGTAAAGGTAAATTACAATCTTGTCTAATCTTTTAATGAAACTTTTATCTTCTTCCTTCCTATCATGGTGATGTCATCACTAAACCAAGCCTTTATATGATAATAACATTACTAAGTAATTTTCAATAAAAAAAAAAAGAAAAAAAGCAGGTTCACAAATATCATTTGCAGACTGCATTTGCACATAAGCATATCATCTTGTGCTGTGGTAACTAAATTAGTCTACTAAGTCATGGCGGATGGAAAGGAAGGGAGAGACCCAGGAGACATGTAAGTATATAAGTGTCACTGCTGATCTGGGACTGATGCTAACAAACCCCACTCAATATTCATTGCTTTTATGTTCTTTACACTGGTGAAAGACAAATTTGGGAAGGAAAAATGTTTGATGGTCTAACACCGCTGTTTGTGGAACATATATCATCCTGCCAGCACTACCAATACCAGAACCCCATCCATCCCAGAATTCTATTAATTCAGACTCTACTTCCAGTTATAGTGCCTTCCCTTTCAGTTTACAATCATCATTGTATTTGAGCGCTGTCAGAGTTCGACTGTCTTGGTCAAAGTAGGGGAGACACTCTGGTGGTTACACAGACCTGCATTCTTTATGAACTTTAGTAAATATCTGGGCAGATGTGATCAAAGATGATTTTTCTTGAGTCTAACCTTAGTAAAGTTTCGAGGCAGATTCAATCACAGAAGATATATTTTATGTTTATTATGATTCTAACTCGTGTAGCTGCCAGTTTCTTGATAATATCTTTTTGGGAGTGTTTTCTGGTAGTAAGAAATGCAAATACGATTTTAAGAATATGTGATCTACATGTGAAGATATTAAAACGTGTGTCTATTTATGCAACAGTGCAGAGCTGGTTGACTTGAGTGCAAGTGTTTGAAATGGTATGGTTTATTGTACTTCCCATTTTTTATCTGTTTGTTTTCTTTTTTCTCTCTCTTTTTGTTTCTTGGGGGCAGGATGTGTGTGTACAGCTAGAGATTGATTGTATTGGCCAATAAAATATAGCCATGGTTTGGAAATTCTGAACAGTTTAGGAACCTTTCTAGGCTGCCTACAGCAGATGTGTTTTGATTAGGGATGAAATGCATTATCTGTAGGCATATCTGTAGGCAACGTTGTTGACAATGCAGTTCAACGCAGCTGCTAAAAACTCAATCATCGTCCATTTGCAAGCAGTGTCATTTAATGAAGAGTGTGAAAAAGAGCTGTTACAAATCTGAACTGCGTGCGCATAATAGCGTCATCTATTGTTGTGCGGATTGTAACTAATACCGGTGACTGAAAATTATAAACACCCACCTGGAGATACTGGGGGTCATTGGCGCCAAAACAGATAAACTAACAAGTGAAAATCCAAAGAAATAACAACAACAAAACAACAACCAATCAACTAACCAGCCAGCCAATTAATTAGCCAATCAACTGACCAACTAATCATCCTGCCATCCAGCCAACCACCCAACGAACCATGCAAACAAACAAAAAAGCTGATAAGCACGCCATGGGCACAAACTGGTACAAAACCCGTTGAACTCAAAGTCAGCAAAGTGTTCCACCAATCTTTTGGAACCAAGGCTAGGTGACCATATTCGCTCGACCTTTTCTTTCATTCCCTAGACTGGTAAACACAGGAAAGATTTGGCAAGGAAAGATGAGCCTATAATCTGAAAATTAATGGCTGTTTGAAGAACGTAAATCATTTAACTATTACTACCACACCATAACACCATCCACTCCGAGGCTCCTAAGTCAAACTCTGCTCTAACGTAAAACGCATTCCATTCCAGTTTACAGTCACCACGAATTTGTACATTGTCGGGGATTGATGAGATTGGTCATCTTCAGTGACAGACGTCTATCGAGATATTGTCGATCACAAAGTATGTGCCTTGGTTGCTCAAATAGTTTGTTTTGAAAATAACAAAATTCTTTTCTTCTTTCCTGGTTATTACTGGAGAGTGATCAGTTTGGTTCTAATTGTCAAAGACTATTATTGTCTCTTTGACAGTTAGGGATTATGATAAAAATAAGAGATTCGATGGTTTGTCTGAAGTTTCAATTACCTTTCTTCGTCTTTAAATCATGTTTGTTTTTGTTGTATGTTTACAATTAATTCTGCTTTTTTTTTTAACTATTTCCCTCTGCAATCTCTCTCTCACTCTCTGCCCCCCCCCCCGGTCTCTCTTTCTCTCTCCCTCTGTCTGTCTGTCTGTCTGTCTGTCTCTATCTGTCTGTCTTTCTGCCTCTGTCTGTGTCTGTCTGTCTGTCTGTCTCTATCTGTCTGTCTCTCTGTCTCTGTCTGTGTCTGTCTGTCTGTCTGTCTGTTTGTCTCTCTTCTATCTGTTCATTGTCCTACGTAGGTAAAATTAAAATTCCTGTCTAATCTTGAAATACACTGTTATCCTGCTATATCCTAACGAGGTGATTTCGTCACTAAACCACGCCTCTATATGACAATAACATCAATAAATCTTTTCAACAATGAAAGAAACAATCTCACAAATATTTAAAAACTGCCTTTTCACATAAGCGTGTTTTCTGGTACTCTGAGAACTGAGACAGACAACTGTATCATACACTCCAGAAAAGACGCAACTGGGAAAACTCATATAAGTATCTTCCAGTTATCAATTTTACTTCTGATTTTGGATCGGCTCCAGCAAACCATATTCCGTAGACCTTATCCTTGCATTCCCTACAAAGGCGAAAAACAACATTTCCAGGACAAATTGCCTGATGATCTAATATGGTTGTCTCTGGACCATATATCATCCTGCCAGCACTGCCAATTCCGTGACTGCCTTCCATTCTCTACAAACTACACACTTTGCTTCCAGTTCCAGAGCATTCCGTTCCATTTTACAGTCACCACAGGTTTGTGCACTGTCAGATATTGACTGCCTTGGCCAAACTAGGGCAGACACACAAATTGATGGAAAGACTTGAATTGTCTTGGAGCTGTAGTAGCTCTCCTGGCAGATTTGATCAAAATGATGTATCTTACGTCAAACTTTGGTAAGCGCCCAAGCAGACTAGATCACGGGCGATACATCTTATGTGTTGACAATCAGGCCAACTTGTGCAGATGCCTGTTTCTGAATCATATCGTTCTGTTCAGTGCTTTCTGGTAGCAAGAAGTGCAAATGACGGTTCAAGATTTCTTGATCTATTATGTGAAGGCACATGAATAATTTGTCTATTCATACAACAGTGCGGTTTTCTTGTAAAGGAGGCTGACTTCAGTGCAGATGTTTGAAATGATATGTCATTGGTCTCTTTAAGTTTTCGTTTTTTTCTGGGTTTTTTTTATAGGGGAAGAGGTTACAATACAAAATTGATTGCAATAGTCAAGTCATTAGACTGCCGTGATTTGGAAGTACCATACAGTGTAGAAACCTTAACAGGCAGCTTCATCAGATAGGTTCAATCGTGGATGAAACGCTTTAATTGTGGACGATTTTGTTACTGATACATGTAAATACGACAGCTTTACACCCAATAGCTGTCCGTTCGCAAACAATATCATTCAGCGAAGATAGTCAAAAAAAGAAATGACCCTAGTCTGAATGATAGATTGTGCATGTTCATAACAGCATTTTATAATGCCGTGGATTCTTGCAACTAAAACCAGTAACTGAGAATGATACAACCATCTGGAAATACTGGGGTCAATAGCACAAAAACAGACCGACAAACATATGAAAAACGAAAGAAACAAAACAATGGCAACCAATTAACCAGGCTATCAAATGACCAACTAACCAACCTGCCACCCAGCCAACTAGACAAACAATCATGCAAACAACAAAAAATATGATGAGCACATCATGGACGCAAATAGGAACAAAACCAAGAGAACTCAAACTCAGTAATGTGTTTCATCCATCTTTTGGCACCAGAGCTAGCAGACCATACTCATTCGACCTTTCCCTTTATTTCCAAGGCTGGAAAACACAGACACAGGCACTCACACACACACACACACACACACACACAGGCACGCACGCACGCACACACACATACACACACAGACACAGACACAGACACACACACACACACACACACACACACACACACACACACACACACACACACACACACACACACGCACACACACAAGATACGGCAAGGAAAGATGACCCTTCAATCCGAAATGGTTGCTTGAGGAGCGCAAATTGTTCTACCATCATTTCCACACCATACCACCACCCACTCCAAGTTTCCCAACGCAGACTCTGCTGTAATGTAAAATGCATTTCATTTCAGTTTACAGTCACCATAGGATTTGTGTTCTGTCGTGGATTGATTGGACAGGCTAACTTCAGAGACAGACAGAGACAGTCGAGAAGACCTGGGTAGTTTTGGAATCTTAACAGGCGTCTACCGAAACATGGCTAGTTACAAACTGTGTGGCCTCAAACAATTCAGATAAACTGCTGGAATTATATCACTTTTTTTTTCTTTACGATATTTTTCAATAACGAAAATATGATAATATCATGCCAGATGAATGAAACATTCCAACACAGACACACACACACACACACACACACACACACACACACACACACACACACACACACTACAAACACACACACACACACAACACAACACACACACACACACACAACACACACACACAAACTGAAACACCACAGAAACAAACAAACCAAACAATTAACCAAACAACTAAGCAAGAAACAGCTAGCCAAGAAACCAACCAACAACCAGCCAGCCAACTTACAAATCAATGAAGCAAGCAACTATGTACATACATATATGTATATGTATTATATGTATATATATATATATATATATATATACATATATATATATATATATATATGTATCCATATATATCATCATCACCATCAGGTGCCTTGCCGCATGGTGTTGGCGATTATGCACTTCCATCTGTCTCTATCACTTGTTGCCTCAAACATCTCTTCAACCCTCCTTGTCCCCAGCCAATCTGTAAGTCCGTCTAGTATATTCTCCCTGGGCCTACCCAGTACCCTCCTTCCCTCCAGCTTTCCCGTTGTGACCAGGTGCTTCAATTCCCCTCCTCACAAATGTTGGCTGTCTTTCCTAATCTTCCTTATGAATGATCTACTTGTGTCTGTCTCCATCAAGACTGTCTCGTTTGTTTTCTTTGCTGTCCATAGAATTCTCAACATTCTTCTCAGAGACCACATCTCGGCTGCCTCAAGCTTGTTCTGGTTTTGCTTGTTGACTGTCCACGCCTCACAACTGTACAACATTATTGGTTCTATATAACATTCAAGAACTCTCTTCCTGAATGCTGCCCTGGCCTGGCCGATTCTGCTGGCTATTTCTAATGTGCATCAGCCGTCTGGTGAAATGATCGTTCCCAGGTAAATTAAACTTATCAACCTGTCTCAAGGTTGTGCCGTTTGCTGTTATTTTGCATGAGGGGATTTCATGTTTTTTTTTACTTATCACCACGACATCAGTTTTCCTGCTGTTTAGTTCCAACCCCTTACCTTTGCTTTTATATATATATATATATATATATATATATATATATAATCCTTGATAAACTCAAAACAGGACGAGACCCAGAAACCTCCAATGTCTTTCATAACATATTCCACCATTCATTTGGGACTAAACTTAGCAGACCATTTTCCTTCGACCTTTTCCTTTATTCCCTATTCTGGTAAACGCAGAAAGATACACGACTTGAACGGATAATACTGCGATGTAAAATGGCTGTTTGTAGAGCGTCAATCACCCTACCATCTCTTGCAACACTACAACCACCACCCATTCCAGGACTCCAGTTTTAGATTCTGCTGGTGGTTAAAGCGCATTTCATTTCAGTTTACAGTCAACATGAGATTTGTGTATTCTCAGAGATCGATTGGATGTCCAATTTAAGATAAACATACGGCTGGTGAAAAGACCCGATTTATTCTGGAACCTTACAGCGCTGTAAATGTGATCACAGAGAATGAATCTTAAGTCTAAACCTAGTAAGCCAACGGGCAAATTCAATGGCATAAATATATCTTATGTGTGTACAGTGATCTAACCAGTACATCTGCCATTTTGTGATCACACGATTTTGTTATAGTGGTGAGAAATTCAGCTGAGGTTTTAGGAATGTATCTGGAAGTGAGGGCATCTAAATAGTTTGTGTACTGATATGAAAAAACAGTTTTCGTTTGTTTCTCTGACCCGTGTATGAATATTTGAACTAGTCTACCCTATCACATCATAAAACTGAAATCATTTGCTAAACTAAGGAGACAGATTGTTTTCACTTGTGTTTTGGGAGGACTGGAGATGGACATAGAATTGCATTATCTAAAACTGAATGCGTTTAATTGGAATAGTTTCAGAACCTTAAAAGCAGACCCCATCAAATGGACTTGGTCATGGATGTTGCGCCTTAGTTGGAGACAACTTTATTGCTCATACAATTCAACACAACAGTTGAAACTACTCATTGTCTATTTTCATGCAATATCACTAAAAACAATTTACTGAAATAAGTCTCACAATTGTAAATCAATATTGTACACGCGCATATCAATGCCATCTTACGCAATGGTAACTAAAATTGATAAACACAGCGTGCATGCAGAAAGAACAAGAGCCAGAGAATCCCAAAGACATTTTTCACAAATGTAATAATTTTCACTGTTCATTTGGGACCAAGGATATCAGACCATACTCTTTTGACCTTTTCCTGTATTCCCAAGACCGGAAAACAGGAAATATTTGGCAGGGGAAGATAATCCCGCAATCTAAAAGTGTTTTCTAGAGAGTAACTCATCCTACCATCACTACCAACACAGGAGAGATTTGGCAAGGGGAGGTAATCCCACAATCTGAGAGTGTTGTTTTGGAGAGTAACTCACCTTACCGTCAATACCAACACCACAACCACCATCCGGTTCCAGTGATTCTCCTTACTCACATTCTGGTGCTGGTTAAAGTGTATTTTACTCCAGTATACAATTGTCATGGGTTTTGTGTACTGTCAGAGATTGATGGAGTTGGCCAATGTTTCAGACAGATAGAGATGGTCTGGAAGATCTCAATATGTTTGGAACTTGATAACGTTTTTGTGGCCAGGTCTGATCATTGATGAATTGCTTGGGTCGTATCCAGTTGGCTGCTTGAATAGTCAAGCGTTTCTCAATACAACAGTTTGTTGTGAATTTTGGGGGCAGCTGAAAACACAGTTAACATGAACGACCACTGTGCATGTACATGAACAAGGACGTTCGTGCGACGGAATATGCAGAAGGCTTTCTTTGACTCGTGACGTGTAAAGGTTTGAAATAGTCAAGTGTAACGGAAACAAAAGCACATTACTCTTTAATCAGTTGACTTAATTTAAGTGTGAATAACTGAAACAGTGCCGTGTCTGTCAAGTGAGTAAACGTTGGACTTTCAGTCATGGTCTTGAGTTCGATCGTGCCTGGATATTTCTGTATGGTGGATAAAAAGTGGGAAAGTTTCCTGTTCCCCTTGGTCAACACATGTCCAAAACTGTGGTGTGTATCATCATCATCACCATCATCATCATCTTCATCATCGTCATCATCGTCGTCGTCGTCATCATCATCATCATCATCATCATCATCATCATCATCATCATCATCATCATCATCATCATCATCATCATCGTCGTCGCGTCGTCGTCGTCGTCGTCGTCGTCGTTTGTCATCATCATCACATCATCATCATCATCATCATCATCATCACCGCCCTCATCATGCTTCATCATCCCTCCATACAATCTATCATTTATCATCATCATCATCATCATCACCGCCCTGCTTTATGGGGTTGGCGATCATGGCCCCCCTACAATCTCCCTGTCTCCTGCAGGTACATCTCCACCCTGTCTGCCTCCCCCCCTTTCAGTCCGTCATGTATCTCCCTGGTCTATTGGTTTCTCTTTCCTCAGCTTCCCGTTGTGACAATGTGCTCTATTTCTTTCCTCATGAATGCCCTGTAAGACTTGTTTTCTCATTTTCTTTATTAATGGCATCCGTGTGTCTGCATCAACAAGTAACAGCAATAACAACACAACAGCAAAAACGACAACAAGAGCAACAACAACTAAAGAAGAATCAATCAGTGAACACACGAAACCAACTGACCAATTAAACACATTATTTTTGCTAAAGAGATACGAATCAATAAAAGGACCACTCATTCAAATACATCACACAACCCATCCGAATCAGACACATCTCTTTATTTATACGACTGCGCTGAAAAGAGAGGGGAGGAGAAAGTTCATGGAGTCATCCTTTATGACATAACACATAAACATATAATCATAGAGAGACAGACAGAGACAGAGAGAGAGAGAGACAGAGACAGAGACAGAAACACAGAGACACAGAGACAGAGAGACACGAGAGACACAGAGGACAGAGACACACAGACAGACAGACAGTGAGACAGAGACATACAGAGACAGACAGAGAGACTGACGGAGAGAGAAAGACAGACAGACCGATAGACATAGGTACACAAAGGGACATAGAGAGAGAGAGAGAGAGAGAGAGAGAGAGACAGACAGACAGACAGACAGACAGACACAAACATACAGACAAACAGACACAGACACACAGACAGACAGACAGATAGACAGAGAAAGAATATATTCATATATTTTCAATACAGAAAGTAGTTCTGGTTCTTTTGTGTGTCTGTCTGTGTGTCTGTTTGTGTGTCTGTCTGTCTGTCTGTCTCCCTCTCTCTCTCTCTCTCTCTCCGTCTCTCTCTCTCTCTGGCTCCTCTCTCTCCCTCCCCCCTCTCTCTCACTCTTTGTGTCTCTCTCACTCTTTTTCCCTATCTCGCTCAATCTTAAAATTATACGAGAGAGATCTATCAACTTAATTCAGACGCTTCATCATTTCTCATCGATTCGTGACAATTTTAGCAAAGTGCTATCGATCAATAATTTCTCCCAAGTTTAAGGAGAGTTCCTTCAGCTTGACATTAAGAGTTTTTTCTTTAAATCAATATTTTCCCCTGCTTCTACATCCAACTCATAATCTGAGTAAATACCTCACCTCATTTCAAGCATCATTTTGTGTCTTTAACAAGGAAGCAAATTATCCACTTCTTACTTTGTTTGTTTTCCATTACACGTACAGGAGGATTTCTGCATACCTTTTCAATGCACTGCGAGGACATTTTTATTGATTTCTTTTTCTTTTTCTGTTTTCCCTTTCAAAGAGTAATCGAGTGATCTCTATTCTAATTCTTTCTTTCTTTCTTTTCTATTTCTTTTATATTCTTTCATCCTTTAAGTACTTTATCATTTCCGTTGTTTTATATTAAGCTGGGTATAATTTTATTTGTACATCACGTCTTATGTTGTTTGTGTCTGTTTACACACCTGAAATGGTGATTGAAAAATAGGAAAACTAGTTTCGGTTTCAGTTTCTCAAGATGACATCTTTGCGCTCGGAACGAATTCCATACGCACTAACGTCACAGGTGCCATGTGTATGGTGATCATGGCACAAGCCTTAAGCCTGCAGATAAACCCATGAGCTGGCCAGGTCCTGAGGCCCTACCTAGCCTATGTTTTACCTAGTCTAGATTTTATACTGGTATTTTAGCATGCCTATCGCTAGAATGATCTTAGTTACATGTAAATGACATGGGTGTATGTGTTATCAAAGAAAAAAATGAAAGACACGCACACACACACACACACACACACACACACACACACACACACACACACACACACACACACACACATCACGCAGCAACCACACAAACACACACACACACACACACGCACACACACACACACACACACACACACACACACACACACACACACACACACACACACACACACACACATACACAAAATAAATGAAAAAGCGACAAATTACACCTAATGCACAGCATGGTAAAGTATTCCTTCGTCGATTTCTGTTCTATTTTTCTGCATCTCCTAATTGCGCCACTAATGACAAAAGCATACAATAGTCCTATTTTTTTTTAAAAGTATAGTTTCATATGTGTACATACACACAAACACCACACGGCATTAAGCACCAGTACATGCAGCTGAGAATAAAACGGAAAGTAGAAAGTACTTAAAAATAAGGGACAGTAAACAAAACAAAACAAAAAAGAAATAATTAGAATACAGATCAAATGACTATTCCTTTAAAAAAGACAACAAAACAACAAATAGAAAAAGAAAAATAATATAAAAGAACAAAAACTATAAAGTGCTTAAAGACCGTGGAAATGTAAGAAAGAAGCAAAGGAAAAAAAATGCATACCCAGTAACTCATCCTACTCCTTAAAAACAAGGAAGAGAGACAGACAGACAGACAGACAGACAGACAGACAGACAGAGAGAAAGAGAGAGCATAAGAGAGAGAGAGAGCCAAAGAGCGACAGAGACACAGAGAGAGAGAGCTAGATAGATAGCTAGAGAGAGAGAGAGTGAAAGAGAGAGTCAGAGACAGGCAGACAGAGACAGACAGACAAACAGGCAGACAGACAGGCAGACGGATAGACAGACAGATGGAAAGACAGATAGAAAGAAAGAGAGAGAAGAGAGACAGACAGACAGACAAGAGACAGAGACAGACAGAGATGGAGGCAGAGACAGAGACAGACAAAGACAGAGAGAAACAAAAAAGAAAAGTTCTTCGTCATGCACTGAGGTGTAAGCCAATACCATTGCGTACATGTAATGGAAAACAAACAATTAATGTATGAAGTGGATAATTTGAAGCCTTGTTGGAGACACAAAATAATGCCGAAAATGAGGTTAGGTATTTACTCAGATCCAGAGTTGGATTCAAAATAAGGGGAAAATATTGATTCAAAGATGGAATTTAGATATCAAAGCTGTAGAGTCTTTAGTTAAACTTGGCAGAATTGATTGATCAACAGCACTTTGCTAAAATTGTCACGGAAGGGAAGAGGAATGGTGAGGGTTTGAAATAAAGCAATAAATTTTGTATTACATTTTTCCCATTAAGAGAGAGGAGAGAGAGGGGGGGAGCATGGTTAAGTATCTCCCATCAAATTCTGAGTGTTCTATTGATTGCAAAATTACACAACAGTCCTGCTTTTTCAGCCATTGTTTCAGACAGGCAAGAAGACAGGAACACAACACACCTTTATGTACAAATATACCCGGCTTAATACGAAACAACGCGAACCATAAAGTACTTGAATAATGACAGAATATTAACAAAACAGAAGAAAAAGAAAGAAAGAAAGAAAGAACGCTTGAATACAGATCAATCAATTCTTCATTAAAAAAAGACGATGAGAGGAAAAGAAAGATACTTTTTTCTTTGTGTATTGAAAAGTATCCTGAAATCATTGTGTACATTTAATGGAAAACAAATAATTGTGGATAATTTTCAGCCTTGTTAGAGACGCAAAATGATGCTTGAAATGGGGCGAGGTATTTACTCAGATTCTGAGTTGGATTCAGACGCAGGGGAAAATACTGATTCAAAGAAGAAATCGTAATGTCAAGTTGAAAGAACTCTTGATAAACTTGGCAGAAATTATTGACCAATAGCACTTTGCTAAAATTGTCACGAATTGACAAGGAATGGTGAAGTGTCTGAGATAAGGGAATAGGTTTCTGTATATATGATTTT
>CM060311.1:80054306-80056806 GCA_030674185.1 Monoplex corrugatus | reverse complement strand
AGAGAGAGAGAGAGAGAGAGAGAGAGAGAGAGAGAGAGAGAGAGGATGACTGTGGTAGAGGAGCACTCCCAACTTTCCACAACAGGAAACAATCAAACTTTACAAGCACGTTAAAGAATTAACAATCCCACTCGACCAGAACCTCCAGTAATACATAATAACTCCATGTCTCCCTCTGTCTGATAAATGTTCCTGGTTAAGAATTCGGTTGGATGTGGAACAGCATCAGCTGAGGCTGAACAGGCCAATTCATGATTTTCATTCCTTGGCACAGCTGACGCACATGAAGACCAATGGCTGTGGCTGGGTGGTCGCTGCCACACCTTTCCATCTCTCTCTTCTGCCCAACCATAATCGAGTTCGTTTCTCCTCTGCAATTGCGATGCCTGCATGTACAGCTTTTCACCAGGCACAGCGATTTGTAGCTATGTCTCTTAAATGAAAATGTAGGGGAAAAAAATATGGTTTTATTAATTCTTACATCCATGTGCTTGTGTTGATATATCGTTTGGAGCAGCAGACTACTTGATGGCAGTTTTACTACGTTTCCAAATATGTCTGTGATTGCTGATCCAACCTCTCTATTTGATTGTTTGTATGTCTATCTGTATGCCTGTTCGTCTCTTCCTCTGAGTTCCTCTGTCTCTGTCTCCCCTACTCTTTTTCTGTTTGTCTGTCTGTTTGTCTTTCTCTCTGTCTATTCTGTCTGTCTGCCTGCACGTCCGTCCATCTGCCTGTCTCTGCCTCTGTCTCTGTCTCAGTCTGTCTGTTCTCTGTCTCTGTCTCTGTCTGTCTGTCTATCTCTGTCTCTGTCTCTGTTTCTCTTCTCTGTCTGTCTCTGTGTCAGTTGTCTGCCTACCTGTGTGTGTGTGTGTGTGTGTGTGTGTGTGTGTGTGTGTGTATGTGTGTGTGTGTGTGTGTGTGTGTGTGTCTGTTTCTCTCACTATCTGTCTCTCTCATTATCTGTCTCTGTCTATCTGTCTGTCTCTGCCTGCCTCTGTGTGTGTGTGTGTGTGTGTGTCTGTCTGTCTGTCTGTCTGTCTCTCTCTCTCTCTCTTTTCCCCCTTCACTTTCTCTCTCTTGACGCTTTGCAGTACAGACAAATTGAGTTTGATTACTATTAGACACACTCTCTTTGAAGAACAATTTGAAATGTTTGTTGAGAACGGTAGATTGCTATTCACATACCTCGGCAGAATCATTGCAGTATTCCATTTTTGGGTCGATTTAAAGTTTGTGCAAACATTGAGAATGTATTTCATGTCGTTACCTGTGTTTGTAGGTCTGTACGTGGGTATGGGTGTATGTGCGAGCGTGGGTCATGCGCACGTGCACGCTCCATCATCATCTCATCATCATCATCATCATCATCAGGTGCCCTGCCGCGTGGCGTTGGTGATCATGGACTTCCATCTGTCTCTATCTCTCGTTGCCCCTGGCATCACCCCCACCCTCCTCGTCCCCAGCCATTCTGCAAGTCCGTCCAGCATTTTCTCCCTGGGTCTACCCGGTGCTCTCTTTCCCTCCAGCTTTCCCGTTGGGCCAGGTGCTCCAAATCCCCCTTCCTCATAAAATGGCCTAATAAATGTTGCCTGTCTTTTCCTAATCTTCCTTCTGAATGATCTACTTGTGTCTGCTTCATCAAGACTGTCTCGTTTGTTTTCTTTGTTGTCCATGGAACTCTCAACATTCTTCTTAGAAACCACATCTCGGCTGCCTCAATCTTGTTCTGGCTTTGTTTGTTGACTGTCCACGCCTCACATCCGTACAACAGTATTGGTTCTATAGAACATTCAAGAACTCTCTTCTTGATGTTGATTGACAGGCATTTGTGGTAAGATGCTTGTCATCTTCTTGAATGCTGTTTTGGCTTGGCCGATTCTGCCAGCTATTTCTGATGTGCATCTGCCGTCTGATGAAACGATCGTTCCCAGGTATTTGAATTTATCAATCTCTGTCAAGGTTGTGCCATTTGCTGTTATTTTGCATGAGGGGATTTCATGTTTTTTACTGATCACCATGACTTCAGTCTTCCTGCTGTTTAGTTCCAGCCCCTTACCTTTGCTTTCTGTTTCTAGTATATTCACAAGGTTGTGTAGGTCTCTTTCATTTTCTGCAAATAGCACGGTGTCATCTGCGTATCGGTTGTTTATCATTTTCCCTCCAACCTTTAATCCAGGGTCTTCTAGATTTCTCATGATGTTTTCATTGTAAAGTGAAAACATCTGGTGAAAAACACAACCCTGTCTGACTCCCCTTTTGATGTTTTGGAAAGAGCTTACATTGTTTTCTATTCTCATTGCAGCTGTTTGCTCCCAGTACATATTCCTGATTATTCGTAGATCTTTTTCATCAACATTGAGTCTCTCCAGTTGGTTGATCAATTCATCATGTCTTACCTGATCAAAAGCCTTGGTGCTGTCAACAAAGCATAAATACAAATCCTTATTGATCCCATTTGACCTCTCTATGATAGTTCTTAGGATGTATATGGCATTAA
>CM060311.1:80036806-80049306 GCA_030674185.1 Monoplex corrugatus | reverse complement strand
TATTTGAACGAATCGCATCTTCAAGATTGTTCTGACATATTGATAGAATTTTACTTACACTACGTCTGAAGGACTAGAAAGAAGAAAAACTTGAGAGAAGAGAGACAGAGAGACACAGAGAGAGAGAGAGAAGGAGACAGACAGACAGACAAACAGACAGACAAACAGACAGACAGACAGACAGGTAGATAAATATCCGAAAAAGTGTGACTGCCCGCGTTCAAGCAAACAGGAACCAGAAATAACACGAAAGAAGAATACGAACGCGTATTTAATACAAGACACATTATGATGTCATCTTAGTCAGTTTATTCCTTTTCGCACATTGGACACAGCAGTAGGGAAGTTTCAGTATTTTTCTCAAAATGTTTGTATCTGGTGTTTGTTTGTTTGGAATCTTACGCTTGACAAAAGCCAGTTGGCCGAAAAGTTGCGCCTGTCTTGTTTTGTTGTATAAAATACGCGTTCGTATTCTTCTTTCGTGTTTTTTTCTGGTTCAGATAGATAGATAGATAGATAATAGATAGATAGATAGATAGATAGATAGATAGATAGATAGTTAGACAGATAGATAGATAGACAGACAGACAGACCAACCGACACACAGAGAGAAACAGAAATACTGAGACAGATACAGAGACAGAAACAATGAGACAGAGACAGACAGAGATACAGACATGCAGAGACAGACAGACAGACAGACTGACAAACATATGACAGAAACAGAGACAGAGAAACGGAGATTAAGAAACAGAAACAGAGAGAAAGACAGATGGTAGATGAGAGAAACGCTTACAATTTTTTTTCCAAACAGGAAACAAACTTTACAAGGGTTTTAGGCTATTAACTATACGCACTTGATCATAATATCTTGCGAAAACTGATAAAACGATGGCTCCGTATGTCTGATTAGACACTGGATGTGCATGGCTAAGGACTGGGGTGTGGAAAAACATCTTCTTGGATGAGCATACTGATTCTTGAGTGGCAGTCCTTGGCGCAGTTGATGCACGTGAAGGCCGATGGCTGTGGCCCAGAGGTCGATACCACAGCTTTCTTTCTCTCTCCCTCTCTCTTCTGTCTAACCACATTGGAGTTTGTGTCTCTGCAATGACGATGCTTGCACATACAGTCTGTGGCTGCCTCTTAAATGATAACATATTGGAGCAATATTATTCAATTTATTCTTGCGTTAGTTTGTTTTCATTGATATAACAGTTTTATTATGTCTCCAAATACTCTTGCAGTTGCTGACCCAGCCTCTCTGATGGCTTGTCCGTATGTCTGTCTGTATTTTCCTCTTAGACTTTCTGTCCTTGTGTCCTTGTCTCCCCAACTCTCTCTCTCTTCTCTCTCTCTCTCCTCTCTCTCTCTCTCTCTCTCTCCAAGTGGGTTTTTTTTTTGCTGTCTGTCTCTCAGTTATCTCAATCTATCTGTTTTTTATCTTTGTCTCTCTCCATCTCTCTCTTTGTCTCTGTCTCTGTCTCTTTTTGTCTTTGTCTCTGTCTCTCTCACTGTCTCTCTGTCTCTGTCTCCATCTCAGTCTATCTCTTTGTCTGTATCTCTCTGCCTTCTGTATCTCTCTGTCTGTCTATATCTCTCTCTCTTTCTCTCTCCCTCTCTCTATCTTTTGACACTTTAAAAATATAGAAAATTTAAACTTGATCAGCATTGGATATCTTGTTTTCTTTCACGAACAATTTAAAATCCTTGTTATCAACGATAGATTGCTATTCAAATATCTTGGCTGAACACTGCACTATCCAATAGTTGGATTGATTTATGTTTGTACAAATATCAAGAACTGTTTCATGTTGTTTATAGCGACCTGTGTGTATGTGGGTGTGGGTATGTATGCGTGTTTATGTGGTGCACCTGTGCACCCTTTTGATATTTGTAAGGAAACTACTATTTTATATTTGATTTAAGAGTAGATAACAAATCTGATCCATTTAAGAAGCTGCATTATTAATGACTTACATTATAGTGTGACTAGTCCTGTCATAGTTAATACATCTGTAACTGAATTGTGTTATTTCCAGTATAATTGTGCTTTTGTTTGAAATCAGCCCCTGTCTTGTCTGGGCTGAATGCTTTAAAATATTGTATCATCAAATTCAATCAAATTGTCTCTGTTTTACCTCTTATCTTCATTTTTCTACCTTCGAAAAATATCAATGTATGGAAGAATTCAAACTGATATAAACACGCAGTCCTGGTATTGTATGATTAAAGCAAACGCCGAAACAATACTGATATTCGAAATATGTCTATGGTATGAAGTTTTAAATAGAAACGTGACTTTGTAAAGATGCACATGGGTTCACTATGCTTTACTTCACATGAGTAGGAAAACACACAGACACACACACACACACACACACACACACACACACACACACACACACACACACACGCACACATGCACAATGCACACGCAATACGCACACACACACATGCACACACACGCACGCACGCACGCACACACACATGCGCACACACACTGTATATGTGCAGTGTGTGTGTGTGTGTGTGTGTGTGTGTGTGTGTTCCTTCTAGGTGTTCATGCATGAGCTCATAAACATGCTCTTGTTTTTTTGTTTTTTTTGTTTTTTCAGTTATCAAAAGCATCACTGCTAGTACCGCTGCCCTTTTTCTATCAGTTGTTCACTCTTTACATTTTACTTCCCCACAAAATTCACGAACACACAGCTTGGAACTTCAAAGCAACCCTTATTTTTAGAAATCCAGCCTGTGTTAATTGTGTTTAAGATGGTACATCACTCAACAACTCCGCTTGCCACTTTCACCTACATCAGGACATGATTCTTTGAAGAAAGTCGGGATATATGGAGAAATGCCTCTCTCCCCGTGTTGACGTGTGAGGTGGAGAGTTTTTTCTTTTGACTTTTTGGGGAATTGGAGAGCTTAGAAATGAATTAATAAGTGAAAGAACGAATCACGAAAGGATGGGAAAATGATGGAAAGAGGAAATGGATGAAAGAATCATGATAAAACATTATTCATCATCATCATCATCATCATCATCATCATCAGGTGCCTTGCCACATGGCGTTGGCGATTATGGACTTCCATCTGTTTCTATCTCTTGTTGCCTCAAGCATCTCTTTCACCCTTCTTGTCTTCAGCCACTCTGAAAGTCCGTCTAGTATATTCTCCCTGGGTAGTGCTCTCCTTCCCTCCAGCTTTTCCGTTGTGACCAGGTGTTCCAATTCCCCTTTCCTCATAAAATGGCCTATGAATGTTGCCTGCCTTTTCCTAATCTTCCTTATGAATGATCTACTTGTGTCTGCTTCATCAAGACTGTCTCGTTTGTTTTCTTTGCTGTCCACAGAACTCTCAACATCCTTCTTAGAAACCACATCTCGGCTGCCTCAATCTTGTTCTGGCTTTGCTTGTTGACTGTCCACGCCTCGCAACCGTACAACAGTATTGGTTCTATATAACATTCAAGAACTCTCCTCCTGATGTTAATTGATAGGCATTTGTTGGTGAGAAAGCTTTCCATCTTCTTGAAATGATAACACATTACATACAGTCAATCATGGAACTGATTGAAGAGTATACCAACTTAACCATACATTCACATTCAGCCATGTACCAACTTCTACCAGTGTCATGTGATAGACAAAAGTAAACAGAATAATCGTAGCCTAAGACAGATCCATTTTAGCACTTTCAGGTGTGATTATTTTTGCAGCACATAGAGAACATTAAATCTAAAGAAATAACTTTTAAAACTCAAATCATTGATGCAGATGTCTACTACTGACAGAAGACTGTGACAGTGTGTTGTCACACATATTGTTCTTTGTTGTTGTTTAACATTGGAAAGAAGACTATCTTTTCTTAGAGTTTTGTCTTTATATTATGAATCAAATATTCAGGAGGGAGATCCTAGACTGCAACAAGAATAATGACAAATAACATGTTGATGACAATCACAATAATGATACTTAAATTTTGATAGTAGTGTCTAAACGTTTTTCATTTTGCTGCTACTGTTGCATTTTATTTTGTCGTCTCCTCCTCCTCTCTTTTTTTCTTCTTCTTCTTCCTTCCTTCTCTTCTTCTTCTTCTTCTTCTTCTTCTTCTTTCTTCTTCTTCTTCTTCTTCTTCTTTCTTCTTCTTCTTCTTCTTCTTCTTCTTTTCTTCTTCTTCTCTCTTCTTCTTCTTCTTCTTCTTTTCTTCTTCTTCTTCTTCTTCTTCTCTTCTTCTTCTTCTTCTTCTTCTTCTCTTCTTCTTCTCTTCTTCTTCTTTCTTCTTTCTTCTTCTTCTTCTTCCTTCTTCTTCTTCTTCTTCTTCTTCTTCTTCTTCTTCTTCTTCTTCTTCTTCTTCTCTTCTTCTTCTTCTTCTTCTTTTTCTTCTTCTTCTCTTCTTCTTTTCTTCTTCTTCTTCTTCTTTCTTCTTCTTCTTCTTCTTCTTCTTCTTCTTCTTCTTCTTCTTCTTCTTCTTCTTCTTCTTCTTTTCTTCTTCTTCTTCTTCTTCTTCTTCTTCTTCTTCTTCTCTTCTTCTTCTTCTTCTTCTTCTTCTTCTTCTTCTTCTTCTTCTTCTTCTTCTTCTTCTTCTTCTTCTTCTTCTTCTTTCTTCTTCTTCTTCTTCTTCTTCTTCTTCTTCTTCTTCTTCTTCTTCTTCTTCTTCTTCTTCTTCTTCTTTCTTCTTCTTCTTCTTTTCTTCTTCTTCTTTCTTCTTCTTCTTCTTCTTCTTCTTCTTCTTCTCTCTTCTCTCTTCTTCTTCTTCTTCTTCTTCTTCTTCTTCTTCTCTTCTTCTTCTTCTTCTTCTTCTCTTCTTCTTCTTCTTCTTCTTCTTCTTCTTCTTCTTCTTCTTCTTCTTCTTCTTCTTCTTCTTCTTCTTCTTCTTCTTCTTCTTCTTCTTCTTCTTCTTCTTCTTCTTCTTCTTCCTTCTTCTTCTTCTTCTTCTTCTCTTCGCAATTCTTCGCATTCTTCTTCTTCTTCTTCGCAATTCTTTCCATCCTCCTCCTCTTCCTCTTCTCTTCTTCTTCTTGCTCTTGTTTGTGTTCTCCTTCTTCTTCTTCTTGTTCCTCTTCTTGTTCTTGTTATTTTTCATCCTCTTCTTCGTCTTTGTCTTCTACCCCTTCCGGTCTTCTATGCATTTCTTTCAACACCAGCAAAAGGTGATATCATCATTACTTCATCCCCAACGATATACTGTGTATGTGTTCAGCCATTTCACGTCAGCGATGCATGTGCTCCTTTTCTCAAGTGGCTCTTCCTCATATTTTTACAGATGTGGTGCATATTTGAACCGAGACTTTTCTCTACCAAAGCAAAGGAGATGGACGCTACATGACAGAATGTGACAGATCCTACAGACATTGGAGACACCTGTTTAGTCTTTTCACACATTCACATAGGAAAAGGAAAAATCTTATCAAGCCTGTGAAGAGGATAATGACGTTAAATTATGAACTATTTTCCCTTTTATCTAAAACTCAAGCCAGCCAGTGACACACAATGTTGAACACTAAAAGAAAGAAGTAAAACAAAGAATGTGAGGCTGAAAGACAGGAAATACGAGGGTGATTATACAAAAATAATGCCTTTGCATTTATATCAGACGAAGTTTTTGATAAAATTACCTGAAATGTTGCTCAGTTACAAATGATTATAACTGTTACTGAGTGAATATTTTGTTTGGTATGTTTCCAGTTCATAGGCTCGTGAAGAAAATTCAAAATGGCTGCCCCCTTAGAGCTGCGTCAAAAACAAACAGCAGTGATTGAATTCCTTGTTGCTGAGGGGGAAACCCCTGTGAACAATCACAGACGATTACATAATGTGTATAAGGAGAATACTTTAGATTATAGCAATGTTCGCAGATGGGTCTGTTGTCTCAATGATGAAAAGGTGGGAACTGAGAGCGTAGCCGATAAACCATATTCTGGCCGTCTGCCCACTTCTGTGATTCCTGCCAATAAAGCAAAAAAAGATGCTCTGATTGGAGAAGATAGGCTCATAACTCTTGATGAGTTGGCAGGAAACCTTGAAGTGAGCCATGGAAGTGCTTATAACATTGTTGAATCACTTGGGTTTTCAAAAGTGTGTGCCGTTGGGTACCGAGAGAGCTGACTTCTGAACGCAAGACTGACAGGGTCAACGCCTGCAGTGAACTTCTTGAACAAAGTCAAAGAGACAACACCTTCTTTAGAAGGCTTGTTACCGGTGATGAAACATGGATTCACCATTATGAACCGGAATCAAAGAGGCAGTCAATGGAATGGCACCATCCTACGTCACCAAAACCGAAAACGTTCAAGACGGAAAAGCCAGCTGGAAAAATTATGGCGATTGTCTTTGGGGATGCTCAAGGTGTCATTCTGGTTGATGTCTTACCAAGAGGAGAAACAATAAACTCTGAGGCATACATTAAGACCCTGACGAGGCTCAAGGCAAGAATCCTACGAGTGAGACCCAACTTGCAAATCGATAATGTCCTCCTTCTGCATGACAATGCTCGACCACACAGAAGCATCATGACAAGGGAGACAATCGCCTCATTCGGGTGGACAACTTTACCGTATCCTTCATACTCAGCAGACTTAGCACCTTCAGACTATCATCTCTTTGGCCCCATGAAAGAGGGTCTGAGAGGCAATCATTATGCCAGTGACGAGGAAGTGAAACCTGCAGTGAAGATGTGGCTCCAAGCACAGTCAACAGAATTTTATGAAGCAGGGATACATGCCCTCATTCGAAGGTGGAACATTGCTATTGAGAGAAATGGTGACTATGTTGAGAAGTAGGGATGTGATCCCCAGATGACCAGCTTCATTTTGATGTATGAAACATGTTCCTGTGTCGGTAATAGTTCCTGTACCAAAGAAAAAGGCATTACTTTTTGACTCACCCTCGTAAAGTAACAAAAGGCAGAACAAAATAAAGAACAATAAAACAGATGACTTCTATGCACCATCAGGAAGAGAGTTCTTGAATGTTTTATAGAACCAATAATGTTATACGGTTGTGAGGCGTGGACAGTCAACAAGCAAAGCCAGAACAAGATTGAGGCAGTAGAGATGTGATTTCTAAGAAGAATGTTGAAAGTTACATGGACAGCAAAGAAAACAAACGAGACAGTCTTGATGGAGGGAGACACAAGAAGATCATAAGGAAGATTAGAAAAAGACACGCAAAATTTAGAGGCTATTTTATGAGGAAAGGGGAATTCGAGCATCTGGTCACAACAGGAAGGCTGGAGGGAAATAGAGCATCATGTAGACCCAGAGAAAAAATACTGTATGGACTTGCAGAGTGGCTGAGGGCAGAGAGGGTGGAAGTCGTGCTTGTGGCAACAAGGGACAGATGCATATGGAGGGCCGTGATCGCCAACACCATGTGGCAAGGCACTGGATGATGATGATGATGATGATGCACAATAAAAAACGCACTATTACCACAGACTTCCTGACCTTTTTTTTCTGTTCTGTACCACAAAAAGGAAACCAACATAACTACTATCACACTTTTTTCCATAGTTAAAACCAAAACAAGAAATGTAACGCTTTGAGAGCCATCACCAGTGCATGTCATCAGTTTTTAAAAACCCTGTGCAATTTTTTTTATTTCCATATATATGATGTATCTGTGTCATCGTTATTTAAGCTTGAAAAAAATAAAATGATCTTTTCCATCCTTTTCCACTACTGACACAAGTAGCTCTTGCTCAGACTTCTGAAGTAGAGGGTGCATGTCAAAGTGAGACTTTTCTCTACCATGGCCGGGCAATAAAGTTAACATTCATGGTGGAAAAATGGCCTGCTAAATGCCAAAATGTCACTGAGCTTACAGCTACCTAGCCTCCACTTTTCTCACACTTTCACACAGCAA
This sequence comes from Monoplex corrugatus, assembly GCA_030674185.1. Classification (NCBI taxonomy): domain Eukaryota; kingdom Metazoa; phylum Mollusca; class Gastropoda; order Littorinimorpha; family Ranellidae; genus Monoplex; species Monoplex corrugatus. Next base: position 80,041,438 of record CM060311.1, on the reverse strand, counting down.
AGAGAATCTGTGGCAAACTTTCCCCAAAAATGGCAATGACACAGAAAATTATATATCTATTTGTTCTAAGAAAGAAGAAACACAAGGAGAGAAGAAAAATAAAGAAACCAAGAAAGAAGAAAAGGAAGTCAAAACAAAACACCAACAACAAGAATCAATAAAACAAACAAACAAAAAGAGAAAAGCTGAAAGAACGAACTAGGTAAATAAACAAATAAAAAGAAACAAGCAAATTAAATTAAAAAAATGAAAATAAAAACCAAAGAAAAAAAACAAAACAAACAAACAAACAAGCATATAAACATGTAATACATATAAACAAATATTGCAATGATGAAATCGGTAATGAATGAAAGATAATTGAGAAATAAATGAAATGCTTCCCAAGAAAGAAAGAAAGAATGAATGAAAGAAAAAAGAAAGAAAGAATTAAAGAAAGAAAGAAACTGATTCATAGAACATAACTTCAAATAGTAAACATAATTTTCATAGAACTATAATGAATTAACAGTTATTGTTGTTGTTGTTGATTTTTTCATATGCAATGCCAATGCATTATCACAATGTCCTTCAAATAAGACATTAAAGTACCAAAGAAAGGAAATAAAAGAGAAAAATCTCACCAATCTACATCATGGTCACATACATAAATAACTGAACTTCCAGATCTTGTCACCGAGATCGAACACGAATACCTCCTCAACTACTTTCCATCACTGAATCTTGAGCGTCTCCTATCAAGTGGCTCTCGTTCAAACATTAGCGCCTAGGGGGTATATTTGAACTGGGGCACAGAGGCAATGAGGTTAACATTCGTGGATGAAAAGGTACCTCTCCATTTCCTTTCCCATACTTTGAGAGAACAGAGGAAACCTGAACAAACATTCCTAAAAGTGGTAAAACCATGGGATTGTTGTTCCATTGTCATGGAGTACAGAGAGGCCAGTGCCAAAAAGGATTTACACAGAAACAAAAATAGAAAGAAAAAAAGAAGAGAGGAGAATGAAAAAAATAACGAAAAAGAAGGAAGAACAATAAAAGTAGAGAGGAAAACAGGACAGACGGAAAGGCAGGAAGGAAGAAAGACAACACAAAACATACGTGGAAGAAAACAGACAGACAAACAAACTGATGATGGAAGGCACACAGGCTGGCACAAGAAACGTTTAAGTAATCAAAGACAGTTACTTGTGAATGACTGTCTTGGTCTTTCTGGTTTGAGCTGCCTGGTTCTTAAGTAATCAAAGACAGTTATTTGTGCAGGACTGTTTTTGACTTTCTGGTTTGAGCCGCCTGATTATTAAGTAATCAAAGACAGTTATTTGTGCAGGACTGTTTTGTGTCTTTCTGGTTTGAGCCGCCTGGTTCTTAAGTAATCAAAGACAGTTATTTGTGCAGGACTGTCTTTGTCTTTCTGGTTTGAGCCGCCTGGTTCTTAAGTAACCAAAGACAGTTATTTGTGCAGGGCTGTGCTTGTCTTTCTGGTTTGAGTTGCCTGGTTCTTAAGTAACCAAAGATAGTTATTTGTGCAGGGCTGTGCTTGTCTTTCTGGTTTGAGTTGCCTGGTTCTTAAGTAACCAAAGACAGTTATTTGTGCAGGGCTGTGTTTGTCTTTCTGGTTTGAATTGCCTGGTTCTTAAGTAACCAAAGACAGTTATTTGTGCAGGGCTGTGCTTGTCTTTCTGGTTTCAGCTGCCTGATTCTTAAGTAGAATGTTGAGAGTTCCATGGACAGCAAAGAAAACAAACGAGACAGTCTTGATGGAGGCAGACACAAGTAGATCACTCATAAGGAAGATTAGGAGAAGACAGGCAACATTTATAGGCCATTTTATGAGGAAGGGGGATTTGGAGCACCTGGTCACAACGGGAAAGCTGGAGGGAAAGAGAGCACCAGGTAGATCCAGGGAGAAAATGCTAGACGGACTTGCGGAGTGGCTGAAGACGAGGAGGGCGGAGGAGATGCTAGGGGCAACAAGAGATAGAGACAGATGGAACTCCGTGATTGCTAACGCCATGCGGCAGGGCACCTGATGATGACGATGATGATGATTCTTAAGTAATCAAAGACAGTTATTTGTGCAGGACTGTTCTTGACTTTCTGGTTTGAGCTGCCTGGTTCTTAAGTAACCAAAAACAGTTGCTTGTGAATGACTGTCTTTTTTTGTGTCTTTCTGGTTTGAGCTGCCTGGTTCTTGTCATAGAGCCAAGATCTAATGTCTTGAGTTCGGTCTTAACTCGCAACATGAAAAAAGCGGCCCTATTTCACGTCATCTTCATGCTGCAGGCATTTCGGTAGTATCAGCAGCGTGTTTTATAAGCGGGTCACGTCATCCTTCCCCATTGCAAGACCTTGCCAGCACATAGGGTTTTGTGTAGACTCAAGTTGTCTGCCAGACAACCGCTGGTAGATGTGGATGGAGTGCATATGGAAAAGTCCCAGTGCTATGATTCTCTCTTAAAAAAAACAACAACCAGCTAACTCTTGTATAGCCATTTTGTTTCTGTCATAACGTTACGAAAACCAAACAAAAGAGAGCAGAAAAAAAGAGAAAAAAATAATACGGAAAACATAAGTGTGACATAGTAACAGAAAAAAAGGCAAAAATTGAAAAAAAAATGTATGAGAGAGAGAGAGAGACAGAGGCAGAAAGACAGAGACAGAGACAGAGACAGAGAAACGGTGATAGATAGGGGATAGTGAGAAAGAGCGAGAGAGAGAGAGAGAGAGAGAGAGAGAGAGAGAGAGAGAGAGAGAGAGAGAGAGAGAGAGAGAGAGAGAGAGAGAGAGAGATGGAGCACATTCACGGGCGAACATGGTACAAAACATTCGAAAATACTTTGTTTTGTTTTCATTAAAACATGTGTGTGCACGTAGTCTACTAAGCAGAAAAATCCGAGCTTTTTTTTTTTATGTCCAAGTGAATTCTTCGTGTTGCCTTTGAAAACGGACTGGAGCACTTCTCGGGAGGGCCCTATCATTTGAATGTCCTCGTTGATTTTGGCAGGGTACGTTGGGCTGTACCCCCCTCCCCCATCCTTTTTCAGACACGTAGTCTCTCTCTGTCTCTCTGTCTCTGTCTCTGTTTCTTTCTCCCCCCATCTCTCTCTCTCCCTCTCTCTCTGTCCATCTCCTCTCTGTCCGTCGCTCTGATTGTTTCTCTTTCTGTCTGTCTGTCTGTCTGTCTCTGTCTCTCTCTCTGTCTCTCTCCTCTCTCTCCCTCTCTCTCTGTCTGTCCATCTCTCTGTCTGTCTGTCTGTCTCTCTTTCTCTTTCCATCTCTCTCGTCTGTCTTCCATCTCTCTCTCTCTCTCTCTCTCTTCTCTCTCTCTGTCTCTCTCATCTCCTATGTTCTTCTCGTTTCAGTTGTCCTAGTTGTTGCTTCTGTATCGTTTGTCTCTTCTTTTGTTTTCTTCGTTGTAGTTTTCTGTTTGTCGTTTGCTTTCGTTATCGTTCTTGTTTTTCATCTTCGTCTTCGTAATTATTTTTTCGTCTGCTTTTTAATGTTTTAATGTAGGTAGATAAGCAGCGTTAGATATACCAGCCAGTGTGAAAGTATGAGATTAAATTAAGATTTTGAATCAAAAATTAATTAGATGAAAACAAGACTTAAACTTAAGTTTTATTCCTGAGATTGTGTGTGTTGTGTGTGTGTGTGTGTGTGTGTGTGTGTGTGTGTGTTGTGCGTGCCTGCTGTGTGTGTGTGTGTGTGTGTGTGTGTGTGTGTGTGAGTGTGTGTGTGTGCGCGCACGCGCGCGCGTGTGTGTGTGTTTCGTGTGTGTGTGCCTGTCCCTTTCTCTCTCTGTTTCTGTCTCCGTCTGTCTGTCTGTCTGTCTGTCTGCCTGTCTTCCTGCCTCTGTCTGTCTGCCTGTCTGTCTCCCCCTCTCCTCTCTCTGTATGTGTATCTCTGTCTCTCTTTCTCTCTCTCTGTCTGTCTTTCTCTCTCTCTGTCTTTCTTTCTGTCTTTGTCTCTCTCACTCTCTCTCTGCGTGTGTGTGTGTGTGTATGGTGTCTTTGTGTGTGTGTGTGCGTGTGTGCGTGTGTGTGTGTGTGTGTGAGTGTGTGTGTGTGTGTGTGTGTGTGTGTGTGTGCGTGTGTGTGTGTGTGCGCGCGCGCGCGTGTTCTTTTCTTAACTGGGTATGTTTTTATGGTTAAAGCTGTTCCTGTGTTTGTGTGGTTTTGTAATTTAACTCCCACCTCCCCATCCTATTGACTGAAAAACTGAAAGTCTATAACCATTAGATTGGTTATTGCCTGGATATGTATCTTGTCCCCCCCCCCCCCCTCCTTGTATTGTGAAGAGTGTTCAGTGGAAAGATAAAGGAGTACATGGTAAGCAGTTAAGGGGATTTACAAAACAGACTAATCACAGCAAACAAAGCATTCGAGGTCATTCATCATTAGCATGTGAAAAAACGGAGAATTTACAGACAGTCTCTAAGTACATCGCGGAAGCACATGAGATACGAAGAAGAACATCGCTGCTTTAATTTCAATATGAAAAAGTTTTCTGTTAAGAGTAATAGCTTTTTCTTTAACCAAAATAGTGAAGGTCAATAATAGGCATAGTTGGGATGGTCACGCATGTCCACTTCTACTGTAAAACTGTTGTTTTGATATTGTAAATATTACT
>CM060311.1:80029306-80031806 GCA_030674185.1 Monoplex corrugatus | reverse complement strand
AGCATCACTTTAATTTATGCAAAATGATGCATCTTATCGGAGAAGCGATGGGACAATAAACATTTACAGTTTGTGATAGAATGTCACTACCACCATAACCCAGTCAGTCTAGTGACACTAACGATACATTTCAACACTGATCTGCATCTCTCTCTCTCTCTCTCTCTCTCTCTCACACACACACACACACACACACACACACACACACACACACACACACACACACACACACACGTACACACACAGAGGAGAGACAGCAGCAGCAACACAGAGATCAATAGATATCTCTCCTCCATTGAACCGTCAAATTGGCGCTGGCACTTTCATGGCTGAGTGCACATCATTACTGTCTGGTTTGTCCAAACAGCAATTCTTCTTCCGCCGTCAGCTCCAAAGGCACAGCCGGAGATTGACCCAAAGCCTGCACTAGTACACACCCACGTGACCTGCGCACGTGACCAACGCTACACCTCTGTGACAACAGTTTGTATGAAAACAAATATTTCTTTTTATTATTCAGCGTTTCGTAACCTAGCATAGTGAACAAATGAGTTCGAGATACTAACGACTAGCATTCCACTCAAACCCGCAACAAACGTCCGCATGTTTGTAACTTGAAAAAAATAAACTGACTTTCACTGCAGTAATCTAACAGCACTCTTATCTGAGGCTAACTCCAGCACACAGAGAAAAAAACTGAGCACACCTCCCCCCCCTCACCCGCAGAACCATTCTATCATTTAGAGTAATGCAGCTCTGCCACATGATGGGTAGTAAGACACAGAAAACAATGATCTCTGAGAACAGCATGAAGGATGAGAAGAAAAAGAAGAAGAAGAAGAAGAAGAAGAAAGAAGAAGAAGAAGAAGAAGAAGAAGAAGAAGAAGAAGAAGAAGAAGAAGAAGAAGAGAAGAAGAAGAAGAAGAAGAAGAAGAAGAAGAAGAAGAAGAAGAAGAAGAAGAAGAAGAAGAAAAGAAGAAAAGAAAAAGAAAAAGAAAAAGAAAAGAATATTATGATGATGATGATAATGATGATGATGATAATGATGATGATGATGATGATGATGATGATGATGATGATGATGATGATGATGGTGGTGGTTGTGATGGTGATGATGATGATGATACTGATAATGATAACTAATGTTATCAATTTGTTATTTGTTTGTTTTTTTAATCATGATTGTCAATATGGACTGTTTTAATTTAGAGTCCCAAACTCATTTAGACTCATCTGGCATTAAACGCATGCAGAGTTTTCAGCGGGGAACAAAAAACTTCAGAGGAGCTGACCATATTCCGCTATGCTGTTGCACAGTTCAATGCTGGTTGTTGTCATGTTTGCTTAAAACAGATAATAACATTGCGTACATGATCTTTAACGGGCATATATTTAGATAATACCAAAGAAATAAGAGGGAAGCAGGGAGAATTTTTATAATATCAACCAAAGGACATAACTCTTGAGAGTTACGTAGGAATTATCTCCCATGTTGTGGAACTTCTCAAATCTAACATAGTTTGCGCTACCCATTCAGCTAGCATAGAAGCAGATACAAAGCACAAAAACCATAAGCTCAGAACACTCGCTCTGAGTTTACGGTTTTTGTGCTTTGTGAGTTTACGGTTTTTGTGCTTTGTATCTGCTTCTATGCTAGCTGAATGGGTAGCGCAAACTATGTTAGATTTGAGAAGTTCCACAACATGGGAGATAATTCCTACGTGACTCTCAAGAGTTAGGTCCTTTGGTTGATATATTTAGATGTTTTACACGAATATGCACATGAAGGTGGTTTAGACATAAACAGGCCTTTACACAAAGTTCGCCCGGGAGATAGGAAAACTCTCCTCCCTTTACCTTCCAGGGGAGAGGTCTATGTGGATCGAACACAGGACCTGATTGGAAGTCCAAAGTTTATCAGCTTGACCAATGTGCTCGCCAATAGCTACCGTGCAATGAAGTCAAGTCAGCGATGTTCAGATAATGCCTCCTGCCCAGCATTTATCTACATGACAAACGCAGGGAGATGGCAACAGCAGGAGCCACAGTCACAGCAGCAGCAGCAGCAGCAGCCACAGAGATCCATTTCTTTCCTCCACCGAACCGTAAAATAACGTGTTGGCTCTTTCACGACTGATTACACATTGCTCCTTGCTTGGGTTCTATGTGGCAATTAGTTTTTAGACATCGTTGTTTGGTCGAATATTTGACACCTGGGTTAACTAATTACACTCTGCGACCAAGCATAATTTAGGCATCGCAGAACTGTTCTACACGAATGTGTCTAAGCAATATTCAAACATGGAATCTAGATCATGTAATCTAATCTTTTTAGCTTTAAACTCTACATGAGGAATGTAATAGACGGAATATAACTCTTGCTGACTTTCTTGTGTATCTTCTAACAAAATCAAACAAACAAACAAACAAACAAACAAACAAACAAACAAACAAACAAAAGCACTACTTGAGTGATTTTTGGCCAGTCGTATGTCGTTTC
>CM060311.1:80024306-80026806 GCA_030674185.1 Monoplex corrugatus | reverse complement strand
ATGTTGGATGTTTTCATGTTTGCATGGAACTTCAGATGAAAATCAAAGACAACATAACATGTGTCTGTCTGAAATAGACTGACGATTGCCGATCTTGAATTTTGGAGAGGTTTAAAACGGATTCCTTTACATTCACACAACTCCATACATGTTCCACCAAATCTGCCGAGCAGTTATCTGGCACACACAATGATCCTGCACAAAACTCTACACGCTGGCAAAGTCTCGAAATAAAATTCAAAACCTACACAACACGAAACGCCATAACGAATGATTGGAGCATTAACATGGGCAGCCACCATGCCAGTTTCTATGTCACAAGCTGAAATGTTGAAACCAGAACTTAAAATAACCATCTAAACGTTCATCAAACCTGCCTCTAAATAACCGTAAGAGACAGCAGTCTGGTCCACTGGCAAGAACAGAGCTAAGAGGTAACAGGTCAGTCTGATCATCTACGTGCACAGAAACCATGCATCGAAACTTCAAAGACGGCGTTTGGTCCCAACAGACTCAGTGGCCAAAGATGCCAGACGGTAATCTCCATGCCCAATAACCCTTATCAGGACTGCCTAGACTGTTAAGGAATCAGTAAATATTCCAAGCAATCAATCAAACGACTCACGAAGTCAGTTCCAGCTCCCCAAGCAATCAGAACCAATCTCCAAATTGCTATCGAACAAGCAAACTAATCAAACGAAGCCAGTCTCCAACTTGCCAGGCATTCCAGAAAGCAGCTTACCAAGCAAGCGAACAAGCAGATAAAGTCAATTTCCTAATTACCATTCAAGCAAGGAAACCAACAAAAAAGAAATCATGCCAATCTCTGACTTACCAAGCAAGGAAACAAAGCAAGCAAGCAAGTAAGCAAGCCAACAAGCAAGCAAATGAAGCTAATTTCCAACTTGACAAGCAAGCGAAGCCAGTCTACATCGTGAAAAGTAATGAGACAAGCAATTAAATTCTAGCCAGCAAAACAATGAGGCCAGTTTCCATTTTGACAATATATCAAGCAAGCAAACACGCAAGCAAACTGACAAGTCTCAAACTGCCAGTCAAGCTAGCAAATGAAGCAAGCCTTCAACCTAGTAAGCAAGCAAAAACAAACAAAAAAATAAGAAAGTAAAAAAGAAACTCAGCCCATCTTCAACTTGCCACTCAAACAATCAAGCAAGTGAAGCTGGTCTGCTACTTGCCAAGCAAGCAAGCAAACATAAAATCAAGTCAGTTTCCAACTTGCCAAGCAGTCAACCAAGCAAACAAACCCCATTTTAACTTGGCAATTCTCTTGCCTGCCAAAAAACAAGCAATCAACCAAACAAGTAAGCAGACTAAATTCTAACATGGTGAACATCTTACTTGACAAGCAATCGATCAATCAAGACATGCAAGCAAGCAAACAAACATAAGACGCCAACATCCAACTTACCCAGCAATCTGACAAGCAAGCCAAGCAGTCAAGCAACCAAGCAAACCAAGCGAATTTCGAAGCAAAGCCAACGTTCAACTTATCAAGCGATTACAACAAGCAAGCAGCAAGCAGCAAGCAAGCAAGCAAGCAAGCAAGCAAGCAAGCAAACAAACCATACAGGTATCAACTTGTCTAACAATCTACCATGCAAGCCAGCAAAGGCAGTCTCCTCAACTCGGCAAGAGATTTATCAATGGGGATCAGCGCCATCTGAATCTTGTTAGTTCCTGTCTGCTGAGAAAGTCTCTATAGACCACATTTCGATCTATCCACTCCATGAAAGGCCAACGTGTCTTTGGGAACAATAGATTCGACTAACAACATGCCCACCCCCAGCCTCACCCTGAATATTCTGTACTATGCCATAATAATGATGATCCAATTTACAATTGATTTAGTTTGTTTGATGAATATGATCCCCAAACCGAATTATACGCATTCAACCGTGCAATTTAGGTTATTTGTGTTGACTTGTGGTATCTTTGTACCATGTCTCTCTCTCTCTCTCTCTTTTTTCTCTCTCCCCCCCTCTCTCTCTTTTTCTCCCCCCCCCCCCCCTCTCTTTCTCTCCCCCTCTCTCTCTTTATCTATCTATCTATCTCTCTCTCTCTTCCCGTGTGTGCTGTTTGTCAAATGTACACATACATAATTCCATTTTCTCTTGGGGAATAAAGCGGATTATAGAGGCCTGTGTTTGTTTAGATATTGTACCAACCATTCCGAATCAAGCAGACATACACTTATGGAAGGAGCGCCTAGAATGTTCTGTTGATTGCACTGGAATTGAAGGAGCGCTAGAATTTCTGTGATTCACTGAATTGTGTGTGTGTGTGTGAGAAAACATCTGTTGTGTGCACAGTGATAATGTGACAATTGCAAACGCTGCATTACACCTACATTTCTGTAGACAAGAAACATTCCTAAAGTGCTCGGACAAAGTATTTTATATGTAATGGTGTGGTGGTAAGGATGAAGGTGAAGACAGGAGGCAGAAGAGAATAGTGCAGGTGGTAAGGCAGCTTGACAAAG
>CM060311.1:79991806-80001806 GCA_030674185.1 Monoplex corrugatus | reverse complement strand
ATGTATGTATGTGTGTACATGTATGTATGTATGTATGTATATATGTATGTATGTGTGTATGTGTGTGTATGTATGTGTGTATGTATGTATGTATGTATGCATGTATGTATGTATGTATGTATGCATGTATGTATGTATGTATGCATGTGTATGTATGTATGAATGCATGTATGTATGTATGTATGTGTGTATGTATGTATGTATGTATATATGTATGTATGTATGTGTGTACATGTATGTATGTATGTATGTATGTATGTATGTATATATTGTCAGGTCGGATAGATGTATCCGCTACTGGTAACCTGGAAACCAGTACTGCCTGTCACAGGGTCGAATTGCTGGCGACTAAACCAGCAACCCCACCAGTCCTCTCAGGAGGATGGTGAGGAAGGTGGCTAGAAACCCTGGTGGAAATATATTAGATCCATCAAAGGGCGCCAGCTCTGGAGAGCTACCCGCGGCCATCTAGCTAAGGGAGTAAACCCTGACAGTAAATCCGGTGTGGGGCCCCTAAGGCGGTTGGATGGCAAACTTTGTCACTTTCCGGCAGCTCCTGCGGCCGCGTTGGCACCAAAACGTAACAGCCCTGCTGTTCCTTTGGATCTGTCAGCGAGGTGGAGAGGGGGGACAAGTTGCATGGGCAACAGCCTGTCTTCCATATTACACTGCCCAGGCTTACATCCGGCCATTCATCCACAAACACTCTGCACCTACGACCTGGAGAGGACACTCCAGCCTCGCTACTAACACTAGTGTCGGCACAACACGGGAAGCAACAGATACCGGTGATAAGTCATTGCTCAACTGGCGTAGAGCTGACGCCAGGGGTTGCTTTTGACGGTGGGAGAGACCTTCGTGTCTTACTGGACAGCTACCACCCACCTAAGCTGGGCAGCCCCCAGCCAGTTAGGTGCTGTCCCGCCACGACCTGCCTTCTTCATTGGGTGCATGAAGATTAGGAGAAAATCTGACAAGCAGGTCGTTAATTACCGCACCAAACAAAAAGAAAAATTCAAATTCAAGAAACGGATCAGGAAAAGGATCAGCAGTGAAACTGGGCTGTTGGAATGTCCGAACAATGATGCCTGGGCTCTCCCAAGATCTGCAAGACATCAGCGACGCCAGAAAAACCGCCGTCATAAACAGCGAACTAAAGAGGCTCAATGTGGACATTGCCACTCTGCAGGAAACACGGCTGGCTGACTCAGGAACACTAAAGGAAAGGGACTACACCTTCTTCGGGCAAGGAAAGAGTTCTGATGCCCCAAGAGAGCACGGAGTAGGCTTTGCAGTAAGGAACAGCCTGCTGAACATGATTGAACCAGGCAGCGGTGGTTCAGAACGACTCTTGACTCTCCGCCTCAACACCACCGAAGGCTATATCACTCTCATCAGCGTTTATGCCCCAGCTCTGTCCGCCTCTCCAGACACCAAGGATGAGTTCTACGAAAATCTTGCATCAACCATAAGGAACATCCCCAGGACAGAACAACTTGTTCTCCTGGGCGACTTCAATGCCAGAGTGGGTGGAGACAATGACTCATGGCCCTTCTGCCTCGGTTCCTTTGGAGTGGGGAAAATGAATGAGAATGGACAGCGACTGCTTGAGTTTTGCGCCTGCCATGAACTGTGCATCGCCAACTCCTTCTTCAAGACGAAGCCTCAGCACAAAGTCTCCTGGAGGCATCCCCGCTCAAAACATTGGCACCAACTGGATTTGATCCTAGTAAGACGTGCCGCTATCAAAAACGTTCTCCACACTCGCTCTTATCACAGCGCAGACTGCGACACAGACCACTCTCTGGTATGTTGCAAGATCAGGCTACAACCAAAGAAGTTCCACTGCTCAAAGAAACAAGGGAACCCTCGCATTGACGTCAGCAAGATGCCTCAGCCAGATCTTGTAGAACAGTTCGCAGAGGCCTTTCAGAGAGAATATGATGCATTGCAGCCCAGAGACTCTGCCACTGAGAGATGGGGAAACGCTACGAGACACCATGCACCGCATTGCTATGGCCCCCTTTGGGAAGAAAACTGTAGAGTCTCATGACTGGTTTGAGGCCAAATCATCAGAGATGACTCCCACTGTTGAGGCCAAGCGTGCCGCACTCACCAAGTATAAGCGGTCACCCAGTGAGAAGAACCTGCAAATCCTCAGGGCTGCCAGAAGTAAGGTTCAGCTTAATGCCAGGCGCTGCGCAAACGAGTACTGGACAGAGCTCAGCGAAAAGATACAGAGTGCTGCTGAAAGAGGCAACATCCGAGGAATGTATGATGGCATCAAGAAGGCACTGGGACCAACACAGAGCAAGATCGCCCCCCTCAAATCCTCCACTGGGGAAGTAATCAGCTATCCTAGCCAACAGATGGAAAGATGGGCGGAACACTACTCCGACCTCTACTCCACACAGAACATGGTGTCCCCCTCAGCCCTCGATGCCATCAAGTGCATGCCGGTAATGGAAGAACTTGACGCAGAGCCAACTGCGGACGAACTCAGCAAGGCCATTGATAGCCTGGCATCAGGGAAGGCACCTGGCAACGACGGAATTCCCCCAGACCTCATCAAGCACTGCAAGACTTCTCTTCTGCACCCTTTGCACGCAGTTCTCTGTCAGTGTTGGAATGAGGGAGCTGTACCACAGGACACGAGGGACGTCAAGATCGTCACCCTGTACAAAAACAAGGGCGAAAGGAGCGACTGCAACAACTACAGAGGTATCTCGCTCCTCAGCATTGTTGGCAAAGTCTATGCTCGGGTCCTCCTAATCCGCCTGCAGAAACTGGCTGAACGCGTCTACCCGGAATCACAGTGCGGTTTTCGAGCAGAGAGATCCACGATAGACATGGTCTTCTCCCTTCGCCAAGGAGAAGTGCAGAGAGCAGCGGATGCCCCTGTATGTGGCATTCATTGACCTCACCAAGGCCTTTGACCTAGTCAGCAGAGATGGCCTTTTCAGGGCTCTCCGAAAAATCGGCTGCCCCCCCAAATTGCACAGCTTAATTGAGTCCTTCCACTCAAACATGAAAGGGATGGTGCAGTTCAACGGAAACCTCTCCAAGCCCTTCGACGTACGCAGCGGTGTGAAACAAGGCTGCGTCCTGGCCCCAACCCTCTTTGGAATCTTCTTCGCTCTGCTCCTGAGGCATGCGTTCAGCACAGCGCAAGAAGGGATCCACCTGCGGACCAGATCAGATGGCAGGCTCTTCAACCTCGCCCGCCTCAGAGCAAGGACAAAGGTCCGTGAAGCCCTCATCAGAGACATGCTATTTGCCGACGATGCCGCAGTTGTGACCCATACTCAGCGGGACTTGCAGTCACTAATGGACCGCTTCTCCCAGGCTTGCAAAGATTTTGGTTTGACCATCAGTCTTAAGAAGACAAACGTCCTGGGCCAAGACACGCCATCTCCACCAGCCATCACCATTGATGACTACGAGCTTGAAGCCATCCATCAATTCACATATCTTGGGTCCACCATCACCGATAACCTCTCCCTTGACACAGAGGTCGACAAGAGGATCGGGAAGGCAGCCACAACACTAGCCCGCCTCACACAAAGGGTGTGGACAAATCCCAAGCTGACCACAAAGACAAAGATGGCTGTATACAACGCCTGTGTCCTCAGCACCTTGCTGTATGGCAGCGAGGCGTGGACCACGCATGCTCACCAGGAGAAAAGGCTCAATACCTTCCACCTGAGAAGCCTACGGCGCATACTTGGCATTTCCTGGCAAGACAAGGTGACCAACACCGAAGTCCTAACCTGCGCTGGCCTCCCAACCATGCATACCATGCTGAGACAGCGTCGGCTGCGCTGGTTGGGCCACGTTCGCCGCATGGAAGATGGTCGCATCCCAAAAGACACCCCTTATGGTGAGCTTGCCACAGGGCAGAGAAACATTGGCCGCCCACAGCTGAGATACAAAGATGTTTGCAAGCGTGACATGAAGGCGCTTGAGATCAACACTGAGTCCTGGGAGGACCTCGCAGATGACCGCAACAGCTGGAGAACTACTCTCAAGAAACAGCTGCGGTTTGGTGAGGACAAACTGTCAGCTGCTGCAGCAGAAAAGCAAGTTCGCAGAAAAGGGATGACAGCCAACAGACCAGCATCAGCATACACATGCGATCGCTGCGACAGAGACTGCCTCTCTCGCATTGGTCTGTACAGTCACAGGCGACGCTGCTTGGACCAAGCAGACAGCCCATCTAGACATTAGAACGGATGTACTTTGTCCATGGTCAGTCATGACCGAAGGAGGCCTACTACTATGTATGTATGTGTGTATGTATGTGTGTATGTATGTATGTATGCATGTATGTATGCATGTATGTGGGTATGTATGCATGTATGTATGCATGCATGTATGTATATATGCATGTGTTTATGTGCGTATGTTTGTTTGTGTGTATGTGTGTATGTGTGTCCGTGTGTCTGTGTGTATGTGTGTATGTATGTATGTATGTATGTATGTATGTATGTATGTATGTATGTATGTGTGTATGTATGTATGTATGTACGTATGTATGCATGTATGTATGTATATGTGCGTGCGTGCGTGCGTGCGTGCATGCGTGCGTGCGTGTGTGTATGTATGTATATATGTGTGTGTGTGTGTATGTGTGTGTGTGTGTATGTATGTATGTGTGTGTGTGTGTGTGTGTGTGTGTGTGTGTATGTGTGTGTGTGTGTGTGTGTGTGTGTGTTAGAGCAAATGACCATATTCTCGTTTTTTTACAGGTAGTTATTTCCGTATTCATCTTTTTGCTTTTCGCTGAAGTTTTCTGCTCATCTTAACGTTCAACGTTGAACGACATAACTGACATTAATATTCATTTCTGTATTTCTGGCTCTTTTAACGAAAACAAATACATTCACTGTAGATAAACAAGTGAGGAGGAAACAATAACATATAGAGAGACCATAGTTGGACCTCCTCTCTTTCTCTGGGACACAGCCCACCAGAGGAAATAGTCATAACATTTTAGAGCGTCTTTTAAAAAAGTATTTAAACTTGTTGTAATATACACTTTGGTGTCTTAGAACTGAGATCCTGAACGTACGGAAAAAATAAACTGCAGGGTAAAAAAAAAAAAAAAAAAAAAAATAGAGAAACGAGAGAAAAACAAAACAACAACAACAACAACAACAACAACAACAACAACAACAACAACAACAACAACAGCATCCCATCAGAGGAAATAGTCATAACATTTTAAGGCGTCCTTTAAAAAAGTATTTAAACTTGTTGTCATATATATATATATATATATATATATATATATATATATATATATATATATATACATTTTGGTGTGGTAGAACTGAGATCCTGAACGTACAGGAAAAAATAAAATGCAGGATAAAAAAAAAAAAAAAAAGAAAAAAAAAAAAGAAAGAAACGAGAGAAAAACAAGACAACAACAACAACAACAACAACAACAACAACAGCAACAACAGCAACAACAGCAGCCCATCAGAGGAAATAGTCATAACAATTTTGGGCGTCCTTTAAAAAAGTATTTAAACTTGTTGTCATATATATATATATACATTTTGGTGTGATAGAACTGAGATCCTGAACGTACGGAAAAAATAAACTGCAGAGTAAAAAAAAAAATATATATATATATATAAAAGAAGGAAACGAGAGAAAAGCAAAACAAGAACAACAATGACAACAACAACAACAACAACAACAACAACAACAACAACAACAACAACAACAGCAACAACAGCAACAACAACCGCAACAAAAATTCGCTGTAGTAAAGATTCAGATTTAACTCCAAAAATAACGGTTCCGATCTGATTGACCCTTTCACCTTTGTCGGATCCTTTCTGTGAGGGTGTTGATGGGAGTGACACAAGCACAGAGAGGGTTAAATGGATGGGGTAGTGCGGTCAGTCTGTAAAAGTCCTTTGATTCCTGAGATCAAAGACGTATTTATACGCGTAGGTAAACTGCCATTGCCATTGATTTTGGAGCCGTCCGTCTTAGGACGTGACCAAATGGATTTAGGAGTGTTTGTGTGCGATGGAGAGAGGAAGAGGGACACACACAGAGAGAGAGAGAGAGAGAGAGAGAGAGAGAGAGAGAGAGACAGACAGACAGAGAGAGAGACAGAGAAAGAGAGAAAGAGAGAGAAGAGAGAGAGAGGGAGAAAGAGAGAGAGAGAAAGAGAAGAAAGAGAGCGAGACAGTGTCTTTGAGTGCGTGTCCGTGTATGTGTGTATATATATATGTATGAATGTATGTATGTATGTATGTATGTATATATGTAGTCTGTATGTATGTGTGTATGTATGTATATGTATGTATGTATGTATGTACTTGAATGTATGTATGTATGTATGTATGTATGCATGTATGTTTGCATGCATGTATGTATGCATGCATGTATACATGTATGTATGTATGCTGCGTGTATGTGTGTATGTATGTATATATGTATGTATGTATGTGTGTATATGTTTGTATGTATGTATGTATGTATGTGTGTGTGTAGATATGTATCTACATATACTTTTCTGTTTGTGTCTGTCTGCCTCTCTATATGTATGCATTTGAGTGTGTGTATGTGTATGTGTGTGTTGTGTGTGTGTGTGTGTGTGTGAGAGAGAGAGAGAGAGAGAGAGAGAGTGCATGTTTGTGTTGTGTGTGTGTGTTAGTGTGTGTGTGTGTGTGTTCGTTCGTTCTTTAATTTAACGTCTTTTCACTATAAGTGATATTAGACGGGGGAGGGGGGGAGGGGAAATTATTTAAAAAAAAAAAAAAAAAAAAAAAAGTGAACAAAATAAAATGTAGAACGATAGTTGGACGGGTTGGATTTGGGCAGAGGGAAGACAGAGGAAAAAGACATTAGCAGGTGGGGGAACAGTAAAATGGAACGAGAACTTAACACTAACAATTAACTTCAATAACGTGAAGGGAAATTGTAACACTAAAATACAAACCGAATAAAGTTAAAGTAATGCATTAACAGGACTGTGAACTAATGATTCTGAAATTCTAACTAACAACGTTTGATCTGATGTAATTTTCTGGAAATGATTTTCAGAATACTTTTCTTGAGTAAACATTTTCGGTAAAAAAGAACGTAGCATTTTGCAGTAGAATAAACAGTGAAACAGTGTGAACTGTTCGCCGCAAATACACTTGACATTTTTACAATATTTTGTTCTCAATGCGTTTAGCTGAATACGAAAACAAACAGCAACAATCGATCTCAAATGATACATAGAAGAATACTGCAATTTTTTACATACATTTTGAACGGTAAGTTTTATCATTTGTTGTGACACAAACTGTTCATCTGAATGTTCAAGAAATCGAGTCCATGAGGCTGATTCGAGCAAGTTGCAAGCTTCTTTTACGGAGGTATGAACATGTAATTCTATAGCATTATCAGCATTCTGGGCGCCTTGCTTAGCTGCTCTGTCAACTACTTCGTTGCCGTGAAGACCAACATGAGAAGGCACCCAGCATAAACTGATATCTGTACCTTTGACCCTTAAACGATGTATAAGATGATTTGCCTCAGTAATTAAATCAGGTCTTGTGTCGGCATTAAAAGACCGTAAGGCATATAATACAGATTTTGAGTCAACAAAGAGAACTACTTTGAAAGACATGGGTTTAAGATTTACTAGATAATGCAATGCTTGATTAATAGCGACTAATTCCGCTGTAAAGATCGATAAGTTTGCCCCAACGAAAAATGACTTTTTTATCTTAAATTTTGGAACATAAAATGCTGCTCCAGCACATTTATTTTCTAAGACTGATCCATCGGTAAAAATGTGAAGGTGGGTACGGTATTTTTCATCGATGTGTTCTCTTGCTGTGGATATCGAAATGTTGACGTTTTCAGATTTCTTAGCGTCTGTATAATCAATATCAAAAGAGGCTTTTTGCATTTCACATGTAGGGATAGGCGTTGTTGATGGTGTCTCAGCTATTTCATCCATATTTATGTTAGACTGTTTGACCAAGTCAGATATGTAAGTTGAAACAGTCATTTGTGATGAAATGCTTTTTGCTCGCTTTGGAAAGTCAACATCAGACCTGATTTTAATTTCCTTACTCACAAAATTGTCCGTTTGAGAAGTAGTTCTAACTGCAAATTTTGCTGTCGCTAGCTCACGATAGTTGTTCAGAGGCAGAATTCCAGCAACTTTGTACGTTTCCAGATTAGAGGCATGAGTAGGGACACCTAGAGCAATTTTAATACTTTTGCAGTCTAAGCTTTGTATCTTCTTTAATAAATATTTTGGTGCACTGAAAAACACTTCTTGCGCATAGGATAATTTAGATCGTACAAGTGCTGTTGACAGATGAATTAGTATGTTCGTATCCATTCCCCAAGGTAATCGGCTTATTATCTTTAGAAAATTTAGGGCTTTTCTTGCTTTTGTTGAAATATAATCAAAATGGACATTCCAGTTTAATTTCGATGTCATAAAGACTCCCAGAAATTTTACAACCTGTTTGTAATGTAACACTTCACCAAGCAATCTGAAAGTAGGCAAGTTACTTAAAGTACCACCAGAATTAAATAGCATCATGTTAGTTTTTTTCCGCTGACAACGACAGACCATTTTCTAACATATAGTTTCCAAGATTATCAAGATCAGATTGATACAATTTCCTAATGTAATTCTGTGCTCTCTGTGGAGTTGTCTTTTTTAAAGTAATATTCATCCAAATACATATATCATCAGCATACTGTGCCAAAACAACACGATTTGAGAGTGCTTTAGGAAGATCCTGTATAAGGATATTAAATAAAAGCGGTGCTATCACTGAACCTTGTGGAATTCCCATATCAAGATGTCGTGAAGTAGAATAACTAGTTCCCACTCTTGCCTGAATAGTTCTATTGGCTAAAAAAGACTTAATGTAATCATACATATTGCCAGATAAACCAATAGATTTCAGCTTGTACAATAAACGCGTATGCCAAACTTGATCGTAAGCTTTTTTCATATCAAAATATGTAGCTAAAAGACTTTTTCTGCGGGCAAACTCTTTCTTGATGTGAGTGGTAAGTTTAACCAGGTGCTCAACTGTAGATCTCCCTTTTCTAAAACCAGCCTGATTTACTGGAATAACGTTATTTTTATCACAGTAATGTACAAGTCTGTTTAATACCAATTTTTCCAATAGTTTGCTCGTATGGGACGTTAAAGCAATAGGTCTGTAACTGTTTTTATTGTTTTTAGGCTTTCCTGCTTTTAATACTGGTATAACAACAGACGTTTGCCATAATTGTGGTATAGTTCCACCAGCCCAGCATTTCTGAAAAATTTTGTGTAAAAAAATAATATAGTTTTCTGGAAGATGTTTAATCATTTCAGTTGAAACTGCATCAACACCTACCGAACTCCTTTTGTTGCGCAGAGACAAGATAGTGTTTTTTAACTCTTCTAAGGTGATTGGAGAATTAAACCAGAGATCATTTTGAGGTATTGGATCAGTGTAGATAGGGTTGTTAGCTGCCATTTCCCTGTAGTGTTTGCAGGTAGGAGTCAAACCATCTACTTTACTATTTTGGGCAAAAAGTTCCACAAAAGTTTCAGCTTTGTCCATGTCGGAAAGAAATTTGTGACTTGTATCAATCATTATTGGACACCTAGGTAAGTTGGCTCCATTTTTCATTTGATTCATTTTTGTCCATACTTTATGGAAATCCTTGAAATCTGAAATTTCTTTTGTGCAGTATGATGCCCAGTAATTTTTCTTTGCTTCAGCGATGATTTTATTACACTGGGTGTTAGCTTTTTTCATTTCCATATGATCTTCAGGTTTCCTGCTTTTGATGTAGATTTTGTATTTCTCTTTTTTATACTGAACTGCTTGCTCACATACCTCCGTCCACCAAACATTACCCAAACGGTTATTAGACTTAAAAGTTTTGAGTTTCGGGATGGAAAGGTCTGCAGCAGCTAGAACTGACTCCTGGAATTTAGAAAACATAACGTCTACATTTT
>CM060311.1:79984306-79986806 GCA_030674185.1 Monoplex corrugatus | reverse complement strand
CGCCATCAGGAAGTCTGCTTCTTCCTAATGACTGACCATCTCACATCTTCACTTTAGCTGAATGCTTGCATGCTTATTTCCAGTGAGTTGGTAATCTGGTTCAGCTGTTTTTTTTCTTGTTCCTTGTTCTTCTTATTCTTCTTGTTCTTCTCGTTCTTCTTGTGCTTCTTTGTTCTTTTGTTCTTGTTCTTGTTCTTGTTCTTCATTTTCTTCTTGTTCTTCTTGTTCTTGTTCTTCTTGTTCTTCTTGTTCTTGTTCTTGTTCTTCTTCTTCTTGTTCTTCTTGTTCTTCTTGTCCTTCTTCTTCTTGTTCTTCTTCTTCTTCTACTTCTTGTTCTTGTTCTTGTTCTTGTTGTCCTTCTTTTGTTCTTGTTCTTCTTGTTCTTGTTCTTGTTCTTCTTGTTCTTCTTGTTCTTCTTGTTCTTCTTCTTGTTCTTCTTCTTGTTCTTCTTCTTGTTCTTGTTCTTGTTCTTCTTGTTCTTGTTCTTCTTGTTCTTGTTCTTCTTCTTGTTCTTCTTCTTGTTCTTCTTCTCGTTCTGCTTCTTCTTCTTCTTCTTCTTGTTCTTGTTCTTCTTCTTGTTCTTCTTGTTCTTCTTGTTCTTGTTCTTGTTCTTCTTGTTCTTCTTGTTCTTCTTGTTCTTGTTCTTGTTGTTGTTCTTGTTGTTGTTGTTCTTCTTCTTCTTCTTCTTCTTCTTTTCCCTTAGCTCCGTGAAGAGTCATTGTGGTGCTGCAGTAAGTAACTGTTCAGAATTATTCAACAGATTTATTCAGCACTGTTGGTTGTGAGCCAAAGCCTCTTTGCACATACAAATGGTTTCTCTGTTCATTTCGCAATGTTGTCAGTCCATCGATTTTTTTGTTTTCCCTTCTGCCGTCCTTATTCAAGCAGTTCAGTGGAGGACTGATTTACCAAGGCTTTTGGAACTTGTTACATGGCCATACCAGTGTATAGTTTTCTCTTCTTAACTGATGTCAGCAGATCTTCCTGTGGTTCAGCGTGCTTATTACTATCATCATCATCATCATCATCATCATCATCATCAGCAGCAGCAGCAGCAGCAGCATCATCATCATCATCATCATCATAATCATCATCATCATCATCATTATTATTGTTATGATTATTATGATTATTAAGATTATGATTATTATTATTATTATTGTTGTTATTATCATCATTATCATTATTATTATTATTATCATCAGTATTATTATTATTATTATTATTAATATATTATTATTGTTAATATTATTATTATTATCATCATTATTATTATTGTTATTATTGTTCTTCTTCTTCTTATTATTATTATCGTCATCATCATCATCACCATCATATTATTATTATTATTATTATTATTGTTAATATTATCATTATTATCATTGTTGTTATTATTATCACTTTTATCATCATTATTATTATTGTTGTTGTTGTTGTTCTCGTCAAAAATGATTCAAACATGGAATTTGAAAAGAAAGAATAGAAAGGGTTTGAACAAGATAGAGACACGGTTGAGAACTCAGAACTGAATCAAAAAGGGTGAAAATGGGGTAAGGATTTATGGGTGGGTGGGTGAAAAGTCAGTCGAGTGGGTGTTCTGATGACGTCAACAAATTTCCGAAGGCGACGTTTCATTTGGGCCAGAGGGCACACAGCTGTATAGATCCAGACCTACCTCTGTTTACACAGGGAGAGAGAGAGAGAGAGAGAGAGAGACAGACAGACAGACAGACAGACACACAGACACACAGTCACACAGACAGGCAGACAGGCAGACAGGCAGACAGACAGGCAGACAAGCGGACACACAGGCAGACAGACAGACAGACAGAGATGCAGAGAGACAGAGAGAGACAGAGAGAGACAGAGATACAGAGAGACAGAGAGACAGAAAGACAGTGAGACAGAGAGACAGACAGACAGACAGACAGACACACAGACACACAGACAGGCAGACAGACAGGCAGACAAGCGGACACACAGGCAGACAGACAGACAGACAGAAATGCAGAGAGACAGAGAGAGACAGAGATACAGAGAGACAGAGAGACAGAAAGACAGAGAGACAGAGAGACAGACAGACAGACAGACAGACACACAGTCACACAGACAGGCAGACAGACAGGCAGACAAGCGGACACACAGGCAGACAGACAGACAGACAGAGATGCAGAGAGACAGAGAGAGACAGAGAGAGACAGAGATACAGAGAGACAGAGAGACAGAAAGACAGAGAGACAGACAGACAGACAGACAGATACATATATAGAGAGACAAACAGACAGAGCGGGGGGATAGGGGAAGGGTATGGAGAGAGAGCGTGAGAAAGACAGAGAGATAAGACACACATGTATTGACACACAGAGAGAGAGAGAGAGAGAGAGAGAGAGAGAGAGAGAGAGAGAGACAGACAGACAGACAAACAGACAGACAGACAAACAGACAGACAGAGAGGGGGACAGAGAGGGGGACAGAGAGGGGGACAGAGAGGGGGACAGAG
>CM060311.1:79964306-79974306 GCA_030674185.1 Monoplex corrugatus | reverse complement strand
TCACTTCCAGCCAACCCATCGATGTCGTCGGCAAATCTCAAGTTGGTGATTGTCCTTCCTCCAATACTGACTGAACCGTGATGGTTTTCAAGGGCATCCATCATAATGCGCTCAAGGAAGATGTTGAACAAGGTTGGAGAGAGGAGACAGCCCTGGCGAACTCCAACTGATGTGTGAAACCAGTCCCCCACTGTGCCCTCAACAAGCACTACGCTGCTCGCTTTTGCGTATAGCTGTGTGATGGTGTCAATAAGCTTCCTTCCCATGTTGTACTTCCTCATGGTAGCCCACAGTGCTTCATGCCATACTCTGTCAAATGCCTTTTTGAAGTCGATAAAAACGTGGTAGATGTCCTGTTGGTGTTGGCTGTATTTTTCGCATAGGACTCTGAGATTGAATATTTGTTCTGTTGTGCTTCTACCACTGCGAAATCCCGCTTGTTCTTCGGCAATGATCTCCTCTGCCTGTGGTTTCAGTCTGTTCAAAATGACTTTCAGCATCACTTTGCTAGCATGGCTGATAAGGCTGATCGTTCTGTAATTCTGGCATAGTTGTAAATTGCCTTTCTTGGAAAGTGTGATGATTAGTGACTGGGTCCAAGGTGTCGGCCATTCTCCCGTCTGCCAGATTTTGTTGCAGATTTTCCAGAGGATGTCAGTCACTGCCTCCCCTCCATGCCTGATCAGTTCTGCTGGGATGTTGTCCACTCCAGCAGCTTTTCCATCTTTCAGCGTTGTGAACTGACTAACCCACACACCAACCTGCAAGTATCTTCCTCTCCTGACTGCTCGCAATTATGGACCCGTCTTTTATAAAACAAATTGGACTGACACTTTTTAAACACAGCAAGTGCTACCTCGGTGGAGGCGTCTACCAGCGCATACGAACACTGGGGCTGTGTCCTAAGCCCCGCACTGCGCGATCCTGTCGTGGTGGACGTCTCCACCGTCTTTGGCACAACCTGCCTCCTGCCCGATGCCACTTTTCGTCTTCTACTTCTTCGTCTCCTCCACTGCCCCTGCCCTCGACCTCGCTGCTGCAAACTTCGTCTCCTCCTCTGCCATCTTCACCTTCGCCTTCTATCCTGATAGTACCGCCTTCACCTTCTGTCCCGCTGGTGCCGCCTTCACCTTCTGTCCCGCCGGTGCCGCCTTCACCTTCTGTCCCGCCGGTGCCACCTTCGTCTTCTGTCCCGCCGGCGCTGCCCTCGTCTTCTGTCCCGCCGATGCTGCCTTTGTCTTCTGTCCCGCCGGTGCCGCCTCCGTCTTCTGTCCTGCGGGTGCCGCCTTCGTCTTCTGTTCCGTCGTTGCTGCCTTCGTCTTCTGCCCCGCTGGTGTCGCCTTCGTCTTTTGTCCCGTCGGTGCCGCCTTCGTCGCCACCTCGGCCACCGCCATATGACTGTGATAAACTAAAACTATGCCTTTTTAACGCTCAGTCAACATGCAAGGATGGCAAAGCCGAAGTCATTGCTGACTTTATCGCAGTTGAGCATGTTGACATTTGCTTTTATCACAGAGACATGCCTTAACCCCCTTGGTCATGAACCTATACATGCTAGCCTCACTCCGAGTGGTTACAGGCTTGCTTCTTTCCATCGCTCATCCCGAGGTGGCGGTATTGCCATCCTCTACAACGACTCACTCCATTCCCGCCTATCTTTCTCGCAGTCTCTGCCTTTCTCCCATCTTTCTTTCGAGCACGTTGAAATATCCTTCCAATCCACCCCTCACCCCATCACCTTCTCCTGTGTCTATCGACCCCCACCTAGCTCTGCCAACAAACTCACCACATCCACGTTTCTCTCTGACTTTGACCAACTGCTTGACCACTACTGCCTCGTACCTGGAAATCTCATCATTCTAGGTGACATCAATGTCCACTATGACAACACTCACCGTTATGACACAAGACATATCATCAACTCTCTGTCCAATCACAATATGACTCAACACATTTCTGAACCAACCCATCAAAAAGGTCACATTCTTGACTGGATCATTTCTCGTGATCACAACAATTCAGCTTCTGACAACTGCTTAGTTCTTTCTACCCGTCTAACTTCAGCCCTTCCATCTGACCACTCTGCAATTCTCTGTTCTCTTGACATTTCTCCTCCTTCCCGTACCACGCGCACAGTGACTCGACGCAATCTCAAATCTATCGACCTCTCCACATTTTCATCTGATGCCTCCCGTCTCCTTTCTGAAAAGTCACATAACCTTGCCGATGAATTCTATACTACTCTCCACCATCTTCTGGACACTCATGCTCCAGCCACAACCCGTCTTTTACCTGACCGCCCCCCTACCCCCTGGCTCATTCATGAGATTGCCTGTGCAAAACGTACCCGCCACAGAGCAGAGCGCCGCTGGCGCAAATCCAAACTCACTGTACACAGGCAACTTTTCCAAGCCTCTAAAACAAAAGTATCCACCCTCATTGCATCAGCAAAAACAAGCTATTTCCAAACCAAAATCTTGAATGCCTCTTCTTCAAAAGAACTCTTTACAACCATGAATCATCTCCTTGGCACACGAAAAGATTTACCTCTCCCAACAAAACATACAAATGAAGAACTCCCATCTGTATTCTCCAAGTATTTCACCACCAAAATACAAACTCTTCGTGACAGGCTTGACAGGACACCCTGTCAACCATGCCCATCTGACCCTTCCTTCTCTGGCACACCTCTTACTACTTTTACCCCAGTCTCACAAGAAGAAATTTTCAACACAATCAGATCCATGTCGTTCAAAACCTGCGAACTGGATCCTCTTCCAGGTTCTCTCTACTCCGACTGTCTCCCTACTCTCCTCCCATTCATCACTGACATCATCAACACTTCTCTTCAAACTGGAACTGTCCCAGATTCTTTCAAGTCTGCTATTGTTCACCCTCTCCTCAAGAAATACAATTTAGACCCAAATGAACTGAAAAATTACCGGCCTATCTCTAATCTCTCTTTCTTGTCAAAACTCCTTGAAAAAGTCGTCCTCAACCAGCTGAACTCTCACCTGTCTGCCAACAATCTCCTCAATCCTTTCCAGTCAGCCTACCGCCAGTGCCATAGCACTGAAACTGCCCTACTACACATTCTCAACAATCTCCTCCTTGCAACTGATACTGGCAAAGTCTCTCTCCTCACACTCCTTGATCTGTCTGCAGCCTTTGATACCATTGATCATGGTATTCTCCTTTCTAGACTTCATCATACTTTTGGCATCTCTGACATTGCTCTCTCCTGGTTCACTTCATATCTATCAAACAGAAAACAAACTGTTCTCATCAATGGCACTTACTCTCAACCTGCATACCTGACCTGTGGTGTTCCACAAGGATCTGTCCTTGGCCCTGTTCTTTTCACTCTTTACACCTCCCCCCTGTCCACCATCATCAACTCCCACTCTATAAAACACCACTTCTATGCTGATGACACCCAACTTCAAGACAGTGACTCACCTGATAATATACAGCGCCTGTTGACTCGCACCACTGAGTGTTACTCGGACATTAAGAACTGGATGACACACAATAGACTTCAGCTTAATGACGACAAGACAGAAGCTATCCTCATTGGCACCCGTCAGAAACTTTCTCAGCTGCCTCCTCTTTCTCTCCCATTATGTAACACATCAGTCCCAATTTCTGATTCAACTAAAAACCTTGGTGTCTGCATTGACTCTACCCTCTCCATGAATAACTTTGTTTCTCAAACTGCCAGATCTTGCTACTATCATCTCAATCGTATAAGCCTGATCAGAGACAGACAAACAGACAGACAGACGGACAGATAAACAGACAGACAGACGGACAGACAAACAGACAGACAGACAGAGAGAGAGAGAGAGGCAGAGAGAGACAGAGAGAGAGATAGAGAGAGGGGGAGACAAACAGAGAGACAGACAGACAGAGAGTGCATTGGCACAGCTATTGTTCACCCTCTCCTCAAGAAACACAATTTAGACCCGAATGAACTGAAAAATTACGGCCTATCTCTAATCTCTCTTTCTTGTCAAAACTCCTTGAAAAAGTCGTCCTCAACCAGCTGTTCTCATCAATGGCACTTACTCTCAACCTGCATACCTGACCTGTGGTGTTCCACAAGGATCTGTCCTTGGCCCTGTTCTTTTCACTCTTTACACCTCCCCCCTGTCCACCATCATCAATTCCCACTCTATAAAACACCACTTCTATGCTGATGACACCCAACTTCAAGACAGTGACTCACCTGATAATATACAGCGCCTGTTGACTCGCACCACTGAGTGTTACTCGGACATTAAGAACTGGATGACACACAATAGACTTCAGCTTAATGACGACAAGACAGAAGCTATCCTCATTGGCACCCGACAGAAACTTTCTCAGCTGCCTCCTCTTTCTCTCCCATTATGTAACACATCAGTTACAACTGCAAAACTCGTTCTCTCCTTCATAATGTCTCGCATTGACTATTGCAATTCACTCCTGTCTGGTCTTCCTGCCTCCACCATTCACATCCTACAGCGCAATCAAAACAATGCTGTACGCCTTGTACTCAAAAAGAAAAAAGCTGACCACATATCTCCTCTCCTGGCACAACTGGCTCCCTGTATCAAAGCGCATACAGTACAAACTAGACACCATGTGCAACAAAAGCCTCAATAACGCAGCCCCCGATTACCTGTCAAGCCTACTTGAGATCTATCTTCCCTCACGTACCCTCCGCTCTGCCTCCGATCCTCTGACTTTTCGCTTTCCACGCACTAAGCTCAATACCTATGGTCCACGAGCCTTCTCTGTTTCTGGTCCACTCTCCTGGAACAAACTTCCTCTCTCAGTCCGTCAGGAACCTACTTTTGTCTCCTTCAAGTCCGCTCTCAAAACTCACCTTTTCTCCTCTGCATAAAATCCTAACATCACTCAACCCCCCCCCCCCCCCCTCTGCAGCCTGTCTCCGCTCGGAGGGGAATCACATTGTTATAATATAATATATAATATGATATGCTCTCTATAATTTTCCATTGCTTTTATTCTTGCTTTTATTGCTTTTATTCTTTCTCCCCATTTATAGCCATGCGCGCGCGCGCGCGCGTGTGTGTGTGTGTGTGTGTGTGTGCGTGCGTGTGTGTGCGTGCGTACGTGCGTGCGTGCGTGCGTGCGTGCGTGCGTGTGTGTCTGTTTCAGCGCTTAGATTTGATTTTATCAAGATTTTGCGCTATATAAATATTGTAATTATTATTATAAAAGCCATTACTCAAACTTGCTGTCAGAAAGAATTAAAGATAATTACTGGGCAGGTACACTTCATGTGTTTCCATAGCTTGATCTTGAGCAAAGTGATTTTAACCATAAGAAATACAGTAAATCTTTAACTGTCTTATGAATGAGTCTATTCCACATCGAAATGGGAGGTTGTCTCCCATTCCACCTGGTTCTACATTTTATCGACTGATGTTGCTAGTAGTGGGCTGAGTAGGCTGACCATGGTAAGTTTAATCAGCCCAACATTAGGCAACTTAACAGCACCATCCATTTTCAGGGCTGCTTGATTCGGCAGTTGAGTTGATGCACACTGAAACTGAAATTGAAACTGAAATCAGCACAGCCGCCGTTGAACTTCACGAAATCGTCCAGCAAAAGTTGAGAGTCTTCTCTGGTGGGTGGCCCTCATGGAGGTTCGATATCCTTGGCTTCTATAGCTTCCTGGTCCTGAGGCTTTCACTGAGTGAACTCAGGGTTGATGGTGTCTTGAGGATCTGAAATGAGCATTTCGAAATGAAGACCCACTGTGGAGAAGTTGAAGCTGGGACAGAAAGAATACATTGAACTGACGAATTTAGCTTCTTCAAGTATATAGCTTTGTTTGGTTGTTTATGTGTTTGTTTGTTTGTTTGTTTGTTTGTTTGTTTTTTTTATCAAAATGAGGGAAAGCTTGAAAAGGTTAACCGTTTTTCAAGTCAAAATCGAGCAAAAGCTTTCTATAAGAAATTGTGATGAACATTAAGGGGAAAGGGTTAACTATATATATTAGTGGCTGCCCATCTTACAATATTCAAAATTTTTTTCTTGAGAAAAATCATGCATGCGTGTGTGGGTATGCGTGTTTGTGTCTTCCCCTGCCTCTATTCGTGTGTGTGTGTGTGTGTGTGTGTGTGTGTGTGTGTGTGTGTGTGTGTGTGTGTGTGTGTGTGTGTGTGCGTGTGTGTGTGCGTGTGCGTGCGTGTATGTGTGCGTATGTGTGTGTTTGTGTCTGTGTGTCTGTGAGTCTGTGTGTGTGTCTGTGTGTGTTTGTGCGTGTTTTGTGTGTGTGTGTGTGTGTGTGTGTGTGTGTGTGTGTGGTGTGGTGTGCGTGTGTGTGCGTGTGTGTGTGTGTGTGTGGTGTGTGCGTGTATGCACGTGTGTGTGTGTCTATGTATTTACTCTGTATTTTCTCCAGGGAACAGTAGATATTGTGATTATGGCTTGACTGTCGGGATTTTTGTTGTATCCTTTTCTTCTGTTCTCTTGTCGTTTCTTTCCTGTTAGTTAATCTTGGAGTGGCAGTTTCCGCCTGAAAACTACCTGAGACATAATGCCCACAGGTGATCAAGCCATACTGGAAATCATCTGTTTTGACTTGACTTATGTACATGTAGGAAGATACATTGGCAGAAACTTGGACTTTTGTGTTTGTTTTAGAGGGATTCAGCGCTCTTGAACAATTCCATATGAAGTGAATACAAATCTGTCAGTGATAATCCAGCACACGTCCTAAGCCTGCACAAAACCGTATCCGCTGGCAAAGTTTTTTTTTAAATGGGGTTGGAGGAAGGATGGGGGTGGTGGGTCTGTGAGACATTAAGCTAACACCCACCAGAATGATGGAGACATTAAGACGGGCAGGGAAAAGGCCAGTTTTGAATGCTGCGATTTAGACTGAACTCGAGATATTATTTCTTAAAAAAAAAGCAACAACTTGCATAATGAAAAAAATATAGCCCGTCTGAGAGCTGAACCTACACCACTGTGTCATGAGAACAGCGTTCTGAAAGCTGAGCTTACAGGCCAAATAGACAAGGTAGACACAGGTAATTAGACATTGGTTATAGACTAATGAATGGAAGGGTAGATGAATAGCCATTGGTTTATTTCTTGGTGATTTTAATTGGTTGTTGATATCATTTTTTGTTTTGTTTTTGTATTTGGTTTGGTTTAGTTGGTTTGGTTTGGTTTGCTTTGCTTTGCTTTGCTTTTTGTTTCAGTTTTTGATTTGAATTGGTTTGATTTGGTTTGTTTGAATTGGTTTTGGTTTGGTTTAGTTTGCTTTGCTTTGCTTTGCTGTGCTTTACTTTGCTTTGCGGTTTGTTTCGTTTTGTTTTGTAGGACGACTTTGATCATATTTGATTTTTGATTAACATGAGCCTCAGAAAACTGTACTAGACTGGTATTGAGGCTATTCTTTTGGTTGATGCACATGTTTAGTTTGCAGTTTGTCAACTTCCCCTGTGTTCCTGTCAGGGTAGTGAGAGAAATGGAATGCACAGGAATGATTATGCTCCGGAGTCGAGGGACGGGGGGGGGGGGGGGGGGGGAGGGCGGGGGAGTCATCTGGTTTAGATTTTTACTCTCGGAATATGCGTGCTTGTTTTCCTTGTCGATTTTAGACGGAATGCCGCAATTACGGCGATAGCTAACGGAGTATCTCATGTGTGGAAAGGTAGGGACGGAAGTAGCGCTTGAATGAATTAAGTGGGAGAAGTGAGTATGAATGGTTGCATAAGTCCATTTATAAACAGTTTTTGTTTGTTTGTTTTATCCATGTTGTTGTTGTTGTTGTTGCTGTTCTTGTTGTTGCTGTTCTTGTTGTTGTTGTTGCTTTTTGTTTGTTTGTTTTTGTTTTTATTTTGCTGTTGTTTTATTTCTTGTTCCTTTTGTTGCTGTAAATGTTGTTCTTGCCCTTGTTGCGTTTATTGTTCTCGTTGTTACTGTTCTTGTTGCTGTTGCTGTCGTCGTAATCATCATCGTCTCCGTTTTTGTTGTTACTGTTGTTGTTGTTGTTGTTGTTGTCGTTCTTGTTGTCATTGCTTTAACTGCTGTCATTAATGACGTTATTGTTGGTGGTGGTGTTGCTGTTGTTGTTGGTGGTGTTGTTTTTGTTGCTGTTGTTTTTGTTCCTTTACTGTTTCTGCTGTTGCTGTTGTTGCTGCTGTTGTTATTATCACTGTTGTTGATGTTGTTTTTGTTCTTTTTTGCTTTTTTCTTATTTTTGTAATTGTTGTTGTTATTGTTGGTGTTTTGGTGCTATTGTTGATGCTGTTGTTGCTGTTGTTGTTATTGTTTCTGGTATGGTTCTTCTTGTTGCTGTTGTTTTGTTCTTTTCTTCTTTTTATGCTAACAGTTTGTGTGTAGAGTAGCAAGGATTAAGTATAAGACTGGTCTAATGAGACCCAATGCAACTATCCTTTAAATTCAAAACACGTGTGACTGCCCACGTTCAAGCAAACAGGAAACAGCGAAAAAGACGTTTATTTGATACAATCAGACAAGACAACAAGACAAGCAGACAAGACAAGACAAGACAAACAAGACAAATCTGGTTGTATTAAATACGCGTTATTGTTTGTTTTGTTTTGTTTTTCTTTTTTTTTCCTGGCTACTATCCTTGAAGTAATAAAATGTTCTGATGTCTAAAGTCTGAAGTCTTCTTCTTCATTAACATCATTGCTGTTATAATTGTTATTATTGTTGTTATTGTTATCATTGTTATGATCACTATCTGCATGATTATTTAAACTCCCCACCTTAGGATATATTGAAACGCAAATCCTTGTCGCAGCTTTGAGGGCAAACTGAAAAAGAATTTTTTTTTTTTTTTTTTTAAGAATAAATCTTTCGTTAATGTTTGGTTAATGACAAAAAGAACCCACACACATTGTGGGCATAATGGCCCTTTGTCAAACGTGCAGAAAGATACGGCAGTCTTGGACTGAGCGGGCATGATGAATTATTCCTCAGGGACCGATTCTGGAATTCCTCTCACAGATAACGCTACACTTGCTCGAGGTTAATTGACCAGATCGTTTTGTGGAGGATTTTTCTGTCATGTTAACTTGATTTTCTTCACAGTGCACATTCACTGTCTTGCGCAAACTCTCTGTCTGTCTCTCCTCTGTCTTTCTGTATCTGTATTTGCGTTTGTGTTGAGGACTGTGTCTGTATCTGCATACTGTCTGTCTCTATTTCTGTCTCTGTCTGTCTGTCTGTCTGTCTCTCTTCTCTCTCTGTCTCTCTCTCTCTCTCTCGCTCTCTCTCTCCCTCGCTCTCTCCATCTTTCCCTCTCTCTCTTTCACACAAACGCATACCCATCCCACTATACATACCATGGCCGTCATCGTCACTGTAAACCATTTTCGTTAACGTAAATGTTGTGATTACATATTAAAACTATTTGTACATAAACTAGGAAGTAAAACAAACACATTAAAAAGAAACATTGAGAAGTACGCTCAAGGTAAATTTAAATACCTGCACACACACACACACACACACACACACACACACACACACACACACACACACACACACACCACAACGCATGCATGCACGCGCCACACACACACACACACACACGCACACGCACGCACAAAGGACACACACGCACACACACGAAAAACACACGCTCATGCACACTTCCAAGCACGCATGCACGCACACACATACATACACGCACACACACACACACACACACACACACACACATACACACACACACACACACACACACACAACACACACACACACACACACACACACACACACACACACACACACGGGGGGCTTTCAGTACTTCCGTTAACCGAAACCAATAGCCAGAAATAGATTCTTCGTTCATTCTTAGCCTCGTTTCAGGCCATTAGGTCACTGTACTCTGCAGCTGGTGTGTCGACAGTGCAAAGTTCACGACCCACTACCTCTGCAACGAAGCAGACGACGGAAAAGCAAATGGCTGAACAATACTCAACATTTCAGCGCTCTTCAA
>CM060311.1:79944306-79959306 GCA_030674185.1 Monoplex corrugatus | reverse complement strand
GCGCAGGTATCTACAGGAGAACTATTCTTCCTGTTCATCTTACTTCATGGAAAACATTAGTCATCTGGGGAAGCTTGTCATTCCCCAGGACCTGTTTAAAACAAACTAAGCAAACAAACAACACAAGAAAACAAGTCAAAATGGACAAACCAACAAAGAAACAAAAGAATACAAGTGAATACACACAAGACAGCAATACAAAGAAACTCAAGACAAGCACTCTCTGTGAACATTTTTATGGGATATAAAACCCAGCAGGTAATCAGAATCAGATGTAACAACCACTCTTTGTATAGTACTTTATCTTCTTTTCTTTCCGTCCCCACTCATGTTAACCCTTCTCCCTCTCCTCCCTAAACACTTCCAGGCATGAGCTATTAGCTGCGAGCGATGGTAGACCACTTCCTGTTACTCCGGGCGTGCACGAGGGTCTATTATCTCCCTCCTCACTTCAAAGACTTTGCCAAAGTCAGTGACTCTTTTAATAAACACTGAAGATGCTGCGCCAGGGCTTGATGTGGACATGACAGATGTTGGAGAGTTTCTGGGGGGTTGCAAAAGTGTCTAGTATAAGATATGTAACATAGTACTCATGCAACATCGTGTTCTCTCTCCTCTCTCTCTCTCTCTCCTCTCTCTCTCTCTCTCTCTCTCTCTCTCTCGGTTTCTCTGTCTCTGTCTATCTATGTCTCTGTTTCTCTGTCTCTGTCTCTCTATGTCTCTCTGTGTCTCTGTCTCTCTGTCTCTCTCTCTCTCTCTCTCTCTTGCTGTCTGTCTCTGTCTCTGCCTCTGCCTCTGCCTCTGTCTCTGTCTCTGTGTGTCTGTCTGTTCCTCCCCTCCCCCCTCTCCTCTCTCTTCTCTCCTTTCCATCTTTGTCTCAACTGCTCATTCTCTGTCTCTGTGTCACTGTTGTTATCATTCTCTTTTTCTGTGTTTGTCTCTATCTATATCTCTGTCCTAACATCGCGTTCTTTTTATTCTTTGTCTCTGTCTCTGTCTCTCTCTCTCTCTCTTTCAGTTACTTTCTCTCTCTCTTTCAGTTACTCTCTCTCTCTCTCTCTCTCTCTCTCTCTCTGTCCTATCTTTGTTTCTATTGCTCATTCTCTGTCTCTGTGTCATTGTCATTATCGCCTCTGTCTCTGCCTTTCTCTGTCTCTCTCTTTCATTCACTCTCTCTCTCTTTCTCTCTCTATTTCACACTCTCTCTCTCTCTTTCTCTCTCTGTCTGCCATTCTGTACCTGTATTTCTCCCTACAAAGTCCACAGACAAAATATGCCTCAGGAAGATATTCTCTTGACTTAGAGGAGCAGGAACTTATAACTCATTGTGGGCTTCTTACTTACTTACTTAGGCCTTGAGCCCCAGGAGGGGCATAGGCCATCCACAACCGCCCGCCATCGTCCACGATCCTGGGCTATTTGCTCAAGTTCTCGCCAGGAGTAGCCGGTCTGCTTGGCGTCCGCCTTCAGTTCTCTTCTCCAGGTGTTTTTTGGTCGGCCTCTCTTTCTCTTCCCTTGAGGGTTCCAGGTCAGGGCTGGCGGGTGATGTTGGTTGATGGTTTCCTCAGGGTGTGCCCTATCCATCTCCATCTCCTTCTTCTGATTTTCTTCCACTGGCACTTGGTTAGTTCTCTGCCAGAGGTCTGTGTTACTGATGGTAACTGGCCAGTGGATCTTCAGTATCTTGCGTAGGCACGAGTTTATGAATGTCTGGACTCTTCTAGTAGTGGTCTTAGTTGTTCTCCACGTTTCTGCTCCATACAAAAGAACTGATTTGATGTTTGAGTTGAACAGGCGGATTTTAGTGCGGGGTGTGATCATGTGGGATCGCCAGATGTTCTTAAGGGCCAAGAAGGATGCTCTTGATGAACCCGTTTACTCGTTCGTGCCTCCTCCCTACACCCCTACCCCCACCACCACCCCTAACACACACAGAGGTGAAGCAAAGTTTTACCAGGCACTTTGTTTTGCTGTTAAGTCTTCCTGTAACTGAATGGCGTGATTGCATTCTCTCTCTCTCTCTCTCTCTCCTTCTCTCTGACTCTCTCTCTCTGTTTTTATTTTTCTGACTGTCTGTCTGTCATTGTCTCTGTCTCTGTCTCTGTCTGTCTGTCTGTATGTCTCTGTCTCTCTCGCTCTCTCTCTTTCTCTCCCTCTCTCTGTCTGTCTTTATTTGTCTGTCTGTCTCTGTCTCTGTCTGTCTCTATCTCCCTGTCTCTCTGTCTATCTGTCTCTTTGTCTCTCTGTCTCTGTGTCTCTCTGTCTCTCTCTGTCTTTCTGTCTCTGTCTCTGTCTCTCTCTGTGCACTTTAACTTTACTGATGAGTAAAAAAAAAAAGAAATGAAAATGAAAAAAAAGGAGGGGGGGGAGGGGAATGAACTAGAAGACAAACATGTATCACACAAAATACAAGCGAGGGCAGGGAAGTAGGAACGAAAATAACTATAGAAAACAAACCTTCACTGCACAAAGATACATATTCTCTACTTCTACCATTCTAAACTACACTTCTTCTTAACAAACTTCTTCTCAATTACTTCCTCATCTTCTCTTCTTCTTCTTCTTCTTCTTCTCTTCTTCTTTCTTCTTCTTCTTTTCTTCTTCTTCTTCTTCTTCTTCTTCTTCTTCTTCTTCTTCTTCTTCTTCTTCTTCTTCTTCTTCTTCTTCTTCTTCTTCTTCTTCTTCTTCTTCTTTTTCTTTTCTTTTTTCTTCTTCTTTCTTCTTCTTCTTCTTCTTCTTCTTCTTCTTCTTCTTCTTCTTCTTCTTCTTCTTCTTCTTCTTCTTCTTCTCTTCTTCTTCTTCTTCTTCTTCTTCTTTTCTTCTTCTTTTCTTCTTCTTCTTCTTCTTCTTCTTCTTCTTCTTCTTCTTCTTCTTCTTCTTCTTCTTCTTCTTTTCTTCTTCTTCTTCTTCTTCTTCTCTCCATTCGCCACCTACGTGTGGTCTGATCACATCTGAAGATGTCAGTTGTCCTGGAGCTCGCTGGTCACAGGAAATATTGTCGCCATGTCTCTTATTGCTGCCATGGACAAAGATGTCATCTCTGAGATTATAATGTTCAGCTCTTAGTCATTTAGTCCTCAAGGGCAGGTTGGTGAAGACTTCAGTTTGAATGTGTTGTCCACATGGTAGAGAGACTCATAAGGACCAGTTGCTGCTCTGTGGACAGAAGGTGCTAGCAGTCCCTTTCAGTGATGTGACGATGCTATTCTTCTCAAAGATGCTGATGCTATTGACTTTATCTTGTCGTTGAGTGTCCACAATCATCACATTGGTTATTCTGACACTTTGTCTGGTTGGTCTTCCAGGGCTCTTATTTCTGCCAATTATCAAAACAAACAAAACAAAACAAAATCAATCAACCAAACAAACAAAAGCACACAAAGAACAATGTAATCGAAAATCAGGACAAACACTCTTGAACGTGCATTTTTATGTGACATAAAACCCAGTAGGAAATCAGAATCAGATCCAATGACTACATTTTGTGTAGTACTTCATCCTTTTTTGCACTCAATCCCCACTCATGTTTACTCCTCCCCCTTCTCCCCATACACATCCACAAATAAGCTATTAGCTGCCAGCAATGGTAGACCACTTCCTGTTATTCTGGGCATGCACAAGGGTCTATTACCCCCCTCCTCACATCAGAGACTCTGTGTGTGTATGTGTGCGGTCGCGCTCGCGCTCGCGCGTGTGTGTATGTGCGTGCGTGCGTGTGTGTGTGTGCGTGCGTGCGCGTGTGCGTGTGTGTGTGCCTGTATGTATGTGCGTTTGTGTGTGTGTGTATGTGTGTGTGTGTGTGTGTGTGTGTGTGTGTGTGTGTGTGTGTGTGTGTGTGTGTGTCTGTATGAGTTCTTGCACGAGTGTGTATGTATGCATGCGCTTGTGCTTGTGCGTGTATGTGATTCTGTGTATGTGATTCTGTTGTTGTGTCTGTATCGGTTTCTTTGTTTGTAAGCTTACTATTTTTTTTTACCCCTACGCAGTCCAATTAAGAAGGCAAACTGACTCTTCTGATCGCCAACGACTATAGATTTGATGTCTTGATATCCATCCCAGCTTCCAACATTATATGACTCAGCTGAGGTTGTTTACCTCAATGCAACAATAATCCTGGTGATATCAGCATTTCAGATGATCCATTTTCCTGCCAATCTCCCCTCTTTTCATCTGATTGACGTATATTTACTTTTCCATAGTATTACAGATGTATCTTATGACACACACCGTCAGAACTGTATGGTATATGGAAGAGAACAACAACAACAACAACAACAACAACAATGAACGGGAGAGAGTGCAAGAGTCAACAAGTATATCATGTAGATATTAGCCTGAACATCGCCTTTTCATTTTTTGTTTGTTTTTTTTTTGCTATATATATTTCGTTTAACATCCGTCCATCTACCTCTCATCCCAAAAAGTGCAAGGGTACGGGTCTTTCTTCTGCTCTTCTCCCTCCCTCCCTCTGTCTGTCTTTATATCAGTCTGTCTGTCAGTCAGTCAGTCTGTCTGTCTGTCTGTCTCCTCTCTCTCTCTATCTATCTATCTATCTATCTATTATCTATCTATCTATCTATCTATCTATCTATCTATCTATCTATATCTATCTATCTATCTATCTATCTATTATCTATCTATCTATCTATCTATCTATCTATCTATCTATCTATCTATCTATCTATTATCTATCTATCTATCTATTATCTATCTATTCTATTATCTATCTATCTATTATCTATCTATCTATCTATTATCTATCTATCTATCTATGCTATCTATCTATTATCTATCTATCTATTATCTATCTATCTATTATCTATCTATCTATCTATCTATCTATTTCATCTATCTATATATCTATCTATCTATTATCTATCTATCTATTATCTATCTATCTATTATCTATCTATCTATTATCTATATCTATTATCTATCTATCTATCTATCTATCTATTATCTATCTATCTATCTGTCTATTATCTATCTATCTATCTATCTATCTATCTATATATCTATTATTCCATTTTTCTTTTCAATGTCCTCCTTTTCTTGGATCGTACTGTTTAAGACAAGCAGACAAAAACAAACAAAAAGTCAACAAACGAATGAACAAACAAACTGATACATCTGGGGCAGAGTGATTCTTTTTCTCTTTTTTTTTTTTCAATTTCACTTGTTTAATTTCGTCATTTGTTTAGTTATCATTTACTTATTTATTTATGTATTTATTTATTTATTAATTTAATTATTTAATTATTAATTATTATCTATTTATTTATTTATTTATTTATGTATTTCTTTCATTTTTATATTTATTATTTATTATTTATTTATTTATTTATTTATCATTTATTTGTTCATTTATTCATTTATTTATTATTCTATTTATTTATTTATTTATTTATTTATTTTTTTATTATGTATTCATTCATTTATTTATTTGCTTATCTATCTATTTATTTGTTTATCATTTATCTATTCATTTATTTATTTATTCATTTATTTGTTTATTTATTCATTTATCTAGTTAGTTAGTCAGCCAGTCAGTCAGTTAGTTGCTTATTTAATTGGTTATTTAGTTATTCATTTATCACTTAGATACACTCATTGTCTTTTACATGATTAATGTCAAAGCATTCTATTGTGTTTTTCATGAGTATGCATGCTGGGTGTTTTTGTACTTCCTCCATGGTAAGGCACTGAGTACACTGACATGACTTACAGGATCTTTAACGTGCGTGTTTGATGTTCTGCGTGCTCATACACACAAAGGTGCGGAGGTGGGGATGGGGGAAGAAGTGTCACCACATACTGGTCTTGGAGACTGGAAAAGGAATGGAATGGAATCTTTTTTTTAACGTCTGTTCACAAGAGTGATTTTAGACACACACACACACACACACACACACACACACGCACACACACACCACCACACACACACACACACACACACACACACACACACACACACACACACACACACACACAGAGGACAAAAAAAGGAGGTGGGTGGATGGGTGGGGGATGGGGATGGGGATGGGTGGGATGGGGAGGGTAGTGGAAGTTTGAATGTAAGAAGATGAACAATTACAATTAATAATTCAGAACAATGAATTAACAGTGTCAAATACTAACATACAACAATTGATTAACTCTTCATAACAATCTGCCAACAGGGGATCTGAGAATCAGCTGGACTGCCGAAATAAATCAATATTTTTGTTGTAAAGGATATCTCTAGAGTCAATACATGTACATGAAAAATCGAGATTGTTACTTTCATATGTCGTAAGAAAGATAAGACATTCAAAGAGCAGATGGTGGACAGATAATGCTTTTGAACAAATACATACATTTTGTGTATATTTTGTTTTCCAAGAGTTAAGCCTTAGTTTGTATATCAAGGACCTAGCTGTCTGGGGCAGTAAGGCTTGGTTATTGGAGAAATTTGTATAAAGTGAACATTCTAACACAGAACCAAGTTCATGAACTGACAGTCGTATATTATGGAATGTTACTGTATTTGCATTATTGGATGCACCGTCTTTTGCTAATTTGTCCGAAACTTCATTTCAATGAAGTCCACAATGTGACGGAACCCAGCAATAATATATATTAACACCGCTGGATGAAATACAATGTATCAAATGTTTGATCTCAAATATGTCATTTCTATTACAGTTTATGTTTGTTTCAAGCTGCGTAACACTGATTTAGGCAGATATCATATGAGAGGCTATTAATATAGCTAAGAGCCACCAATATCGCGTATAATTCTGATGTAAAAATAGAGAAGCCTTTACCTATGTAAAAAGATTTTTGTACCTTTAAAGCAGGAATGACGAATCCAACTCCGCTATCAGTTGTATCTAAAACAGACCCGTCTGTGAAAACTTTTAGATGATTAAGATAATACATATGTATGTGGTTAAATGAGAGTTGTCTTCTGATACTAGAATATTTATTTTTTCTGTTTTATTGAGATTTATGTAGTCTATGCTAAAGTTAGCTTTTTCAAGTTTCCAGGAAAAGTGGTTGAAGACTGACATAAAAGAGACTGGAAAAGTGTCCAGCTTTTTACCCACCAAATAGTACCCAGGCAGGATCGAACCCAGGCCTTTCTATGGGGATCCTGATGTCTTACCCATTTAAACATCGCTCCCGTTATTTAGGAATGTGCATGGTGGGTGTTTTCGTGTTTCTGTAAACCAGGAAACGTTGACATAAATTACAGGATATTTAACGATAGTAGTTGATGTTTCCAGAACAGTTCTGTGTACACATACGTATATCCTCGAAGATGGTTCCATGTTCAGTTTTCAATGTTCAGTGTTTAATAATTGTTAACCCAACCGGGCCATGGAGGATACCAGCCAATGGGATTAACAAAAATGTACATTTGAAATTATCTTACCATAGAATATTCAAATGTTCATAAGATTATTACACCATTTTAGACAATTTGATAAATTTCGCTAATTTCAGTTATCGGGGTTTTGTTGTTGTTGTTTTCTTCCAGAAATGAAATAGCAGAGTTGGAACATTGATTTAACTGAGTCATATTCTTGTGGAATAAACTTCAGCTGATTCTCATGGAATTTAAAACACTGGAAAATCAATTGAAAATCGTCACCTAAAAACATTGGAAAATCAATTGAAAATCGTCACCTAAGGCACTGCCATCACACAATTTACATATTCTGCTCTGTCTGTCTACTGCTATGGGTCTCCTTAATTCAGACTGAAGCTTGTGACACCTGCATAGACATTTAATCAAAGGAAAAAATCATATTTACCTTGTAACCATGTAATTTCTGCACATATGTTGACCTTGGAGATAAGAACAATCTCCACCCCTCACCTACCCTTAACACCACACTTAGCTACATCTAGAATCTTTTACAACCGACGCTCCTAGACGACTCCAGCATGTTTCTAATGTACATCAACCCACGGCGCTCCATGTTCCTAGTTTATTAAAGAGTTTAGGGCCATAGACTTGGGCAAAGTCTTTGATGTGAGAAGGGAGATAATAGGCCCTCGCTCATGTCCAGATTAACAGGAAGCGGTCTGGCATCCCTCGCAGCTCATACGTCACTTAAAAACGGGTGCAGAGGATGTTAGTGGATAGGGTATGTGGATGGGTTATTGAGAGGAGCGGGGGGGGGGGGGGGGGGGGTGTAGTGAAACTATGTGGGTAGGGTGAGGAAGGGTAGGGTGGTGTGTAATTGGAGTTCTCTTCCAGTTTTATGCCGTGTAAAAAAGTGCACTAACATATTCGTCTGACGTTTTACCCATTTTTCCTTCCTGCTTGTGTTTGCTCTGTGTGTGTGTGTGTGTGTGTGTGTGTGTGTGTGTGTGTGTGTGTGTGTGTGTGTGTGTCTGTGGTGTGTGGTGTGTTGTGGTGTGTGTGCGTGTGTGTGGGTGTGTGTGCGCGCGCGCGTCTGTGTCGGTGTGTGTGTGTGTGTGTGTGTCTGTCTGTCTGTATGTGTGTGTGTGCGTGTGCTTGTGTGTTGTGTGTGTGTGTGTGTGTGTGTGTGTGTGAGTGGGTGTGTCGGTGTGTGTGTGTGCTATGGCCATAGACTCTGTGTGTGTGAGTGTGTGGTGTATGTGTGTGTGTGTGTGTTGTGTGTGTGTGTGTGTGTTGTGTGTCTGTGTGTCTGTGTCTGTGTTTGTGAATGTGTGTATGTGTGTGTGCGAGCGCGCACGCGCAAGCGTGTGCTGCATGGACACTGCGACGGTAATGCACACATGCAGCGTGTGTATGTGTGCGTGTGTGTATGTGTGTGTGTTTATATGTCTCTGTGGTTGCAATGTTGTGTGTGCGTGTGTATGTATGTGTTCCTCTGCA
This sequence comes from Monoplex corrugatus, assembly GCA_030674185.1. Classification (NCBI taxonomy): domain Eukaryota; kingdom Metazoa; phylum Mollusca; class Gastropoda; order Littorinimorpha; family Ranellidae; genus Monoplex; species Monoplex corrugatus. Next base: position 79,950,452 of record CM060311.1, on the reverse strand, counting down.
TGGAAGAGGGACTTGCGAGCTTGCATGTCTATAGGTTCTGAAATGTGTCAACAATGATTCCAGTGCTGTTTACTTACACTGTTTTTTGAATAATGAAATTCAAATCAGAAATCTTTTTTCTGACAAGTCACGAAAGGATACATAAGATTGAGCTTGGCACGATATTTTGGGCCAGCGAAGCCTTGAAGTAAAACATCCAGGCCAATCAACTCACCCAGATGGGATTTCTTTCCCTTTTATGACTTTACCTTGTGTTTGGAAAAGAAGGAGTTTTTAGAAATAATCAGTTTGTATTAAAGTGATGCCCCATCAAGTTTGTTGTTGTTGAGATTTTGAGACTGGCAACGTATATTTGCACACAATCATGATGGGACTTTCCCGTTGATCCGATAGATGAGTAGCCATAGTGATCCTTCATCATCTGGTATGACTCTTTGTGTGTGATACGAGACTGATCCTGGAAGCTCTTGTTCTTCAACAGGTTCTGCATTGGAAGGGGTCCTTCTGGTTTGCGATCTGTTTCCGCCGGTCCATCTTCTGTTGAATAGAAAATGGTGTGTACTGTTCAAATGTGATTGTGCATTGAGAGCACGTCTGTCGCCAGTTTACTGCACTATGGGATTTTGATGCGATAGCTGATGAGGTTTTGCCTTCAGAACATCCTTGTATCGTGTTACTGGTCTTCCTTGGTCACGGTATCGTCGGTTTAGTTTTCCTTACAGACAAATACTTGGGATGCAGTTTTCTTTCATAAGGACAACGTGTCCTGCCCAACAAAGTTGAGAGCTGATAAGTAGACACTCCATACTTGGCAAGCTACAATTCTTCAAAACTTAAAGGTTGAAATCTAGATTTTGCCACGTTCTTTTCAAATCTTGTGCAGACATTTTTGTGGCACCTTTCCAACTACTTAATATGGCGTTTGCAGGAAGTCCAGGCCTGCCAGCAGTACAACAGGACGCTCAGGATTACTGCTCTATACATAGCAATCTTTGTGGTGAGCCTGACGCCTTGGTCTTCCCTCAACTTCTTGGTCAATTTTTCCATAGGCAGAAGTATCTTGGAGATGCACAACGCCAGCTCAGCATCAAGAGGTTCATTGCTGTTTACTGTACTGCCCAAGTCGCAGAGTTTGTCCACAGTTTTGACCTCCTGGTTGATGATGACAATTGGATATGGTAAAGCTTCAGAACATTGAGATAATGTTTGTTGAAACTTCTGCTTGCTGAGGCTGTCTGTAAGGCCGAAACGTATGTGGGCTGCAGCAAATTGTCCAGTGATGCTGTGTGTCCGCCAGTGCACATTCTTCTGCAAAGAGAAATTCCAGCAGGATGGCTTTTAGCACTTTGGTTTGGTTTAGAGGTTCGCAGATTGAGGAGTTTTCCATCCGAGTGGAACTTTACGTACACGTACCTGTGAAAGTCCATACAATCAAATCTGTCATGTAAAACATTTTTAAAAATTTCAACCTTCCTCAGATTTGGATATCTCGCATGAAAAGTCAGAACTATATTTGAGTGGGATTCATGGCATTTGAACAATTCCATTATTCGCTCTGTGCAAAATGGCCAGCTGTTGTCGGGCAGATTTCTAAAACCGAACGAGATGTCAAGTTCCTGAAATGAGGAGGAGAACAGGACTTAAGACACAGACGAAGAATATCTGCAACGGGCTGGGTTCTGCTTTCCCCAGATTCCATACTCTAGTAGCTATGTCTTGCAATATAAGCCAGGTTGCCACTGTTATTTTTTGTGTTAAGTGTCCAATCTTGGATAGTCTCTGTCTCTATCTCAGATATTGAGAAACATAGGGAGAAAAACAAAAAGGATTTTAAAAATGAGGGGGGAGGGGGGAGAGAAGGAATGATGTCACCAAAAATCACTTTTTGATACTAATTCCAGATACAAGAAAGCACAGGTATAGACAGTGGTTGAAAGAAAAATTGAGCAAGAGATACCGATCGTATGAAGAGAGAGAGAGAGAGAGAGAGAGAGAGAGAGAGAGAGAGAGAGAGAGCAGACAGACAGACAGACAGACAGACAGAGATACAGAGAGAGACTGAGACAGACAGAGACATACAGAGACGAAGACAGAGAGACAGAGACAGAGACAGACTGACAGAGTCAGAGACAGAGAGACAAAGAGACAGAGAGACAGGCAGAGACAGACACAGAAACAGAGTGACAGAGCCAGAGACAGAGAGACATAGAGAGAGACACAGAGAGAGAGAGAGAGAAAGAGAGAGAGGGACTTGATTGTGGCTATCATTTTCTTTAAACAGATTACTTAAACTTATATCTCACATTTAAGCTAGACAGCGTTTCGCGCGCTTACACAGATACACTTTTTTTATGCACGCACAAATCCCTCGCAAGGAAAACTAAAACAATTGTGCATGTGCAACACAGTTTACAACTTAGTACTGTTATTGTCTGATATCACAAAAATATTTTGGAAAAGATCAAGTTTCCTTTCTGTGATACTGGAACAAATCCTCACGTAAAGCTTCTATTACCTTCCACATGAACATCGTGTCATTCCTTACATGCATTAAAACAAATTAGTGTGTGTGTGTGTGTGTGTGTGTGTGCGTGCGTGTGTGTGTGTGTGTGTGTGTGTGTGTGTGTGTGTGTGTGTGTGTGTGTGGTGTGTGTGTGTGTGTGTGTGTGTGTGTGTGTGTGGTTGGATTTTTTTTGGAATTTGTTCAAGATGGATTCATCGCATTTGCACAATTCCTTGTGCGCTTCACACAAATCTGCCAGCAATTGGCTGGCAGACTCCCTAGGCCTACGCAAAATCGTATACGCTGGCAAGGTCTTAAAATGGAGAAGGGAGGAAGAAGGGACCTATGAAACTGTAAGCTGACACCACCAGAATGATGGAAACATTAAGATGGACAGGCTGGATTTTAATGTTCTTTTGAATGTTATATAGAACCAATACTGTTGTACGGATGTGAGGCGTGGACAGTCAACACGCAAAGCCAGAACAAGATTGAGGCAGCCGAGATGTGGTTTCTAAGGAGAATGTTGAGAGTTCCATGGACAGCAAAGAAAACAAACGAGACAGTCTTGATGGAGGCAGACACAAGTGGATCATTCATAAGGAAGATTAGGAAAAGACAGGCAACATTTATAGGCCATTTTATGAGGAAGGGGGATTTGGAGCACCTGGTCACAACGGGAAAGCTGGAGGGAAAGAGAGCACCAGGTAGACCCAGGGAGAGAATGCTGGACGGATTTGCAGAGTGGCTGGGGATGAAGAGGGTGGAGGAGATGCTTGGGGCAATAAGAGATAGAGACAGATGGAAGTCCATGATCGCCAACACCATGCGGCAGGGCACCTGATGATGATGATGATGATAAGATCTTGAGTCCACGGTTTCATCAAAAGAACCAAACAGCCCACGTAACAGGCTTTGTGGATACTCGCAGTTGACTGTTCAAGAACTATTGCACAAAAGTTTGTGTACGGATTCAAATTTTAAGTATCTGTACATCCCTTTATGAGAGCAATGCCTGGAGATTGTGACTTACAGGGGGTTGTTCAAACATTACTTTTACAGAGTTTTGTTTACGAAGTTTAAATTGTAAGGTTTGTGTGCATTATGGAATCAAAATAACGCATAAAAATGAGATGAACTGAGACGAAAAGGCTTGATATATTGAACCATTTCATTTTATTTGTATGAAAGAGGGAATGACGACTATGGTAGTTTGTTTATACGGAGTCCCTGATGAAAAGTCTTACCTTTGTTGTTCCATTTTACGGATTGAAATAAGAGTTACGTGCTGTACGTTTTCAGGATATTAATTTGAATGGCAGCATAGTCGTATATTGTTTATTCTTAAGTCTTCTTTGTTCTTTTCCCCCGTTTATGCTTTATTAAAGATAAGAAAGATGAAAAAAAAGAAGTACATGAATACTACATAAATCAATAGTTTAAAAGATACAAAACGATTAAATTAATCAATGCATGCATAAAACAGTAAGGTTTGTTTACTTTTAAATACTCTTCACCACACATTGTTCATTTCAAACGTCGCAACTTCGCTTAGTATAATGACACAAACCTCCACGACTTGCTGTCCGAAAACCATTCCCCAGAGACCACGCCATGCAACCCAGACCAGACCAGGGAATGAAGAGGCAGACCTAAGAAGCTGTGAGCTAAAAGCATCAGAGATAGACAGACCGTAACACGACTGACCTTCTGCGCCCAGGGACGGAGAAGGCTGTTGTGATCTTTGATAACACAAGACATCCATCACTCGGACCTTGACGTGCCCCAGGGAGTTGGAGATGATAACGATGATGGATGTCTGGGAAGTCTGAAGATCCGTAGGAATATGTAGGGTGACGTTTCCATCAAATGGTGGCGTTGGTTGGTGAGGGTGGGGGTGGGAATGGAGTGGAGGTGGGGGAAATATAATAGAAATGAAAAGACTGCAACGAGCATCGAAACTAAATGATAGGTCACCGTTATAGATTTGTGTAGGTGCGGTGTGTGTGTGTGTATATGTGTGTGTGTGTGTGTTTGTGTGTGTATGTGTGTGTGTGTGTGTGTGGGCGCGCGCGTGCGTGTGTGTGTGTGTGGGTGTGTGTTGTGTGTGTGCGCGTGTGTGTGTGTGTTTGTGTGTGTGGTGGGTTTTGTATGGCTTTGTGTGTGTGTCTGTGTGTGTGTGTTTGTGTGCGCGTGCAGTTGTGTGTGTGTACGTGTGTGTGTATGTGTGTGTGTATGTGTGTGTGTGTTTTGTGTGTGTGTGTGTGTGTGTTTGTGTGTGTGTGAGTAAGTGTGTGTGTGAGTGTGTGTGTGTGTGTGTGTGTGTGTGTGTGTGTGTGTGTGTGTCCGTGTGCATTTGTTCTGTGTATCTGTGTGTGTTACATGTGCGCACACGCGTATGTGTGTGTGTGTATTTTCCATTTGTGATTCATTAAAAGGTAACAATAAAATGGAAAAAAAAAGAGAAATTGATAGATGAATGAATCTACAGATAAACCAATACATAAATGAATACATGAACGATTAAATAAATCATTGTATGCATAAAACAGTAAACTTTATTTACTTTTAAATACTCTTCACCACACACAATTCATTTCAATCGTCGCAACTTCGCTTCGTATAATGACATAAACCTCCAATACTTGCTGTCCGAAAACCATTCCCCAGAGACCACGCCATGCAACCCAGACCAGACCAGGGAATGAAGAGGCAGACCAAAGAAGTTGTGAGCTAAACGCATCAGAGATAGACAGACCGTAACACGACTGACCTTCTGCGCCCAGGGACGGAGAAGGCTGTGATGATCTTTGATAACACAAGACATCCATCACTCGGACCTTGACGTGCCCCAGGGTGTTGGAGATGATAACGATGATGGATGTCTGGGAAGTCCGACGATCCGTAGGAATATGTAGGGTGACGTTTCCATCAAATGGCATCGTTTTTTTTTTTTTGGTTGGTGGGGGTGTGGGTAGGGGAATAAAAAAACACATAAAATGACTGCAACGAGCAACGGAACTAAATCATAAGTCATCAACATAAATGTGGGTGAAAGCGGTGTGTTGTGTGTGTGTGTGGTGTGTGTGTGTGTGTGTGTGTGTGTGTGTGTGTGTTGTGTGTGTGTGTGTGTGTGATGTGTGTGTGTGTGTTGTGTGTGTGTGTGTGTTTGTTTGTTTGTGTGTGTGAGTGCGTGTTGTGTATGTGTGTGTGTGTGTTGTGTGTGGTGTGTGTGTGTGTGTGTGTGTGTGTGTGGTGTGGTGGTGTGTGTTGTGTGTGTGTGTGCATATTCCGTTTGTGCTTCATTTAAAAATGAAAATAAAACAGAAAAAAAAAAAGAAATAGATAAACAAATTATTGCTTAGAAAAAGCAATAGGTCATCAAAGATTGATCAACAATCAAATGAATACATGAACGATTAAATAAATCATTGCACTCGTATAATGTGTTAACTTTATCGAGTTTTGAATATTCTTCATGACACACCGTTCATTTCAAACGTCAAAACTTCGTTTTGCATCACACATAAACCTCCATCACTTGCTGTCCGAAAACCATTCCCCCGAGACTACGCCATGCAACCCAGACCAGACCAGGGAATGAAGAAGCAGACCAAAGAAGTTGTGAGCTAACAGCATCAGA
>CM060311.1:79936806-79939306 GCA_030674185.1 Monoplex corrugatus | reverse complement strand
CACGAGGCACGAAGCTGAATTGTCTGGCTTTCTGTGTCAGCTATGATTAAGTTATGTGGAAAACTGGTCAATGACATGAACTCCTTTCAGAATGAGAATGTGTACAAACCTTGAAAATACAATTCACAACCGCACTGAAAAATAGCCGGGTGCCACATATAGCAGAAACCTCCAATGAACTACCTCCTTGATACAACATTCATTCATCACTAAAAAGAGATATTTTGATAACAGCAAGAATTTTCTTTTAAGAAAATGAACGTGGTTTAATCAAGGGCACAAACATAAATGAGTGGGTAAACAAACAAATCAGTGGATAAACAAACAAACAAACAAATAGACAAACAAACAAACAAACAAGATAATAAGAATCCGGAAAGAGTGAAAACAGGAAAACAAACTATGGTAGCTAGAAATGAAATACCAAATCACAGTTTGCAGTTTCAAGCAAGAAAAAAAAAAAAAAAGTTGATGGGTCTGGCAAAGCTCCTTCCCTGAAACGCTTCTGGGAGTGAGAATGGGAGGGGTAGGAAAGAGAGGCTTCAATTTCCTAAATAATTTGAAAATTTTACGCCACCCCACCCTCTTATACCACTTCCTCGCTAACCTTTCTGCTTCCTTCCTTCCTGCACATACCTTGTCTCTCCAGAGCGAACTAGAAGACTGAAACGAGGCGAACGATGTACGCCATTCCCAGAATTTATCTGTGAACTTGCCTGCTTCATCAGAAATCAGCGGAAATCAAAGGCAATGCTCCAGTCAGTTCCAATCACGGAATCGGTCCATTCTAGTCCCAAAGGCCTGTGCAAATGATGGCCTCAGAGGACTCGGCTGGTATCAAGTGATACGTGTAAGCGGCCATTTCCACTGTCACTGATTGGAATGATGAATGACTAGAGATCTGTAGTTAGGAACTCGTCAGGAGTTTCTTCTTGGATCGGGCGTGTTTGAGGCAAAACGGGTAAAAGGTGGATAATTTTCCGATCTGTGTAGACCTGCCAGTGCCTGAGCCACCTTCCTGTGTACACCCATGCAGAATATCAAATAGCGTAAAATATTGTAAGTTAAGTCAGTGGCTGGCTTTTGGAAACATCAAAACACTCAGCGTGCACATCAATCAAAGATGCAGGTATGTGCAAAGTAATGGTGGCGTGTGGTCAGCTCGCCACGCCAAACAGCTTGAGTTCTCTGAGTTCCCATACAGAAAGGTATGTTTATATTGTAATGCTCATTGAGTCCAAATGAGTTAGGACAATAAAGCTGAGCAGGTGTGAGTTATAATCAGATTTATAATTATAATAAACAATTCATCACAAACATTTAAAGTGGTTTTTTTGTTCTTTGGAAGTTTACAATTGAAATAAATGCAATCACTTAATGTTCGCCGGCGTTTGTAGATTTCAAATACAGTCTGTGCCATTGGTGTCATGATAAAACTTTTGTTGTTGTCGTGCAAGCATTCATTTTACTGCACAGTTTGGAGTACATTTTGCTTTGGATAAACCAGTTTCTTGTGAAACTGTAATGTTGATTGCTATGATTAATAAAGCCAAGTAAATTGATATTGGTTGAAACACACACACACACACACACACACACACACACACACACACACACACACACACACACACACACACACACACACACACACACATACACTCTTATATATACATAGATGAAGCAGCATGTGAACAGAAAAGACAACAAGCCGACGTAAAATGTTCCCAAATTTTCGGCGATACACCCGCCTTCCTCAAGGGGACTTTATTCACTGACTACGTTATGCTTAAACACAAGACTGTAAAAATGTATACATACTTTCAACGGATTAGTGTAATTCAAATCAGTGTTTCTTGCAAACCATTTTATTGTAAATGGGTAAGTTGTTGCCTGACGTCTTGCAGTTGTATTCTGGGGTTTGTTGGGTAAATAGTATAGACCATGCCTTGCAGGATAAAGACATCTGAATGGTTACTGTGTACTGAGTTTTCCATGATCCATCTAAATTTACACTCTGTGTAATGAATCAGTGTCATGCTGATTAGGTTCTTGTTTCATCCCTCTGCCTGAGGTCATGCGTCATTCTCAAACCATTCACTTGGAAAAAACAAAACAAAACAAAACAAAACACCACCACCACCACCACTACCACCACCAACACCACCAACAACGACAAAAACCGGTAAAAGTCATCCAGTCAGTCAGTCAAGAATTATATGGTATTTCTGTGCTTCTTCTCACCCACACTGCCTCACCATTCTTTCTTTCTTTAGAACTTTAAAAAAAACGATATCAACAAATGCCAAGCAAGCGGGATGATGTACGTCATTCCTGTACGCATGCGCGCTTCATCAGTGAGCAGCCAAACCCCAGGGCAATGTTGGAATTAGTCCCAATCACTAAATTTGTCGGTTCTATTCCTGGAGACCCACAGAGGAACTGGATGAAATCAGCTGATGCGTGTAAGCAATTATCTCCATCTTCACTGTTTGGAATGGTG
>CM060311.1:79911806-79926806 GCA_030674185.1 Monoplex corrugatus | reverse complement strand
AGGGAATAAAACTGGAAGATTAGGAAAAGTGGGTGTTATGATGTCCAGTGTTTGGCCAGTCTGGGTTAAACTACCACCAAAGGCTAGCACTAAGACTGGAGTCAAATCTGACATTTAGAAATCGGTTGTGAAACGCAATTTTTTTTCATTATGTCTCTGTCTATCCACCTGATTCACTTTGTCTGTCTCTTTGTCTGTCTAATCCTTTTTGTCTCTGTGTAGGTCAGTGCACACACACACACACACACACACACACACACACACACACACACACACACACACACACACACACACACACACACACATACACACACACACACACACATAATTTGTACTGTTTGTACATGAGATTGTGTGTGTGTGTGTGTGTGTGTGTGTGTGTGTGTGTGTGTGTGTGTGTGTGTAGATGAATGAGACAGACAGACAGAGACAGAGACAGACAGACAAACAGACAGACAGAAGACATTCAAACATAGACAGAGAGAGAGAGAGAGAGAGAAGAGAGAAAAAGAGAGAGAGTGTGTGTGTGTGTGTGTGTGGAGAAAAAAATAATAAGTTCACAAACTCGTAAAAGTCCAAGCCAATCTTATAAGGACCAGAACAAACACGAGAAAATAATCAGGCACGTATTTAATATAACAAGACAAGACAGGCGCAAATTTTTAGGCCTACTGGCCTTTGTCAGGCGTAAGATCACAAACGAACAAACACCAAATACAAAAATTAAGAGACAAAATTGTGATCTTACGTTTGCCAAAGGCAGTTGGACGAAAATGTGCGCCTGTCTTGTCTGGTTGTATTAAGTAAGCGTTCTGAGTTTCTGGTTCCTCTTTGCTTGAACGCAGGCAATCACACTTGTTTTGGACTTCGTATCAATCTCATAAGAATACATTTTTCCTACTACTATACAAGCAAGCATGTAACACATTTCTGATTCCTGAATAAAACATTGTCACTTCAAGTTTCTTTTCTGCTGTTTACTAGTATTCTATTGTGTGGTTAACTACTGAGAATTGGCCGTTTTGTTTGCTGACTTTTCATACACTGATTTTCTTATTTTGCTCTCTGATCAATTTGTAAATATGCTCCAAGATATTACAAGACAAGACGACACCTCATTCTGTCTAGATAACGAGCAGTTTCAAAGAGTCACCCAGCAGCTTGTACCTATTCATTGGAAGCAACAAGGAATATTCCAAGTTCCTTTAACTGCCATCTTGCAACTTTTACCTGGGTCTTCCAGCAAGCTTCACCAGTTCCAGAATCATTTCTTCCCAGCCACGACTGTAGTGTCTGATGGCACTCTGAAACAGACGTTCTGCATTTAGATGGTCGTTACCAATCAGAATTGGCGATCTGGCTGTTACTGGCTTGATACGAGCATACTATTCTACGAAGCTTGACAGGAGTCATTATTCTGAAGACAGAATATTACCGTGAGTCTCGTAGCATGAATGTGTAGGGAGGATGAGCGTGGAGAAGAGAGGGCGGCTGGGTTAGTGATGGAGGTTTGGAGATGGGAGGGAGGTTGTTTTGATGTCCCGTGTGGGACCAGTCTGGGTTACGCTACCTCCAACAGTCAGTACAAAGGCCAGGGTCAGATCTGACACTTGGAAATTGTATGTGAAATGAACATCATTCACCTTTTGAATCTTTGTCAGTCTGCCTGTTCCTGGTTGTTTGTTCCTTTGTCTGCCTTTGTTGGTCTGTGTACACACACACACTTTCTATACGGGTAGGTGTCTGCACATGTGTGTGCGTGCGTGCGTGCGTGCGCGTTTGTGTGTGTGTGTGTGTGTGTGTGTGCATGTGTGTGTGTGTGTGTGTGTATGAGACAGACAGACAGACAGACAGACAGACTGAGAGACTGAGACAGAAGCAGTTTACGAAAAAGATATAAATCAAATTTCAACCCAGCCTTACGTGATGTGTGTCCTATCTGTCTGTACAAAATGTACTTCAGTTTCCTAAATGGAAATGATTCCATTTAAAACTTCATGTTTCTTACTTATTCTATTCACCAGTAGCATTGTTACATGAATAGTTTTATAATAAATTATTCATTATGTTCGCTGTTTTCGCACCCTCTATTTGTTAATCTTCCTCTCTGATCATTGTACATGAAGAATGAACCCCCAACAGTTCAACAGAACTAAGAAGACAAAAAGACATTTTCTTCTGCCTGGATAATGAGCAGTTTCAAAGTTGTACCAAGCCACCTTTTCATTGGAGGCAAGATTGAACATTCCTTTAAAGTTTTTTGACTTCCTACCTTCCTGAAATTCCATACATTGCCATCAGTCGACACTTTCCTAGATCTGCCACTGATAAATAGAAGCTCTACCCAGCTGTAAGCGAACATGTTTACCTATGAATATTTGTACTAAACAGATTTCAGATTCTTAAATGGACATTTTTCAACATAAACTTCAAGGTTCTTTCGTGGTATGTTTACCAATAGCTCTATTACACGACTGTTTTCATTGGACATTGTTCGTTCTGTTTGCTTACTTTTCAAGCCGTGTTAGATTTTATAGCTGTCAGGCCACTGTGGAATGTACTCCAACGTTTCAAGAAAACTAACAAGACAACAAGGCATCTCATTCTCTCTGGTTAACAATCTGTTTTAAAGTGTCACAGTGCCCCTGTTCATCGGTGGCAACGAGAAATATTTTTTGAAAATTCCTTTAACTTCCTAAAGTTTATTTAGCTCCTATCATGCAAACTTTTCCTGGAGCTGCCAGCTCACTGAAGCAGCAAAAGAATGCTTTTTCCCCACTGTGATTGTAGTGTGCAATAGTATATTGAAACAGACATTCTGCATTGTAGATAAGCAATCTCAGTCAGAATTGGCGATCTCATTGTTGCTGCCATGCTGGCCTGAGATGAGCATGGTGTGTGAACAATCCTGACAGTAGCCATTAGTTTGAAGGCAGATCATTGCTGTGATTCTGGTGACATAAACGTGATGTGGGAGGGTAGAGCGTAGAGAGGCAAAAAACAGAAGAAAAACAAACAAACAAACAAGCAAACACACACACCACACACACACACACACACACACACACACACACACACACACACACACACACACACACACACACACCACACACACACACACACACACACAGAGAAAACGGAGGACTTGGAAAGGTGGGTGTTATGAAGTCCAGTGTTTGGCCAGTCTGGGTTAAGCTACTACCAAAGGTTACCACAAAGACTGGAGTCAAATCTGACATTTAGAAATTGGTTGTGAAAAGCACATATTTCTCATTCTCATCCTCTGTTCATGTCTGTTTCTGTTTGTTGTCTGTTTCTGTGTCTGCATCCCTCAAGCCCTTTGTGTAGATCAGTATACACATACACTATTTGCTCTGTTTATGTATAATCATGTCCGAGTGCGTGTGTGTGAGTGCGTGCGTGTGTGTGTGTGTGTGTGTGTGTGTGTGTGTGTGTGTGTGTGTGTGTGTTGTGTGTGTGTGTGTGTGTTTGCGTGCATGAATGATAGAAAGATAAAGACAGAGACAGACAGACAGACAGACAGACAGACAGAGAGAGAAAGAGAGACAGAGACAGAGAGAGACAGAGAGAGACACAGAGAGAGAGAGAGAGAGCAGTTTGCTAAATGATATAAAAAAAATAAAAAAAGTTCAACCCAGCTTCATACTATCAATTTTCCAAGCAATATTTGTACAAAAGTGATTTCATTTCCTGAATGAAAATGATTGGATTTCAAAACCATAATTTTTCTTTTTGATTATTTTATCAATAGCACCTTTATGTAAACAGTTCTATCAGATATAATTCATTTTCTATATTGGCTTTTCAGACTCTACGTTTTATTTTTCTTCCTTCACCATTGTGGAATGTGCCCTTGCATTTCAAGAAAAGTAACAAGACAAGAAGACATACTGTTCCGGATAACAAGCAGTTTCAAAATACCACCTAACCACCTATCATTGGAGGTGACGAGACATATTGCTTCAAAGTTCTTTTCAACTTCATTTCTTTTTTGTCAATAACTTTTTTCTTTATTTCTTTTTTTGTTTTTTGTTTTTGTAAAAGATCCATTTTTGGTGTACTGGTGCATTAATCTTTTGTGACAAATTCATGAAATTTCATGGAGAAGATGCAACATCTGATGGAGATTTGACCTATTACACAAACGTATGGGTCATTTTTACCCACGTCGTATGGTGAATATACATCCTGAATGTTATGTAATTGCCATCATGCAAACGTGTTCGTAGATCTGCCAGCTCCAGCCAGCAGTACCAGAATCTTTTCTTCCCCACCATCGCCGTAGTGTCTGATGACATTTTGAATTGGACACTCTGCATTGTAGAAACCATTTCCAATCAAACCTGGCCATCTCCTTGTTGCTGCCGTGCTGGCCTGAAATGAGCATGCTGCTCTAACAATCTTGCCAGGAGTCATAAATCTGAAGACAAGTTATTGCCGTGAGTTTCGTGGCATGAAAGTGTAGAGGGGAGGAGGGTGGAGAAGGGAGAGAGAGAGAGTAAAGGGTAGAGGTTAGGAGATGGAGGATGTTCTGATGTCCAGTGTTGGACCAGTCTGGGTTAAGTTACCGTCAAAGACTGTTTTCAAAGACTGGTTTCAAATGTGACATTTAGGAATTAGTTGTGAAAAGAAAGTTAGCCCTCCTTTGTTTCTTGGTCTGTCTTCCTGTGATTTATTTGTCCCATTGTCTGTCTTTTTCTCTGTCTATCTGTCTCTGTAGGTCTGTGCATATACGCACACGCGTGCGCGAGCGTACGCACACACACACATACACATACACACACACGCACGCCCATACACGCACACGGCCGCACACACAGACACATACACACACACACATACACACACACATGCACACACACCCACACACACACAGATGGACACACACACACACACACAGATGGACACACACACACACACACACACACACATGGACACACACACACACACACACACACACACACACACACACACACACACACACACATACATATGAACTTTTCATAGGTAAGTGTTTGCCTTTATCAGTGTTTGTGGATGAGAGAGAAAGAAAAAGAAAAAAAAACGAAAGAGAAAGAAAGAAAGGAGAGAGAGAGAGAGAGAGAGAGAGAGAGGAGTGGGAGAGAGAGGGGGGTTTCAGACCACTCACACCACAAAGACCATTTCTAGATCTGGCTTGTTTCTGTAAAACTCTTGAAGTCATTTGTTTCATTTCTATAAACTATGCAGATTTTAAGTGTATGTCTGGACATAAAGAGAAAAAAAAACTACAAAGGGTTCTTATACATAACCATAATCTACACATAATTAGAAAACAAGAAAATGATATGGTTTGCGTAGTAACATAATTCAGAAAAAGACATACACTCAGTAAAAAAAATCATTACCGAGTTCCGAAATGTATTGACCATAAAAAGAGAAATGAATTACCAATAGAGATATTCTTTTCTGGGGGAATAAGATCAGACAATTAAGAAAATAATATGAACATGATAAGAATCAGGATTATGCCAATGCTCATGGTCATAGAGAACATTGAAACCAAATGGTGGCCATTAGCTATGAGTCTTAGACAAATGCACAGTGGACTGAATGGCAAAGCCTAATCTCCATGAGATCGCTTGGGAATGTGAGGGAGAGGGACATAGAACTTTCTAACGTAAACAGTGTGGGTAATTGTGCGCCATTTACCAACTTCCTCTCACACCCTCGTCCTGTCCCCTACCGTAGCTCTCTAATTCCCTTATCCCATTCTTTCCCATCCCTCGTTTCCTTGGAGTGAAAAACAGGATGAGAAAACTGTATGTGATCTGGACGATGTCCATCATCTGTAGAATTTCTCTTGGCGCTTGCACGTTTCATCAGCACGCCCGCAGAAATCGAAGGCAATGTTCAAATCAGGTCCAATCATTGGAATGTTGGATTTTCTTCCCCTGGAGCTATGCAAATAATGGTCTCAGAAGACCTAGATGGAATCACCTGATGCGTGTAAGCAATTATCGCTATTGTCGCGGCTGGAGATGATAAATAACCATAGATCTGTTGTGATGAATTTGTCTGGACGTTCGTTTTGTATTGGGCGTGTTTAGGGTTAGGCTAATGTAACACAACACTGTCATTAACAAGCGATTGTGTGTGTGTGTGTGTGTGTGTGTGTGTGTGTGTGTGTGTGTGTGTGTGTGTGTGTGTGTGTGTGTGTGTGTGTGTGTGAGTGAGTGTGTGTGTGTGTGTGTGTGCGTGTGTGTGTGTGTGTGTGTGGAATCCAAAGTTCATAATTTACTTTAGTGCAAGCAATTTACATGCTTTGCTACTACTAGTACAATCTAAACTAATCATGTTATTTTTTATTTGTTTGTTTCTTTCTTTCTTTGTTTCTTTTTTGTTTGTTTGTTGTTGTTGTTCTTTGCTACTACTTGTACAATCTAAACTAATCCAGAAATTGTTTTTTCTGAAAGTATGACTTTACTGATTGCTACAGACTATACACTCTAGCAAAATTATAGTCATTGTGCAAGTTCAAAATCAACAGATATGACTTTCACTGCACGATCATTTGTTATTATTGAGAAGACGTACTTTTCCGGTTTTTTTTCCGCTCAACAGTCTTTCACGTGGTTATTTGTCAGCTATGAATGTGGTATGTTCTTGGTTGATATGTCATTTTCACAGAGACTGGTAGGCTATAACTGGTCCACATTGAACTGTTGCTAAAGTATGCACACAAAATACATAAACAAACAAAAACAAATCAATCAGTCATTCTCATCCCCCTAAGAACAAAAGAGGGAGAATTAGACTTCTCTTTAAAGGATTTCAGTTTTTTTTTTCAAATTATGAATGATCTAGGACTTGGTGACCTTAATAGCCGAAATTATGTTCATTTGACAACAAGCGTTCTTTGTACGGGTCATGTGGAAGACCATTTAGCAGGACGTTTTTCAGGCCTAGAATTGTGTCCCCACGAGAACAGTCACTGGAGTGCAAACTCTCCAGTCAGTGCATACAAGAAACGAATGATAATGACCTGTGTTCGTTCTGTGGATAACAGGCTGCCACTGTCTCTTGTAAAACTGGTTCCCTTCCTACCCTGTTCTGCCACTATTTTTAATGGTAATGAAATCTGCTCTTTATGCGTGATTCTGTATTAGATGAATGTGAAGCAGATGGGTGGGTGGTAGAGATAGCAGTGTTAAGACTGCTGCAGCTTCCATTCCAAACTGCATCATTCAGGAGTGACCATAGCATGGTTTCCTAAATGGGTTATTGTCATCATCATCATGTACTATGCTGCATGGTGTTGGCCATCATGTCCCACTTTACGAATCTGTCTTTAGTTGTCGCAAGTACCTATTTCAACCTCTCTGTCTTCGTCCACTCTGCAAATCCATCCATCTTTTTTCTCCCTGGCTCTATCTGGTGCTTCTTTTCTCTCAAGCTTTCCTGTTGTGTCTATGTGTTCAAATTTCTCTTGCCTCATAAAATGTCCTATAAATGGTAATTGTCTTTTCATATTCTTCTTCATTAATTTTATTTCTGTGTTTGTGTCTTTCAAGACTCTCCCGTGTGCTTTCTTTGCTGTCAATAAACTCTGAATATTCTTCTTAGAAACTACATTTCAGCTGCCTCAATCTTGTTTTAATTCTTGTGTTGATTGTCCATGCTTCGCGTTGTACGACAGTATTGGTTCTATGTAACACTGTGGACTCTCTTCCTGATGTTAATTAATTTGTTGCTAACAGCAACTTTCATTTTCTTGAATGCTGATTTAGCTTGAATATTTCTACTGAGCATCTGCTGTCTGATGAGATGGTCATTCCCAGATATCTGAACTTATCAATTTGTCTCAATGTTGTTCCATTTAGAAAAGCAAATCTTCTTCATTTTGTCTATAATGTCTCTCTGTCTGTTTCTGTTTGTCTGTCTGTTTCTCTTTAGCCCTCGGTGTAGGTCAGTGTACATGTATACATACACTATTTTCACCGTTTGTATATGAGCATGTCTGTATGTATGTATGTACGTATGTGTGTGTGTGTGTGTGTGTGTGTGTGTGTGTGTGTGTGTGTGTGTGTGTGTGTGTGTGTGTGTACATGAATAAAAGAGAGAGAGAGAGAGAGAGAGAGAGAGAATAAAAAATAAGAAAAATAAAAGTTCAACCCAGCTTCATACAAACACTATTCCAACCAACATTTGTACAAAACTGTTTCCAGAATAAAATTGATTAATTTAGAAGCTTATTTTTTCTTATTAATTTTACCAGTAGCGCCTTTATATGAATAATTGTATCAGAGATAATTCATTTTGTTTATAGGTCTTTCAAACCCTTTCTTTTATTTTTCCTCGTTGACAGTTATGAATGTGCCCTTTTCAAGAAAGCTAACAAGACAAGAAGACATATTGTTCTGGATAACAAGCAGTTTCAAAATACCACCTAACCACCTATTCACTGGAGGCAACAGGAAATATAGCTTTAAAAACAGTTCTTTTAAACTTCATATTTGTTTGTTGATAACTTTGTTCTTTATTTTAATGAGCAAGCTGTTTTAGGTGTACATATATATCAATCCGTTTGTCACAAAATCATGAAATTCCATGGAGATGGTTCAACATCTGACTGAGATATGACATTTTACAGAAAAGTATGGGCGATTTTTTCAACCCACGATGTGGTGAACGTTCCTTCCTAGGGTTTCGGTAATTGCCATCATGCAAACGTGCTCCTAAATCTGCCACTCTTCTGCCAGCAATACCAGAATCGTTTCTTCCCCACCAGCATTGTACTGTCTAATGACATTTTGAAATGGACACTCTGCATTGTAGGTAACCATTTCCAATCAAACCTGGCTATCTCCTTGTTGCTGCCGTGCTGGCCTGAGATGAGCATGCTGCGATAACAAGCTTGCCAGGAGTCATAAATCTGAAGACAGGTTGTTGCCGTGTGTCTCTCGGCATGAAAGTGTAGAGGGGAGGAGGGTGGAGAAGGGAGAGAGAGTAAAAGGTAGAGGTTAGGAGATGGAGGATGTTCTGATGTCCAGTGCTGGACTTGTCTGGGTTAAGTTACCGTCAAAGGTCAGAACAAAGACTGGTTTCAAATGTGACATTTAGGAATTAGTTGTGAAAAGAAGGTTGCCCTCCTTTGTCTCTTGGTCTGTCTTCTTGTGATTTATTTTGTCCCACTGTCTGTCTATTTCTCTGTCTATCTGTCTCTGTAGGTCTGTGCGAATACGCACTCGCGTGCGTGCGCACACGCACACACACATGCACACACACGCACGCCCATACATGCACACACACACACACACACAGAGGCACACACATACACACACATGCACACACACACAGAGAAATGGACACACACACACACACACATACACACACACATATATATATATATATATATATATATATATATATATATATATATATATATACACATACATATGTATATACATATATGACTATTTCATATATAAGTGTTTGCCTTTATCAGTGTGTGGATGAGATAGAAAGAGAAAGAAAAAAAAAAAGAAAAGCGAAAGAGACAGAAAAAAAGGAGAAAAAGAGAGAGAGGGCAGGGTGGGGTGGTGGTGGTGGTCAGGCCACTCACACCACAAAGACTATTTCTAGATGGGGCTTGTTTCTGTAAAACTCTTGAAGTAATTTGTTTCATTTCTATAAGCTATGCATTTTTTAGAAGTATAGGTCTGGACATAAAGAGGAAAAAAAAACTACAAGGGGTTCTTACACACAACGATAACCTACACACATTTAGAAAACAAGAAAATGATATGGTCTGCATATACTAATAGTAACATAATTCAAAAAATGACATACACTCAGTAAAGAATCATTACCGAGTTCCAAAATGTACTGACCATAAAAAGAGAAATGAATTACCAATAGAGATATTCTTTTCTGGGGGGAAAAAATCAAACAAATTAAGAAAATAATCTGAACATGACAAGAATCAGGATTATAACAATCCTCATGATAATAGAGAACATTGAAACCAAATGGTGGCCATTAGCTATGAGTCTTCGACAAATGTACAGTGGACTAAACGGCAAAGCCTAATCTCCATGAGATCTCTTGGGAATGTGAGGGGGAGAGACACAGAACTTTCTAACGTAAACAGTGTGGGTACTTGTGCGCCATTTACCAACTTACCATCACACCCTCGTTCTGTCCTGTACCGTAGCTCTCTAATTCCCTTATCCCATTCTTTCCCATCCCTCGTTTTCTTGGAGTGAAAAACGGAATGAGAAAACTGTATGTGATATGGACGATGTACATGTACATCATTTGTAGAATTTCTCTTGCACGTTTCATCAGCACGTCCGCAGAAATCGAAGGCAATGTTCAAATCAGGTCCAATCATTGGAATGTTGGATTTTCTTCCCCTGGAGCTATGCAAATAATGGTCTCAGAAGACCTAGATGGAATCACATGATGCGTGTAAGCAATTATCGCTATTGTCGCGGCTGGAGATGATAAATAACTATAGATCTGTTGTGATGAATTTGTCTGGACGTTCGTTTCGTATTGGGCGTGTTTGGGATTAGGCTAATGTAACACAACACTGCCACTAACAAGCGAATTTCTTTTTTTCAGTCGAAACCACCGTTTACAATTTTTTTCAGCGTAGGCAATTTACATGCTTTTCTACTACTTGTACAATCCGAACAAATCCAGGAGTTATTTGTTGCTAAAATAGACTTCACTGGTTGCTACAGACTGTAAAATGTAACCAAATTGTAGTCATTGTTCAAGTATATTCTTTCACGTGGTTAATTGTCAGCTATGAATGTGGTATGTTCTTGCTTGATATGTCATTTTCACAGAGACCGGTAGGCTATTACTGGTCCGCAATGAATTGTCGCTAAATCATGCACACAAAAACGCATAAACGAACAAAAATAAATCAATGAATCGTTATCATCCCCATAGAAACGAAAAAGGGAAAATGATATTTCTTTTTTCTGTGTATGTAGAATGCCTTTTTAAATCACGAATTAACGTAGATTTGATGTTCTTAATAGACGAAGCAGTGGTTTATATATTTCATTCAGGTATCTAAAGTTTGGTTAACTCTGAAATTATATCCATTTTGCTACAAGCCATTCTTTGTCCAGACTTGTGAAAGACCATTTTGCAGGATACATTCCAGGCAGAGAATGTTGTCCCTACGGGAGCAGTCACTGAAGTGCAATCTTTACAGTCAGTGCATGCAAGAAACGAATGGTAATGGCTGGTGTTTGCCCTGTGAATAACAGACTGTCACTGTCTCTCTTAAAACTAGTTGCTCTCCCACAATGTTTTGTTACTAGTTTTAGTGTTAATGAAACTTGCTCTTTATGCATGGTTCTGTTTTAGAAAAATGTGAAAAGGATGGATGGGTGGTAGAAATAGCAATGTTGAGACTGCTGCAGCTTCCATTCCAAACTGCATCATTCAAGAGTGACCAAAACATATTGTTTCCTAAATGGGTCGTCATCATCATCAGCAGCAGCAGCAGCAGCATGATCGTCATCATGTGCTATGCTACATGGCGTTGGCGATCATGGCCCACTATACGAATCCATCATTTGTTGTTGTAAGTAAGTTTTCCACTCTCTCTGTCTTTATCCACTCTGTAAATCCATCCATTTTTTATTTTTCTCCCTTGGTATATCTTGTGCTCCTTTTCCCTCCAGTTTTCCTGTTGTGACTAAGCCCTCAAATGTATCTTGCCTCGTAAACTGTCCTGATTGAATGGGCATAACTAAATTACATGTCACTTTCCCCACAAAAATTAAAACTAATGTTTATGAAAACAATACAGAAAAGACACAATGTATTGGCAAAATACTATTATTTCAAAACAAAGAATTGCCAAAGAAGTTGATTTTCACAAATTCCCAGATGATAGATAGTAATCTTTCCTGGTCAGTCATATAAGCAAGCAATGTATAATCATTCCTATACAAATGTTTCAGTTACCTAAAAAAAACGCTAAAACAAAAATCAAGAAAACCATTATTCCACGTACATACGCAATCATTAGTAGACTATGTATCTACTTTTGGGATTCAGCCATTGGTAGTATTCTCAAACTTTTCATTAATCTGCATAAACGATCTTTTATATTCACTTCTTGAGAACAACAAGTACGCTGGACTCAAGCTATAGGGAAATAAATATTTTCCATGAAAACGTAGACTTCAGTGAAACAAAGGAATAGTCATGCACAAAATAATGGATACACGTGCTTCAGATAACATAATCCATCTCTTTTCTATAACTTCCGCACATACCTTGAGAAAAATTGATGTCCCCATTCTAAGAATTGAACTATTCCGATCCAGTCTCATGCATTCAGGAGTACCCTCTGGAACACATTACCAGAAAACATGCAAGAATGTCTCAGCTTTACAATAGTCAAGATGGAGTATAACACATCTCATGAACCAGTTAGCTATTCTACTACCTAGCACTCACCTCAGTCACTAAGACATTTAAATAATGATTTAAACTATTTGGCATGAAACATACTTAACACATTTTTTCTTTAAAGTGATATTTGATATTAACATTGTTGAATTATTGGTGTTGATTCATGTATAATTCATGTGTAGTACAGACCATCTTACTACGAGGGTGGGATATGAAAAACGAATATGCGTTACTTATTGCACATCATTGTAAACACAATTTGTTCTTTGCTTGTTCTCTTTCTGTCTTTCAGTGTGCATACTACTTTCAAATGCACATACACCTTGATATCATAAACGAGATTTGACAAGACAGAATGGAGTATTGCAACGGAAATGATAGATAAGACAGTATGAAACCCTCAAAATATGTTTGTTATCGCTTGTTTGGGGATTTTCTTTTTGTTGTTGTTGTGTGTGTGTCTATGTTGTTTTGTGTGCGTGCGTGGTGTGTGTGTGTGTGTGTGTGTGTGTACTTGCGTGTATGCGTATATGCGTGTGTTTGTGCGTGTGTGTGTGCGCGCGCTCGCATGCGTGCGTGCATACGTGTGTGTGTGTGTGTGTGTGTGTGTGTGTGTGTGTGTGTGTGTGTGTGTGTTGTGTGTGTGTGTTGGTTTCGTTGTTGTTGTTGTTGCTGTTGTTTTCTTTTGTTTTTCCTTGCTTCCTTGTTTGCATTTGTTGATTCTTGTATTCGTTTAGTTTTTGTTTGTTTGTTTGTTGTTGGTTGGTTGGTTGTTTGTTTGTTGGTTGGTTTGTTGGTTTGTTTGTTTGTCGGTTGGTTTGTTGGTTGGTTGGTTTGTTTGTTTATTTGTTTGTTTGTTTGAAATAACAAATACACAGAAATGTAAAGAGAAGCATCAAAAGAAAAGCAAACCAAGCATGAGTTGGCTGTGTAGCCTTATCATAATTACCTTTTCCTTCCCTCCATCACCTTTCCCCCTTCCCCCTTCCCCCTTCCACTTTCCCTCCTCCCTTTCTCAAGACTATGATAGGCAGTTTGCCAACAATACATGTATATCGCACAATGAATGACCTGCATCACCACGACCTCGTATGCTGTTCATTACTGAACCTTACGTAGTGCTGAGAGAATCTGGAATGAAAAGGAGTGTGGTCGTGAGGGTTGCTGTGTGCAGAGCAGGGGTGGGTGTTTGTAATAGGTTTAAGTATGGTTTGGGCAAAATTCATGAATCACTTTTTTCAACATATGAACATTCATTTATACATATGATCTGATCTAGTTCTCTTGTATTGTATACTTCACATCGCAAATGGATTGTATTGTTGACCTTGTTCATTCCGTGTTTCATCTGTTGCTGTAGAAATTGTCTGTTTCATTGTTGTATATAGACTGCAGGCCATTGTTGATGGTATAAGCAAAGTGGCATTGTAATTTAAAGGAAGTTAAATAACAACAACAAAAATGTCTCTTCTTCTCCCGTCATGTATATATATATATATATATATATATATATATATATATATATATATATATATATTGGTGTGTGTGTGTGTGTGTGTGTGTGTGTGTGTGCCTGTGTGTGTGTCTGTGTGTGTGTCTGTGTGTTTTCATATGTGTGTGTGTATGTGTGTGTGTGTGTTCATAAATGCGTGTGTGTATGTGTGTTCATATATATATATATATTATATATATATATATATACATGTATAATATATATGTGTGTGCGTGTGTGTGTGTTCATATATATATATAATATATATATATATATATATATATATATATATATATATGTGTGTGTGTGTGTGTGTGTGTGTGTGTGTGTGTGTTTGACTGTGCTTAAAATAATCATCAATTTGTCAAATAGAGTTTAGCATTACTAAATACATTCAAGTGTGGTACATTGTCTGTTTATATAGCAAGCACTATTTAACTATCTATGTTACTTTCCATGTCATAGTTTTGGAATTGTGTTTCATCTTGTTCTTATAAACTGTGAATGTTAATATCAATGAGCGCCTATCTCACCTTTCCAACATTCACATGGTCTTGTTACGTCTTTTTGTTTTCCTTTGTCTTTCCTTGGGTCTTATGAACTAATATCAACTCACACACACATCCATATCAAATTTGATGAACCACATTAAAATGCTGGACTTGACAGTGAAAAATATTCTAAAATGACACAAAAAAATAGAAGCACCAGCATCACCATTCATACGAACGAAACTTGGAAGTCAATAGCTTGGCCCTCAGCCTTCCATCTTGACTATGACAGAACATCTCCTTAGCGTGTCCTGAGATATTCAATAAAGTAGCTGCTTAGACAGCACGTAGATGCAGGAAAATCAGGTTACGTAACTCTCATGATGCCTGGCTGTCAATGGTGGGATTCTTTGTCATGTTAGTGTGGCCACTGTTGTGTTTTTTCCCACAGATAGCATACATTTCGTAGAAGATGAATGACTCGTCTCCCTACTAATCCTGGGAACGTGTCTGAAGATGTTTTTGTCTAGACAAGAGCTACCATCCCGTAGACAATTATGTAAATGA
>CM060311.1:79884306-79899306 GCA_030674185.1 Monoplex corrugatus | reverse complement strand
TCAGTCCGTTCTATTCCCAGAGACCTATGAAAACAGTGGTCACAGAGGACATACATGGAACCAAGTGATACGTGTAAAGCAATTATCTCCATCCCTACCGCTTTGAATGATGAATAACCACAGATCTGTTGTGACGAAATCGTCTGGACATTCATCTTGGATTAGGTCTTGTTTGGGGTAAATGTTGCACACTACTAGCACGAAGAGGCACAGTGCCTTTTCTTTTCGTTCTTGGCGTATATGAGCAAACATCACACTCTGATACAATTCATACAATTTCATGGACACAAACATTCTCTGAAATGTATTACTAACAACAAACCACAACATTTGATATTTGTACATTAATGAAAGCAAAACCTTGTGATATATATTTTGTAGAACTTAGGCAAACTGTTACTGTTGTCACGAATTAGTTACTAGTTATTTTTTTCTCGCAAGATAGAGAGCTATTGACCAGGTCCATTTTTTTCTCTTTTATTTTTCGTTCATGTTGCTGTTGTGTTTATTTATTTATCTGTTTGTTTATTCGTGTATTTATTTATTATTTATGTTTTTGTTTCTGTAACATTTTCATGTTAGTTTTCGCCAGCTAAGAAGATAGCATGGTGTTTTTTGATACTTCATTTCAACTTATATCAATAGGCATGGATGAAAATGACATTTCAACAGTACATGTATGCAGTCCAAAATGAACTGGAACCAGAGGAAGCAAAATTACAGATCCAAGCTGTCCTAAAAAAAAGCGCAAGCAAACAAGAACAGAACAAGCAAACAAACACAGACAAGCAAGAATACAAAAGAAAGCAACAACAGACAAGCAAACAAACAAGCAATCAAACAGACAAGCAAACAAAACAAAAGACAAGCAACAAACGCAACAAACAAAATTAAAGTACAAGAGGGGAGAGATCGCATGTTTTTCTTTCAATAATATTTTTATGTTATGAATATATTACAATTTGACACTCTTTATGGACTGGGGTCAGGTAAGTGCAGAAAAACGTCCAGGTGGACTTGTCAGGGGAATTCAACGTCAGCTTATGGAAAACATTAAAGGAATGAAGTGAACTTTTTTCAGTAACCTATCTCATTCTATTTTGCATGACTGCCTCCCGGATTAGCAATGTGTTGGCTATTTCATCTTCTTCAGGTGCCTTGCCGCATGACGTTGGCGATCATAGACTTCCATCTGTCTCTGTCTCTTGTTGCCTCAAGCATCTCTTCCACCTCCTTGTCTTCAGCCACTCTGCAAGTCCGTCTAGTATCTTCTCCCTGGGTTTACCTGGTGCTCTCTTTCCCTCCTGCTTTCCCGTTGTAACCAGGTACTCCAATTCCCCTTTCCTCATAAAATGGCCTATAAATGTTGCCTGTCTTTTCCTAATCTTCGTTATGAATGATCTACTTGTGTCTGCTTCCATCAAGACTGTCTCATTTGTTTTCTTTGCTGTCCATGGAACTCTCAACATTCTTCTTAGAAACCATATCTTGGCTGCCTTAATCTTGTTCTGGCTTTGCTTGTTGACTGTCCACGCCTCACAACCGTACAACAGTATTGGTTCTATATACTTAGCTTTTATTGAGACATTCCCCAGTTAGCTTTGATAGTCTGATGTAGATGAGTTGATTTACCCAATTTTTGATTCATACTGTCAGACACACAGGGGAGGGATTTTATCTCCAAATTGACAAGGTGGTACGGTAAGGACATTCTTAATATATGCAGTATGTAGATTTGATAATAAGCTCAAAGTCTGACAACATCTGTGATTGCTTTCCCATTCAGAACACTGATTCCTGAGACCCAACAACACTCGTTTTAGACTGCGTGTTTTTTTCACGATATATCTTGGGGTTTCAATACTCTCGGTACAAAATCCTAAGAAAGACTAAACACCCCTATTCTCACGTAGACTGGATGACTAGTAGAATGACGTAACTTTATAAATGTGATCTATATCGAAAAATAATGGGCACAGACCTTTGGAATCCAAAGAAAGACTGCCAAACACAATTCGTACGAAGACTAGAAGACTGCAGAAACTTGATAAACATGTATGGTGTATATTGAGAAATAATGGATGCAGACGAGTTTTTGACTCAGAATCTGCTGTTACGTGGATGTTCCGAAACTGGTATTGAGTGATGCATTGCTGTACCAAGTTGTTTCAGAATTCAACTAAAACGAATTAAGGTTATTTTTTAACGTGAAACTTCAAATGTGACAAAGGTCAAGTTTACGAATAAATTGCAGTCTTGATCACGTCAACAGTATTCTCTACACCTACCCCCTGTATCGCCATTCATACCAAAGAGAACTGCAAGTCAACAAAATCAGCCGTCTTGGCACACAGCCACCCTTGGTAAGACCGGAAATCTCGTTAGCACGCAGACAAAACAGCGCCAAGATAACGTGCTTATTCAATGACTGGGTGAAGGGAAATCCTGTTACATGTTTCCTAGTGATGCGTGACTGTGAATAGTGGAGTTGTCTGCCATGTCTGTTTGAGCAATACTGAGTAATTTTCCACAGACAAGAGACGCTCTTCAAGACATGGACTGATCTGTTTAGAAAATTTTGGAAGTATGTTATATGGGCATGCTGCACTTTCTGATAAACAAAAAAAAATGTTGCCTAAGGACTGATTGAGTCGGAATATTCCTTTGAAAGAAGTAGTCAAAGAAACTGGTTCTTATCAGTATTAGGTCGCAGTGTGTGTGTGTGTGTGTGTGTGTGTTGTGTGTGTGTGTGTTGTGTGTATGTGTTCGTTCGTTGTTCTATAATTTAACGTCTTTTCACTATAAGTGATTGTGTGTATGTTGTGTGGTGTGTGTGTGTGTGTGTGTGTGTGTGTGTGTGTGTGTGTGTGTGTGTGTGAGCGTGTGTCTGTGTGTGTGTGCATATGTGTGTATGTGTGTATGTGCGTGTGTGAGTGAGTGAGTGAGTGTGTGTGTAGTGTGTGTGTGTACGTGTGTGTGTGTGTGTGTGTGTGTGTGTGTGTGTGTGTGTTGTGTGTGTGTGTGTGTGTGTGTGTGTGTGTGTGTGTTGCGTTGTTGTGCGTGCGTGTATGTGTGTGTGAAATATTGAAACCTCTTTTTGTTTATAACTATATCAGGATACCCTTTTGAACTATTTTTGATGGACTCTTCCTTTTCATTAATACATTGTTTTCCTTTCATTTTTTCTTTCTATAATACCTTGCTCTGAGCTTCTCTCGGGGAAATTTGGATGCATTTCTTCGTAATATACTGGACTGTGGATGGTAGGTTTCGTACTTTATTTCTTTTAACGTCTCTTCATACATGTGCTTTCAGACGAGGATGGCGGATTTACTTGTCATGTGTGTGTAAGTAGTATTGTGTTCCTGTGTAATTTACCAGACAAGACACATTTGTCAGAAGACCAAGGACCCCTCCTCCAGCTAACCCTTGATACGTGTCTGGAGAATGTACCATGGGGAAATGACTGTATGCCAATACGCAGATATATAAATGACGTTCACTTAGGTCAGGGTGTTCGGGGACGTGGAACCAGATGGAAAGGAAATGTTAGGAAGTACAGCTAAACATAGCAATTATGACCAATGCTCTCCTTATTTCTGTCTTTCCGTCTGTCTGTCTGTCTGCCT
This sequence comes from Monoplex corrugatus, assembly GCA_030674185.1. Taxonomy (NCBI): domain Eukaryota; kingdom Metazoa; phylum Mollusca; class Gastropoda; order Littorinimorpha; family Ranellidae; genus Monoplex; species Monoplex corrugatus. Next base: position 79,895,677 of record CM060311.1, on the reverse strand, counting down.
CTCTCTCTCTCTCTCTCTCTCTCTCTGTATCTTGCTTGCTCTCACGTTCTATTATCTGCCCCCATCTCATCTCTCTCTCTCTCTTCTCTCTCTCTCTCCCTCTCTCTCTCTCTCCCTCTCTCTCTCTTGTAAAAAAGATGACCCAAGCAAACATCTTTTATGGACGGTAGAGAGTGAACCCAAGGCCCTTAAGCACACGTTGGTCAAGAACAGGCATGAGTGATGGACCTTCGTTGCTTCCCCACATGACATTGCCACAATGGGTAAGATGTTGTCCTCAGGGTGAAAACATGATCAAGGAACTGTATACAGTCTGGGTGCTGTATGTTATTCAATTCCTACAATGAGTCTTTGCTGCTCTGCACGCTTGACACAAACGTCTGCAAAATCGAAGGCAATGGTGGAATCAGTTCCAAAACGGAATCAGTCTGTTCTATTCCCAGAGATCTATGGAAATAGCAGTCACAGAGGACCAGCATTGAACCAAGTGATACGTGTAAACAATTATCTCCGTCCCTGCTACTTTGAATGATGAATAACCATAGATCTGCTGTGACGAAATCGTCTGGACATTCATCTTGGATTGGGTCTTGTTTGGGGTAAATGTTGCACACCACTAGCAAGAGACGAGGCATTGTATTTTATTTTTTGTTTTGTTATTGGTTCAGGTGTATATGTACAAACATCATACTCTGATACAATTCATACAATTTCATGGACAGTAAAGTTTCTCTGAATTGCATTACTAATAGCAAACCACGATATTTGATATATTTTGTATATTACTGAAAGCAAACCCCATTGTTTGATATATATTGTAGAATGCATGCAAAGTATGATTATTGTCACGGGTTAATTACTAGTTGTTTAGTTTACTACAAGATAGTGAGTTATTGACAAGGTCCTGTTTTCCGTTTTTCTTTTCTTTTTTTTTTCTTTTTTTTTTCTTTAAAGTTGTCATTGTGTTCAGTTTGTTTTGTTATTGTAACATTTTCATGTTAGTTTTCGTCCCGTATGGATGTGATGTGTGTGTGTGTGTGTGTGTGTGTGTGTGTGTGTGTGTGTGTGTGTGTGTGTGTGTGTGTGTGTGTGTGTGTGTGTGTGTGTGTTGTGTGATACGTCATCTAAACTTAGATCAATAGGCATGAACAGAAATGACATTTTAGCAGTATCCAGTCCATAATGATGTGGAACCAGATGAAGCAAAAACTTACAGACCCCATCCGCCTTAAAACAAACAAACTAACAAACAAGCAAGCAAGTGATGGAACAAGCAAACAGACAAACAAACAAACAAACAAACAAACAGACGAAATCAAAGTACAAAAGTGCAGATATGGTATGCTTTCCTTGCAGTATTCTTTTGTTTGTGTGTGTGTGTGTGTATGTGTGTGTGTGTGTGTGTGTGTGTGCGTGCGTGGTTGTGTGTGTGTGTGTGTGTGTGTGTGTGTGTGTGTGTGTGTGTGTGTGTGTGTGTGTGTGTGTGTGTGTGTGTGCGTGTGTTGTGTGTGTGTGTGTGTGTGTGTGTGTGTGTGTGTGTGTGTGTGGTGTGTGTGTGTGTGTGTGTGTGTGTGTGTGTGTGTGTGTGTGTGTGTGTGTGTGTGTGGTGTGGTGTGGTTGTGTGTTATGAACATACTAGAATTTAACGTTTTTGGCAGACGAGGATCAGGTAAGGGTAGAAAAACATCCAAGTAGACTTGTAGGGTAACTCAACGTCAGCTTACGTAAAACGTATTAAAACGAATGAAGTGACTTTTTTTTCAATAACCTATTCTCCTTCTATTTTGCATGCATATGGCACCCTGCTAGCCAGATTAACATTGTGTTGGCCGTCTTCTTGGCTTTTATTCACACATTCCACATCTAGCTTTGATAGTCTGGTGTAGATGATTTAATTTATCCACGTTCTGATTCATACTATCAGACACACAGGGGGGCTTTTATCTCCAATTTGACAAGGCGGTACGGTAACGACATTCTTATTATATGCAATATGTAGATTTGATACTAAGCTCAAAGTCTGACGACATATGCAATTGCTTTCCCATTCAAAACACTGGCTACTGAGACCCAACAACACTCCTGTTTTAGACTACCTATTTTTTCCACGATATATCTCGGATGTTTCAATGTTCTCGGTACAAAATCCTAAGAAAGACTAAACACCCCTATTTTCACGTAGGCTAGATGACTCGTAGAATGACGTAACTTTATAAATGTGGTCTACATTGAAAAATAATGGGCACAGACCTTTGGAATCCAAAGAAAGACTGCCAAACACAATCGGTACGAAGACTAGAAGACTGCAGAAACTTGATAAACATGGTGTATATTGAGAAATAATGGATGCAGACGAGTTCATGACTCAGAATCTGCTGCTACGTGGATGTTCCGAAGCTGATATTGAGTGGTGCATTGCTGTACCAAGTTGTTGCGGAATTCAAGTAAAACTAATTAAGTTTTTTTTTACGTGAAACTTCAATGTGACAAAGGTCAAGATTACAAATAAATTTCAGTCTTGATCACATCAACAGTACTCTCTACACTTTTGAAATCTACCCCTGTATCGCCATTCATACAAGAGAACCTGCAAGTCAACAACATCAACTATCTTGGCAGACAGCCACCCTAGGTAAGACAGGAAATCTCGTTAGCACGCAGACAAAAATAGCGCTAAGATCACGTGCTTATTCAGTGACTGGGTGAAGGGAAATCCTGTTACATGTTTCCTGGTGATGCGTGACTGTGAATAGTGGAGTTGTCTGCCATGTCTGTTTGAGCAATACTGGGTAATTTCCCACAAAGAAAAGACGTTTGCTAGGACAAGGACTGATATGTCTACACAGCTTTGAAAGTATGCTGTCTGGGCAAACTGCACCTTCTCATAAACATTATATTGAAATGAAGATCGAAAGAATGCTGTCTAAGGAGTGGTCAAGTCAGGCTATTTCTTTAAATGAAGTGACGAAAGAAACTGGTTCTTATCAGTCTTGGGTCACTGTGTAGGTGTGTAAATGTGTTGTGTGTGTGTGTGTGTGTGTGTGTGTGTGTGTGTGTGTGTGCGCGCGTTTCTGTGTGTGCTTGCGTGTGTGTGTATGTATGTGTGTGTGTGTGCGTGTGTGAGTGTGAATGTGTGTATGCGTGCGTGCGTGTGTGCGTTTGTACATATGTGTGATGCGCGCGCGCGCACGCGCGTGTATATGTATATATTTGTGTGTATGTGTGTGTGGTGTGTGTGTGTGCGTGTGTGTGTGCGTGTGTGTGCGTGCTGTGTGTGTGTGTGTGTGTGTGTGTGTGTGTGTGTGTGTGTGTGTAATGCTGAAACAACGTTTCGTTTATAATCATGAGGATACCCTTTTCAATTGTTTATTTATGTACTCTTCCTTTTCGTTAGTACATTGTTTTCCTTTCTTTTCTTCTATAAGACATTTCTCTGAGCTTCTGCCAAGGAAAACTTGGATGCATTTCTTCTTAATCTACGAGGCTGTGAATGGCGGGTTTACTTGTCATGTGTGTGTAAGTAGTATTGTGATCCTGTGTAATTTACCACACAAGACACATTTGTCAGAAGACCAAGGACCTCTCCTCCAGCCTACCCTTGATACGTGTCTGGAGAATATACCGTGGGCAAAATGACTGTATGCCCATACGCATTATGAAAACGAGGATTTCTTTAGGTCAGAGTGTTGGTGAGACATGGTACCAGACGGAAGGCAAATGTTACGAAGAACAGCTAAATGCAGTTATTAATACAAATGCTCTCTCTGTCTCATTCTCTTATTTCATATCCTCCTAAATAACATTTGTTCTTATTCTTGTTCTGTCTGTCTGTTTGTCTGTCTGTCTGTCTGCCTCTCTCTGTCTCTGTCTCTGTCTCTGTCTCTCTGTCTCTCTCCCTCTCTCTCTCTCTCACACTCACTCGTACCCATCTCTCTCTGTCTTTCACTCTCTCTGTCTCTCTCTTTCTTTTTCTGTCTGTCTCTCTGTCTCCCTGTCTCTCTTTTTCTGTCTCTCTGTCTGTCTGTCTCTGTCTCTCTCTGTTTCCTTGTCTCTGACTCTCTGTTTCTCGTTCTCTGTCTGTATCTGTCTGTGTCTGTCTGTCTGTCTCTCTTATCCTTCTCTCTCTCTCTTTCTCTCTCTCTCTCCCTCCCTCCCTCCTTCTCTCTCTCTCTCTCTCTCGGTGTGTGTTGGTGTGTTGGAGGTGAGAGAGAGTGAGCGAGCAAACCAGCGAGCGAGAGAGAGAGAGAGTATGTGTGTATGTGTGTGTGTGTGTGTGTGTGTGTTGTGTGTGTGTGTGTGTGTGTGTGTGTGTGTGTGTGTGTGTGTGTGTGATAGTGAGGCAGAGAGGGAGCATTAACAAACAAAAAAAAGTGGGAAATCTTGTTAAAAGCTTTTGAGACTTTTTTTGTTTGTTTGTTATCCTACTAATAGAAACATGCCTGGTGAAAAGTTAACCGGATGGTTGGCGTCAGCAGTATTGTGAACGAGATGAAGAACAGGTGACGAACATGTTTCATCCACGTTTTTCGGATAAAACAACAACAACAACAACAAACAAAAACAAGCAAACAAAACAAAACAAACAAAAAATCAGACACTCTTACACCGCTCTGTCATGGATACTACCTGAGGAAAAGAAACAACAAAAAGAGCAGCCCAAGTCGAATCTGGTGAGACAACAATCAACAAAAATAAGAATAAAGATAAAGATTAAAATAAATGAATGAATGAATGAATGAAGAAATAATAAACAAATAAATAAATAAACGAATGAATAAATAATAAATAAATAAATAATAAATAAATAAATAAATGAATAAATACATAGAAATTATTAGGGAGTTGAGGAGAGAAGATCAGAAAACATGGGTTAAGTTATGCTGGCTCAGTCACTATCGTTTTGGCTGCAGGAGATAGGCTGATGTTTTACGCTACACTTGGAGCAAAGATGGCAGAGTGAGTGAATGAGTGTCTGTCTAATTGATTACGTCTACATATTGTCCCTTCTTTTTTTCTGAACTTCTATTCAGGTATTCAAATAGTAACCCAAGTGTAGACGATTGAATCTGACCACACCTTTCCATCCAGTCTATGAATTTGCCGATCTTTCTTCAGTTCAACACCCAGACGTTCTGTTGACCTTATCATCTAGTTTGGGGATTACTACCATCTCTTTAATTTATGAACCAGTGTCATAGATAATAGTAAATAGGTTAATCTTGACCTAATTGTGAAAGTCAATGTTTATTGAAAAAAATGCAAAGTGCAAAATGACTGAGCCAATTCACTGATCAGCGCCTGGAACAGAATGTATCGATAAGGTAATTCAACTTCTTGGAAATTATTAGAGGAATGTGTGTTTGTGACACTTGTGTTCGAATCGAAGGAAAGGCGTAGAAGAGTGGGGATGGGCAGTTGTTAATCTAATACTGACAAATAGTCTAACAGTGTCTGATGGGAGATGGGGGTTATTTTCTCCTTTGAATGACAAGAAAAATTGTACGCCCCATACAAGGGAATGGTAAGAGCCAGTTTCACAAAACGTAACAAAATTATGCTTGTTTTGTTGTCTGTTCTCGTGTAGAGTGTTGATAAAGCAGTGTTTCTGTCTCTTTTTGTCTGGCTGACTGGCTAGCCTGTTGACCGGCGATGTCCTGGTAAATCAGTCAGTGTTTCTATCTCTGCAAGAAAAAATATACATCCCACACAAAGGAATGGTATGACCATTTCCGAAATGTAACAGAATTATGTTTGCTTTGTAGTCTGTTCTCATGTAGAGTGTTGACAAAACAATTTTCTGTGTTTTTTGTCTGGCTGGCTGGCTGGCTGGCTGATTTTGTGGCTGGGTCTGGCGGCTGGCTGGCTGACCATATGTGTCCTGGTGAATCAATCAGTGCTTCTATCTGCAAGTAAATGCGTTAGTCTGTTAGTTTGTCTATCCACTTTTTCCTATTTGCTGTATGTATGAGTCCAACTGTGGGTTTGTCTGGGCTGTCTATTTGATTTCTTTCTGTTGTTCTCTGCATAATTAACTCTTTGTCAGTCATGCCTTTGTCTGATTGCGTGTCCCTCTACAAACAACAATGGAAATCAAAGAAATCAAGATACCACATCATTAAATGTTATATCTTAAAAAAAAAACAACTATATAATATATATATATATATATATATATATATATATATATAACAAAAAAAAAAAAAAATACAATATATATATATATATATTATATATATATATATAAATCTGCATAAGTTTTATTCACAAAATAGAGAAATCAAAACACTCAACCAATGGAATTCTGTTCACAAAGAAAAGTAAAGTAATTAAACATCCCACAAACGTATAGAATGTTACCAAACATTAATAGATGCCATTGAAACAAATCCACAGCACCATCTGCTAAAGACCAAACAACAGTGCTGATGAAAACTAGCAATACTTTGAGCATGCATGAGAGAGAGAGAGAGACAGACAGGCAGAAGACAGACAGAGCGAGAGAGACAGAGAAACAGAGAGACAGAGTGAGACAGAGACAGAGAGACAGAGAGGCAGTGAGGCAGAGAAACAGAGAGGCAGGCAGGCAGGCACGCAGGTAGGCACGCAGGCAGACGCAGACAGACAAACATACAGATGGACGGACGGACGGGTAGGCAGACAGACAGACAGACAGACGGAGACACAGGGGGGGGGGGGGGTGGAGAGATAGGGGGGGTGTTGAACATTCATATATGAGAGAGAGAGAAAGCTACAGACAGACAAACAGAGAGACATAGACAAACAGGCAGACAGAATGAGACAGACAGACAGAGCCATACAGACAGAGCCAGACAGACAGACAGACACCATACAGAGACACAGAGACAGTGGCTGAGCGTCAGAGAGAGACAGACAGACAGAGAGACAGAGACAGAGAAGAACACATACGTTGAAAACACAGGTGTCACTCAACGATAATAGTAGTAGGTCCCACTGGAAGTAAATAAGAGAGAGAAAAGCAGAAGAGACAGAACACAGAAAACAGAGACAGAAGACAGAGAGACAGAGAGAGACAAGACAGAAGACAGAGAGAGAGAGAGGGACAAAGACAGAGAGAGAGAGAGAGAGAGAGAGAGGGGGGGTGTTGGAGAATGGAAAGAAGAAAATTGGACAGACAGATAGACAGACAATCACATAGCCAGACAGACAAACTATCAGAATAGACAAAAAGACAAACAGACAGGCAGACACAGACAGACAGACAAAATAACAGACTAGGAAAAAAAAAGACAAGCAGACAGGCAAACACGCAGACACGCAGACAGATAGAGACATTATGTACAGACAGAGGCCAGACAAACGAATAGGCGGGGGAGATGCATTCTGCAGATTTCACACGTTTCTCTTGTTCCATTCCATGGCTTTCAACAACATCATTGCCACAACGAGTTTGCATCCCCTTCTACCTGCTGCTGCATGCTGCTGTCCTGTCTTGCTCTGTCTCTGTCTCTGCCCTGTCTGTCTGTCCTGTCTGCTCTCTCACTTGTGTCTCCTGTCTCTCTGTCTTTGTCTCTGTCTCCCCCCCCTCATCTCTCTCTCTTCTCTCTCTCTCTGTCTCTCTCCCTCTCTGTCTTCTCGTCTCCTCTCTCCTCTTGTCTCTCTGTCTCTCTGCTTGTCTCGTCTCCCCTCCCCTCCTGTCTTTCTTTTTTTCTGTCTCTCTCTTCCATCTCTTCCTCTTCTTCTCTCGTCTGTCTTTTGTCTGTCTGTCTTCTGTCTGTCTGTCTTGTCTGTCTGTCTGTCTGTCTGTCTCTTCTCTTCTCTCTGTTTCTCTCTCTTCTTTTCTCTGTCTCTGTCTGTCTGTCTGTCCAAGGTTGCAGTCTACCCTCTTTGTCTGTCTGACTCTCTCTCTCTCCCTCTTTCTATCTCTCTTTCTCTCTCCCCCTCTCTCTCTGTCTGTCTGTCTCTCCTCCCTTTTCTGTCTCTTGTCTCTGTGTCTGTCTCTGTCTCTGCCTCTCTCTCTCTCTTTGTCTCCCCCCTCTCTTCCCTCTTTTTCTTTTTTTCTCTTTCTTGTCTCTGTCTTCTGTCTGTCTCCCTCTCTCTCTCTCTCTCTCTATCTGTGTGTGTGTGTGTGTGTGTGTGTGTGTGTGTGTGTGTGTGTGTGTGTGTGTGTGTGTGTGTGTGTGTGTGTGTGTGTATCTCTGCTTCTCTCTAAGTCTGTCTGTCTGTCTGTCTTCTCTCTCTCTCTCTCCCTCTCTCTCTCTCTCTTTCTATATACACATATATAGTTATATACATACATATATATATATATATATATATATATATATAATACCTGTACACACACTTACACACACACACACACACACACACACACACACACACACACACACACACACACAATATATATATATATATATAATAATACATACATATAAATCTTATATATATATATATATATATATATATATATTGTGTGTGTGTGTGTGTGTGTGTGTGTGTGTGCTTCTCTCGTCTCTCTTTTTCTTTCTTCTTTCTGTCTATGTCTGTCTGTATGTATGTCTCTCTCTCTCCCTCTCTCTCTCTTTCTCTCTCTCTCTCTCCCCACTCTCTCTTTTCCTCTCACACACATACCCTAACCGTTCCCTTGCACTATTTCCCTGTTTTCCATTCATAACGTCTCTCTCTCGTCCGATCCCGCATCCACTGGAAGGTGTCTGTGTTGTCAGCAACGTCGTTTGACAACACGTTTTCGCCTTGAGCTGATGAGCGAATGATTGGCACAGCTTTGGCTGCTTCTGCTGGTTTTCCTGCCTCTCTTTCTTTCTTTCTTTCTTCTTTCTTTCTTTTTTCTTCTTTGTCTTTCTGTCTGTCTGTCTTCTTTCTTTCTTTCTTCCTTTTAATGTTTCATTTTTCTTCCTCTTCTGCTCTTGTCTGTTTCCTTTCCTCATTTCCTTATCATCTTCCACACCATTCTTGCATATCTGCTAACACACACACACACACACACACACACACACCACGCCACAGCACGCACGCACCACACACACACACACACACACACACACACACACACACACACACACACACACACACACACACACACATAAGAAGGAATCGTAAAGAAAGCAGCAGTGAATGGATGGAATGAATGAATGAATGAATGAATGAATGAATGAATGAATGAATGAACGAATGATATGAATGAATGAATATGAATGAATGATTGAAAGTGATTGAATGAATGAATGAATGATTGAATGAATGAATGAATGAATGAATGATAAAACAAAACCATGGAATAAAGGCAGAAAGATACAGAAAATGAAAGAAGGAGTACAGAAAAAAGACAACAGAAAAGCAGAAAGATAATAAAACATAAAAAGACATAATTAATGAGCATAACAATGACAATGAGACTTAGATTTATATAAGCAGAAATTGTTAGGTAACAATCTACGTTGCACATCTACATATCTGCCTAAAGACTAAAGTACAAGAGAAAAACTTGATAAATCAATGAATGAAAATTTAAGTAAAGATTGGGGGAATACATTATGCTGAAAGCAAAATACTTCCATTTCATACCCCCGTCCCACCGCTAGAAAAATGAAATTAAGAACAGGAACAGCTCCAACACATCATTATCATCATCAGGTGCCTTGCCGCATGGCGTTGGCGATCATGGATCTTCCTTCCATCTCTATCTCTCGTTGCCCCTAGCATCTCCCCCACCCTCCCCATCCCCAGCCACTCTGCAAGTCCATCCAGCATTTCTCTCCCTGGGTCTACCTGGTGCTCTTTCCCTCCTGCTTTCCCGTTGTGACCAGGTGCTCAAATTCCCTTCCTCATAAAATGGCCTATAAATGTTGCCTATCTTTTCCTAATCTTCCTGTATTTGTGTTTTGCCTCCATCAAGACTGTCTCGTTTGTTTTCTTTGCTGTCTATGGAACTCTCAACATTCTTCTTAGAAACCACATCTCCACTTCCTCAATCTTGCTCTGGCTTTGCTTGCTGACTGTCCACGCCTTCGCATCCGGACAACAGTATTGGTTCTATATAACATTCAAGGACTCTCTTTCTGATGTAAATTGATAAGCATTTGTTGGTAAGAATGCTTGTAATCTTCTCGAATGCTCAACACAGCTATGTAAAAATATTTGACTGAACGGCATCAATGATTTCCATTTATTATAAAAGTTTCTTTTTTTTCAAACTTCTTTTCAGCTCCTTTTACACAAGACACAAAGACAAACACAAAAGTAGAAAACGTAAATTATAATGATAATAACAAGAAAAGATTTAACAAAGTTAACATACATGCTGTTTAAGTATCAAAACGTTAGTTATACAGGTCATATAAGGACAAAACTACCACACATGGCCCCACTTCATCCATCATATCTTCTTGGACACACAAGCTGCACGTCATATTCATCATCAACAGGTGCACTGCCGCATGGCGTTGGCGATTATGGACTTCCATCTGTCTCTATCACTTGTTGCCTCAAGCATCTCTTCCACCCTCTTTGTCCCCAGCCACTATGCAAGTCCGTCTAGTATCTTCTCCTGGGTCTACCCGGTGCTCTCTTTCCCTCCAGCCTTCTCGTTGTGGCTAGGTGCTCCAATTCCCCTTTCCTAAAAAAAAATGGCCTGTAAATGTTGCCTGTCTTTTCCTAGTCATATTAACATGTGAAAAAAGGAGGCTGGGGATGGTGGGGGTAGGTTCCACGTACAGAGGAGTAAGGATGGAACACAGCTGCAGAGCCACTTTATACTTACCTTAATGAAGTATAACCACAGTACAGGTATAGCCATTAACCCCACACCTGTAAGCTATTCTCGGATATCATGCCAGGTATATTCATAGGATCCTGAAGCCATCTTCAGGATGGGCCTTGTAATGGGCAGAAGATGGGGGAGACAGAGAGATGATATGAGTGGAAAGCATAAAAAGTGGTAAAGGATGGTTTGAAAGAGAGAGAAGTTCTTGCAGCAGGCAGAGAGAATGCGCAGTTGTTGAGAATAGATGGCCATGTTCCCCAACCCTTCCCTTTCTGGAAGATCTGACATGAGTAGGGAAAAGGAGGAAGGGTGAGAATAGACAGGATGGATACTGTTAGAGTTATACTTGGAATAGCTCACTTGGGATAGATCTAATTGTATTTACATTCCCATAACACACCTGAGCCCAAAACACACAAAATCTTTCAATCTTCTAGAAGCGTTCTAAATGTTAAAATCATTTCAAGTTTACACACTTTCTAGAGGAAACTTTTCACACAGTTAAAACTTTTGAAAATGCTTCCAGGACAACGAAACGTTTATGCGCATAGGCCCTGATTTCCACCCCACCAACATTCCAAGACAAAAGTGGCCATAGCTTCCAGTCGA
>CM060311.1:79864306-79866806 GCA_030674185.1 Monoplex corrugatus | reverse complement strand
CCCTTGCTAAGGAGGCAGCCAGAGAAGAACAACCTAACAACAGCATCAGCTACAGTGAGAAGAGGAGCACATCAGGGCGCTTTCCAAAGCCGAGACGACACAGGGATAACTACCACCTGTTGTCTAGAGAGCAGCAAGTTGTCCTGGTGAGGCTGCGCACTGGTCACAATAGGCTGAACAGCCAAAATGTACCGCAAACTAAAGCTGGCGCCCTCCCCAACCTGTCCTGGGTCAGGAAGACCAAACCACAGGGGCATATACCCAAAGATGTCCCTTCATCAGGTGGCAAGACAGGATGTGTGGCCGGCAGACAACCCAAAACTCCATGCTGCAGACAGGAGCTGGAAAAGAGGATCTCGATCATTGTGTAGCAGCGTACGCCAAAAGAGAGAAGAAGAAGCAAAGTTCAGACTATAGGACAACCAATGGTTGTGGTGTAACGGTTACGCGAGCGCAACGGACTACTGACTGAAAGATTGTGGTTTCGAATCCCCCCCCCCCCCCCCCCCCATCAGTCCCTTCAAAAATCATGGTGAGAGTGTTCGGCTCCAACTGGTTGATACCAAGAGTTGAGCATGCTATGGGCTCATTCGAAGACTGGGACCACACAGTCGAGTGCTTATCCACTTCACGAAGGTGTATGAGAGTGTTGCTTAAATATTCTGACCGCGCAACAGGTTCTGTTTCTCTTGGGCCTGGTTGACGCCTGGTAATTCTGATAGTAAACGTAAGCACAGTCCTGTCCTGCAGTCTCAGTCCTAGCTGGAACCCCATTGCTTCATGATTCTCATCGTCTTCGTCAAAATCATCCTCGTCACATTGTACAAAAGTGTGCAAGCTTCTGTGACCATTAAAGTAGAGTAGAAAATGCAAAGGGGAGAGGGGATAGGGAGCACACATAAAAATCTACCTATGTACAATGATTCCAAATTCTAGATTTTTGTTATAATTACGTGAGAATTTTCCCTGTACATAAATATTTTTTGTCAATTATCAGACGTTTTTATTTATATGGGCATCTTAAATATCTATGACTGCTTATTTTGAATCACGTGTTTTTTTCAATCAACAAGCAACACGAAAGAAATGAATACAAACAAAAAATATTGACAATAAACAAAAATTTGTATTGACACGTGCCAGGCGCCAGACATATAAATATCTTTACTGACACAATGTCATTCGTGTGTATGTGTGTGTTTGTGTGTATGAGTGTGTGTGTGTGTGTGTGTGTGTGTGTGTGTGGTGTGTGTGTGTGTGTGTTTTGTGTATGTGTGTGTGTGTGTTTGGTTTGTGTGTGTGTGTGTGTGTCTGTGTGTGTGTGTGTGTGTGTCTGTGTAAATACACGTGCACGGGAATGTGTTGGTGTGGTGTGTGTGTGTGTGTGTGTGGTGTGTGGTGTGTTTGTCTGTGTGTGTGTATGTGTGTGTGAGTGTGTATGTATGTGTGTGTGAGAGAGAGAGAGACAGAGAGAAAGAGAGGGAGAGAGACAGACTGGCAGGAAGACAGACTAGACAGGCAGACAGACAGACAGACACACAGACACACAGACAGACACACAGACAGAGATAGAGACAAAGGCAAAGAGACAGAGACAGACAGACAGAGAGTAAAATAAACAGATAGAGAATGCGTGCGCACGTATGCATGCGTGTATTGGTGTACACAAGTGCGTCTGTGCATCCGATCACGCGTGCGCATGCATGTGCGCGCGGGGATGCTTTCATGATAATACACATTTGATGAGATACGGTTTCAGAGCACCATCAATTAAGATCTCCTTTTCTCTGTTTCCTCCAGTGGCCATCTTCTCTCATTTCCTTAAGCTTCCACTCTGTTCCGAAACATTGTATGCAAAGAAAAATATGAATGGGAATCACATTTTGCTGCATGAATAGAACAAACATCCAAACAAAAGCACAGGTTTTCAATATTATGCTCTGTCAGGCGCCGGAACACTGAGATGTGTTCTTTTCTCGTTTGTTTATTTTTTGTTTGTTTGTTTGTTTGTTTGCTTTGTTTGTTTGTTTGTTTTTGTTTTCTTTTGTTTTTCAGTTGTGACCCGTTTTCACGAAATGAGTCCTAACTCGCAGGTAGCGAAAAGCGTAGAGGCCCGGAAAAGGTGTGATGGGTCTATTTTGTTAATGTTTACTTTTCGTCAAAATTGGAATATTTAATCTTTAAATTACATGTACATGCACTCAGCACTTTATTATTCAATCGGAAAATGTATTTAAAATGCGTTTTAACCAGATAACGGCAAGCTTTTTGTGTCAGAAAAAAGGATATGTAAACTTATACAAATTTAAATAACAAGACAATTCAGTAGATTTTCACACCAATTTTTTGTGTGCTATTGTGGCATGATGTGTTTTACCATGGTACAAATTTGGTGAAGATTGGTGAAGTGCAAATACCTGCTGCTAAGGTAAAACTTCACTGAAGTGGTGAAAATTTTAAAACTTGATTATCTCAAAATGGCTGTTTGCTATGTTACACA
>CM060311.1:79839306-79854306 GCA_030674185.1 Monoplex corrugatus | reverse complement strand
TAGCACAGAATTTCCAGAAGGTGGGGATACTAGTTACACTGAAAGAGCCCCCGGCAACCCAACGGGGGGGCAAGTATGGTTAATTGTCTGGGTGCAGTGAAGCCCTCTCGAACAAACTCCGAACAATAATTATGACTTCATCGTCCGCACCACCAGCTCCTAAGTCACGGCTACCGTTCTAAAGTCCTGGTTATTGTTAAGTTTTGTTTTTTCTGGTTTCTTTTTTTTTCTTCGTCTTTCTTTTTCTTCTTTTCTAGTGTTTTCTTTTTTTTTTTTTCTTTTTAATTTTTTTTCTCGGAGGAGGGAGGGGGGGGGGGAAAGCGTTAGGGTGTTCATATTTTCTTTCTGACCATCCTAGTGCCTAATTTTTCCCTCCTCCACTTCTCTCTCTCTCTCTCTCTCTCTGTCCCTCTCCCTCTTTCTTTCTTTTTTTCTTTCTCTCTCTCTCTCTCTTCTTTCTCTCTCTCTCTCTCTGCCCTCTCTCTCTCTCTCTTTCTTTCTTTTTCTCTCTCTCTCCTTTTTCTTTCTCTCTCTCTCTCTCTGTCTCTCTCTCTTTCTTTCTCTCTCTCTCTGTCTGTCTATCTATCTCTCTCCCTCTCTCTTTCTTTCTTTCTCTCTCTCTCTCTCTCTTTCTTTCTTTTTCTCTCTCTGTGTCTTTCTCTCTCTTTCTCTCTGTCTGTCTGTCTCTCTCTCTCTTTCTTTCTTTCTCTCTCTCTCTCTTTCCTCTCTTCTCTCTCCTCTTCTCTCTCTCTTCTCTCTCTCTCTCTCTCTTCTCTCTTCTCTCTTTCTCTCTCTCTCTCTTTCTCTCTCTCTCTCTCTCTCTTTCTCTCTCTCTCTTTCTCTCCTCTCTTTCTCTCTTCTCTCTCTCTTCTCTTTCTCTCTCTCTCTCTCTTCTCTCTCTCTCTCTCTCTCTTCTTTCCTCTCTTTCTCTCTCTCTCTCTTTCTCTCTCTCTCTCTTTCTCTCTCTCTCTTCTCTCTTTCTCTCTCTCTTCTCTCTTTCTCTCTCTCTCTCTCTCTTTCTTCTCTTTTCCTCTCTTCTCTCTCTTTCTCTCTCTTTCTTTCTCTCTGTCTCTCTTCTTTCTTTCCTCTTCTCTCTCTCTTGTCTCTCTTTGCCTCCTCTCTCCTCTTTTCTCTCTCTCTTCTCTCTGTTTTTTACACTTCTTGTTCTATTTCCAGTTCCGTTTCATTTTCATCTGAGTCTCTCTGTCTGTGTTTTCACAGACATATGCACACGCTATAATGTATAACACTTGACGCCCCCCCCCCCTCTCTCTCTCTCTCTAAGATGTAGAAAGAGAGATCAAGATAAATATTGCTGTTGGCTGCCATGCAGTTGCTTGGAACTGGCACAAGTGGGTGTGTTGACATTTCATATAAAAAGGTGTAATCAAAGCTATTGACTGTGAAGTAAGTGGTAAAACTAATGGCTCCTCGTATGATAGCAACAGTCACTTTTTTTTCTGGAACGTGGCTGTGCGTACGAAAAAAAACCATAAACGAAATTTGATGAAAAAAACACTTATTATCCTGTAAGCATGAATATCGTGTTAAGTATTCATATCAAGAAGGCATACATATCATTTGGTTATCGTAATACGTTTACATGAAGATTTGTTATCATCATCATCATCATCTCGTCGTCATCATCATCATCATCATCATCACATCGTCGTCGTCGTCGTCGTCGTCTCGTCATCATCATCATCGTCATCATCGCATCACCATCATCATCAACAACAGCAGCAGCAGCATCACCATCACCATCACCATCATCATCATCATCGTCGTCGTCGTCGTCATCATCATCATCATCATCATCATCATCATTATCATCATCCATCCTCATCCTCATCATCATCCTCATCATCCTTATCATCATCATCATCATCATCATCATGTGCCCTGCCGCATGGCGTTCGCGATGATGACCCACCATACGAATCTATCTTTTGTCGCCACAAATACATCTCCCACGTTCTCTTGTCTTCATTCACTCCGTGAGTCGGTCCAGTATTTTCTCTATGATTCCACCTGGCACTAGTTTTTCCTACATCTTTCCTCTTGTAAACAGAAGCAGTAGAGTGCGTGGCGATGATAATACTTGTTTGTAAAAGTCATGTTCATAGCTGTAGTTGTACTGGTGGTGGTGATGGTGATACCCGAAATCACTCACACATACCAGCCAATTTGCTCCACATCTCTAGTTACAGAACACAAGCTCAGATGATGTAACATCTTCTCCCTCTCTGTCTGTCTGTCTGTCTGTCTGTCTGTCTCTCTGTTTCTCTCTCTCTCTCTTTCTGTCTCTGTCTTTCTCTCTCTGTCTCTGTCCGTCTGTCTGTCTGTCTGTCTCCCTCTCTCCTTCTGTATTTCTGTCTGTCTGTCTGTCTCTAACTCTGTCTCTGTCTCTGCCTCTCTGTCTCCCTCTCTCTCTCTCTCTCTCCCTCTCTCTCTCTCTCGCTCTCTTTCTCCGTGCGTGCCTGTGTGTGTGTGTGTGTGTGTGTGTGTGTGTGTGCGCGCGCTTGCTTGCTTGCGCCTATGTGTGTGTCTGTGAGTATGTGCCTATGTGTGTGTGTTTGTGTCTATCTGTCAGTCTGTCTGTCTGTCTGTCTGTCTGTCTGTCTGTCTGTGTGCGTATCTATGTCTGTGTGAGAATGTTCCTGCGTGTCCTGTGTGTGCGTGTTTGGTATGTGTATGTGTGGCACGTGTGCGTGTGTGCGTGCTTGTGAGCGTGCGCGCGTGCGCGCGTGAGTGTGCATGTGTGTGTGTGTGTGTGCGTTTGTGTGTGTGTGTGTGTGTGTGTGTGCATGCATGCTTGCGTGCGTGCGCGGCCGTACGCGTGTGTGTGTGTGTGTATGTGCGTGTTTGGGAAAGACAGAGTGTGTGTTTTGGGTGAAAGAGAATTACGGTTGCGATGACAGTTGGGAGTGAGAGATTTACAGCTGTGTTTGTGAGACTGTGTGTGTCAAAACAACATGAAGAAGGGGGTTGAAGTAACGGGCAAATAAGACACTGAAAGAACGAGGTTAAAAGTCTGCGTGGCATTGATGCTGAGGTATATATACCGTAAAACAAACAATCTGTTCTTCCGTCAGACTGAAAACGGAAAATATGTTTGGCTTGTGCTTTGAAAGAATTAAAAAAATAGGAGAAAAATACGTGTGCATATGTACACATAAAAACATGTTCACATGTCTACATTCACACGCATACATATTTCAGACAGACAGACAGACAGAAATACATACATGCATGCATACATACATACATACATACATACATACATACATACATACATACATACATACATACATACACAGATACATGCACACGCATGCCTACACACATGCATACATATATACATACATACAGACAGACATACATACATACATACATTCATACAGACATACATGCATGCATACATACATACATACTTACATACATGCATACATACGTACATACATAAATCATACATACACACACATATTATATATATATATCCTTATATTTTCTTGAGCAATTCGTTTATCCACTGCCGGCCTGTTAAGCCAGTCACAGCTTCACCAGTGCCCCGTTGGCCAGCATTACCTGTTTCCACCTCCCACGACGAGGACGAGGGGTTGGGCTTTGGGAAAAACGAAAAGGTTGGGACCTGGAACATTTGCGGTTTGACGAACAAAGAACCAGAGATAGTAAAGTTCATGACCCAGCGCAAGATCTCCATACTGGGCATTGCAGACACCAGAAAGAAAGGAACAGGAACAAAAGAAATAGACGCCAACTATGTTCTCATTTGGAACGGTGTAAGCAAGGAACAGAGAGCAGCACATGGCGTGGGTTTCATCCTACACCATGACAAGGCAAAAGACTTAGTGAGTACGGAGTTCATTTCAGAAAGACTCTTGAAGATCGGCATTAGGGAGGACAACAAGATCAACAACTACATTCAAGTGTATGCACCATGTAATGACTCCTACTCAGATGAGGATAAGGGCTCCTTCTTCGAAAAACTCTCAGACACCATCAACAGCATCCCGGACCAAGAAGACCTGTACGTCATGGGAGATTTCAATGGCAGAGTCGGAGAGAGAAGAACACCATGGACAAAACACCTTGGTCTACACAGTGACCACATAACACCATGCAACTACAACGGCAATCATGTATTGGAACTGTGTGAAGAGCATGACCTTATTGTCACCAACACCTTCTTCCAGCACAGAGCCACTCAGATCTACACCTGGTACAAATGGAGCGACATCGACGTCTCATCTCAAATCGACTTCACACTAGCAAGATCTCGAATGCGGAGCAACATCAGAGACTCAAGAGCCATCTCCAACGCAGGCATGGACACAGACCACAGGCCAATCATCACGACGTTGGTCACTCAGAAGAAGAGGAGGTTCACTAAAAAGAAGAAACAGCCGGAAAGACTCAACATACACAAGCTTCAAGACGAAGAGGTGCAGACTCAGATCAGATGCACCATCAGTGAAAAATTGGACTGTAGTGACCCTACATTACTAAACGTAGAGGAAGCTTGGGGCATCTTCAAGACAATCCTCCTGGACACTATAAAAGAAGCCTGTGGCACCAAGAAGACAGGAGGAAGAAACAGAAAGGCAACAGCTTGGTGGAACAAAGAAGTGAAGGATGCTATCAAGGAAAAGAAGAAACTATACAAGATCTGGGTCAAGTCAAAGGATGAAGAGGACTACATCAAGTACAGACTTGCAAGAAGACACAGCAAGAAAGTTGTGAGAACAGCAAAGGAAAAGTCATGGACCCAGTATGGTGAAAAACTCTGTGAAACATGCAAAGCTTCCCCAAGAGAGTTTTACAAGAGTGTGAAAGCGATGAGAGTGCGAGATGAACCTTTCGATCCAACCACTATCATCAATGATGCAAACGGGGAAACATTGCACGGAGAGAAGAAAATAGTGAAGAGATGGGAAAACTATTTCAAAGACCTACTCAACCCATCAGGAGTATGGGCACAAGACACACAGTCCCGGTTCACCCCCAGCCACCCAGACCACTCAGAACCTACCATCCTAGAGAGTGAAGTAAGAAAAGCAGTGAAGACCAGTCCTAAAGGAAAGGCAGCTGGAGACGACGGCAAAACAACTGAAGCCATCCATGTGTGCGATGAAACCGGAATTCAGTGGCTCACCACCATCTTTCAGAAAGCTTGGGAGGAGAGAAAAGTACCAGAAGACTGGCAAAATGCAATAGTGGTGCCAATATGGAAGAAGAAGGGCAGCAAGAAAGACTGCAGTACCTACAGAGGCATATCACTACTCAGTCATGTAGGGAAAATGTACGCAAAGATCCTGGAGCAGCGCACTCGAGCGAAAACAGAACATCTCCTCAGTGACGCCCAATTTGGCTTTAGAAAAGGAAGAGGGTGCACAGATGCAATCTTTGCACTACGACAACTGTGCGAGAGGGCGATCGAATACGACCGAGATCTCCATCTTGTATTCGTTGATCAAGAAAAGGCCTTTGATCGAGTCAACAGAGACAAGCTATGGAAGGTCCTCGAGCAGTACGACGTCAAGGGCCAGCTGCTAGACAACATTCGGGCCATCTATGCCAACAGCAGGAGTGCAGTCCGCACCGCCAGTGGAACATCTGACTGGTTCCCAGTGACATCGGGAGTAAGGCAGGGCTGTAATCTCTCCCCTCTTCTCTTCGCGATCTATATGGATCAGATTACGAAGGAGGCAAACCCAGACCCTGAGGCACTCAATGAACTCATGTTTGCGGACGACCAGGCGATGGTGAACAATGACAAGATACAGCTACAGGAGCACACAGACCAGCTCAGTGAAAGCTGCGAGACATACGGCATGAAGATCAGCGTCAGCAAGACCGAGGTCATGACTGTCAGTAAGAGACCAAATAAACTGGATATCAACATCGACGGAACCCAGTTGAAGCAAGCCAGTGAATTTAAATACCTGGGCAGCATCTTCACTGAAAATGGCAAACTAGACAGAGAAATCGAGACCAGATGCCAGAAAGCCAACGCAGTCAGCTACCAACTTGCCCCTCTCCTGAAACACCCCAGCATTCCCACCAGCACTAAGGCGAAACTCATCAACACCATTTTTCTACCAACGCTGACATACCAGTGCCAGACATGGTCCCTAACTAAAGTCCTCGAGAGAAAACTGGTCACCTGTGAAATGAAATGCCTGAGGAAAGCAGTAAACAAGACAAGGCGGGACAAGATCAGAAATGAGGTGATACGAGACATGGTAGGAGCAACACCAATCCTACAACACATCGAACATATGAGGATCAAGTGGTTCGGACACCTCACACGTATGCCCCTAAACCAACCAGCTCTTCGGGCATACAACACCAGATACTCTGGCTGGAGAGCCAGAGGAAGACCAAGACGACGATGGAGCGACTCCGTGGCAGACACCCTCAGAGCTCACGAGATGTCCCTTCTCCAGGCCACCCGCCTTGCTGCTGACAGACGACTGTATCTCCCCGCGACGCCCACCGGTACAAGCGGAAGGAAAAAGTAAAGTAAAAGTAAATATATATATATTTCATATACATATTTATACACACACATACATACACACATGCATACATACACAAATACATGCATGTATACATACATACATACATACATACATACATACATGCGTACATACGTACATATGCACGTACGTACGTATGCGTACGTACGTACATACATACACACATGCATACATACATACATACATACATACATACATACATACACACATACACACAAGCTTTCATACACACAAAACCTTCATATATACACACATACATCCATACATGCATCGATAAGCAAAAAGATAAATTATGACATATGCATTCGCACGTACATGCAAAACAAATAAACAAATATCAGAATAAACATTATAGATCTCTCATTCCTGAAACACTATTGATTTACATGTTTTAATATCACTATTGCACTGGATACATGCCAGACTTATCGAGAGTGTGGAGATAAGAAGAAACATAAATAGCAATAGAAATTGTCAAAATGTTCCAGTTCCCCAGACAGTCAATGTCAATACCGGAATAGCTGGATTGCAGAAGTAAGACAGAGTAACAGAGAAACGTTATCCACTTCATGAAATTTATATTCTTATTTTTGGTCAAATTCAGAACACAACGAAGTCGAGGAATAGGAAACATTACCTTTGTTTTTGGAAGCAGGCATGTGTTTGTTTGTTTGTTTGTTTGTGTGTGTGTTTGTTTGTTTTTCCTGTTTGTTTATTAACTAGCACACAGGAAATCCGTTCTGATAAACAAAAAGCACGACAGTAAATATACATTGTATTGACAAGTGCAAGTGGCAGGAAGACAGACATAGACATGACATAATATTAATTGCAGTTGCAGAAGAGAAGAGAGAAGAAGAGAAGAAGAAGAAGAAAGAAGAAGAAGAAGAAGAAGAAGAAGAAGAAGAAGAGAAGAAGAAGAAAGAAGAAGAAGAAGAAGAAGAAGAAGAAAAAAGAAGAAGAAGAAGAAGAAGAAGAAGAAGAAGAAGAAGAAGAAGAAGAAGAAGAAAAAGAAGAAGAAGAAGAAGAAGAAGAAGAAGAAGAAGAAAGAAGAAGAAGAAGAAGAAGAAAAAGAAGAAGAAGAAGAAGAAGAAGAAGAAGAAGAAGAAGAAGAAGAAAGAAGAAGAAGAAGAAGAAGAAGAAGAAGAAGAAGAAGAAGAAGAAAAGAAGAAAAGAAGAAAGAAGAAGAAGAAGAAGAAGAAGAAAAAGAAGAAGAATGAAGAAGAAGAAGAAGCAAGAAGAAGAAGAAGAAGAAGAAGAAGAAGAAGAAGAAGAAGAAGAAGAAGAAGAAGAAGAAGAAGAAGAAGAAGAAGAAGAAGAAGAAGAAGAAGAAGAAGAAGAAAAGAAGAAGAAGAAGAAGAAGAAGAAGAAGAAGAACAAGAAGAAGAAGAAGAACAAGAACAAGAAGAACAAGAACAAGAAGAACAAGAAGAAGAAGAACAAGAAGAAGAAGAAGATGAAGAACAAGAACAAGAACAAGAAGAACAAGAACAAGAAGAACAAGAACAAGAACAAGAAGAACAAGAAGAACAAGAACAAGAACAAAAACAAGAACAAAAACAAGAACAAGAAGAAAAGAAGAAGAAGATGACCATGATGATGTTCATGATGACGATGCTGATGCTGATGCTCCTGCTGCTGCTGCCGCTGCTGCTGCTGACCATCATGATGATGATGATGATGATAATGATGATGATTAGATGCTGCTGCTGCTGCTCATGATGATAATGCCGTGGAGAAGGAGAAAGAGAAGGAGAGAGCAGAAGAAAAAAAAGATAATGAGGAGGAGAAAGATGAAAATCATATAGAGATTAAGATGTTGAAGAACTATAAATAAATAAATAGATAAATAAATAAATAAATAATAAATGGAAAAATGAATAAATAAATAGATAAATAAATAAATAAATAAATAAACAAATACATAATAAATAAATGAATAAATCAATGAATAAATAAATAAATTTAAAAAAAAAAAATTATAGATAAATAAATAAACAAACGAAAATATAAAATAAAAAAGAAAGAAAAGAAACAAAGGAAGAAAAAGGATGACAAAGAATGACGAAAAGGATCGGGCGAGAAGGAAATATAAGAAGAAGAAGAACCACGAATGAACTAACAGTCACAATGACACTAACAACACAAAAATCCAATACGCCAGGGACATTTTTACAAGGGGGACACAACTACCATGGTGACACATGATCACCTTCCATTTACAACCAGGAGATACTGGCATTCACTTCCACGTGCCCAACCACGGCTTTGGACTCCCTGGGTAAAAGAAGTATTGGAGGATTTTTTTTTACGTAGGGCATTTGGTTGAAGAAAACAGCGGAAGTGAATGAGTGAGTGAGTGAATGAGTGAGTGGGTGAGTGAGTGAGTGAGTGAGTGAGTGAGTGAGTGAGTGAGTGAGTGAGTGAGTGAGTGAGTTATTATTATTTTGGGTGTTTAATCAAGAAAATTTAGATTTTTTTTTTTTTGTTCCACTTTCTTAAAATTCGTGTTCCTATTTTTCTTTCGTTTTCATTGGCGATGCTGACATTTTTTATTTTTTTATTGCCAATGTTTATCTTTCTCTTCCTCTTTATACAGGTTGTTTGGTTCTTTTCATACATGTAGAGCTGTGGAATCAGGATCTGATATCTTGGGTTTAATCCCAGCCTGCATTATCAAAAACTGGTCTGTTTGCTGCCCGTCTTAATACTTCCATCAAGGTGTCTGCCACATAACTGCTGGCTGATTTCAATGCAAGCGCATATGGAATTGTACGAGCAGGATGAAAGCCCTCTTAAACAAACTCCAAATTCCAAGCTTGCTTACTTTCTTTTTTTTCCCGTCATCTTCCTCCTCCTCCACCTCTTCTGAATTTTTGTTTGTTTGAGATAATATGTTTTAAGTTTTAAGAGCTGAGGAAGTTTATGAATTTTTAATTATGATATTTTCACGCTTCATCATTGTGTTCATTGACTCAAAGCGTTGTTTGTTTTTTTTGTTTTTTTTGTTTTTTTGTTTTTGTTTTTGTTTGTTTTTTGTTTTCTGTTTTTGTTTTTGTTTTGTGTTTGTTTTTTGCTTTTCTTACACTTGTATCATTTCACATTTTTGATGTGGGATTGTTACTTTCATTTGATGTGGGATTGTTCCTTTCATTTTGGTGTGGGATTGTTCGTTTCATTTTGGTGTGGGATTGTTCGTTTCATTTTGGTGTGGGATTGTTCCTTTCATTTTGGTGTGGGTTTGTTCGTTTCATTTTGGTGTGGGATTGTTCGTTTCATTTTGATGTGGGATTGTTCCTTTCATTTTGGTGTGGGATTGTTCGTTTCATTTTGGTGTGGGATTGTTCGTTTCATTTTGATGTGGGATTATCCCTGTCATTTTTGATGTGGGATTATCCCTGTCATTTTTGATGTGGGATAATCCCTGTCATTTTTGGTGTGGGATTATCCCTGTCATTTTTGGTGTGGGGTTATCCCTGTCATTTTTGGTGTGGGATTGTCCCTGTCATTTTTGGTGTGGGATTATTCCTGTCATTTTTGATGTGGGGTTATCCCTGTCATTTTTGATGTGGGATAATCCCTGTCATTTTTGGTGTGGGATTATCCCTGTCATTTTTGGTGTGGGGTTATCCCTGTCATTTTTGGTGTGGGATTGTCCCTGTCATTTTTGGTGTGGGATTATTCCTGTCATTTTTGGTGTGGGGTTATCCCTGTCATTTTTGGTGTGGGATTATTCCTTTCATTTTGGTATGGGATTATTCCTGTCATTTTTGGTGTGGGGTTATTCCTGTCATTTTTGGTGTGGGATTATTCCTGTCATTTTTGGTGTGGGGTTATTCCTGTCATTTTTGGTGTGGGATTATTCCTTTCATTTTGGTGTTGGATTATCCCTGTCATTTTTGATGTGGGATTATCCCTGTCATTTTTGATGTGGGATTATCCCTGTCATTTTTGATATGGGACTATACCTGTCATTTTTGGTGTGGGATTGTTCCTTTCATTTTGGTGTGGGATTGTTCCTTTCATTTTGTGTGGGATTGTTCCTTTCATTTTGATGTGGGATTATTCCATTCATTTTGATGTGGGATTGTTCCTTTCATTTTGGTGTGGGATTGTTCCTTTCATTTTGGTGTGGGATTATTCCATTCATTTTGGTGTGGGATTGTTCCTTTCATTTGGGTGTGGGATTGTTCCTTTCATTTTGGTGTGGGGTTGTTCCTTTCATTTTGGTGTGGGATTGTTCATTTCATTTGGGTGTGGGATTGTTCATTTCATTTTGGTGTGGGATTGTTCCTTTCATTTTGGTGTGGGGTTGTTCCTTTCATTTGGGTGTGGGATTTTTCCTTTCATTTGGGTGTGGGATTGTTCCTTTCATTTTGATGTGGGATTGTTCATTTCATTTTGATGTGGGATTGTTCATTTCATTTTGGTGTGGGATTGTTCCTTTCATTTGGGTGTGGGATTGTTCATTTCATTTTGGTGTGGGATTGTTCATTTCATTTTGTGTGGGATTGTTCATTTCATTTGGGTGTGGGGTTGTTCATTTCATTTTGGTGTGGGATTGTTCATTTCATTTTGATGTGGGATTGTTCATTTCATTTTGGTGTGGGATTGTTCATTTCATTTTGGTGTGGGATTGTTCCTTTCATTTGGGTGTGGGATTGTTCATTTCATTTTGGTGTGGGATTGTTCATTTCATTTTGGTGTGGGTTTGTTCATTTCATTTGGGTGTGGGATTGTTCATTTCATTTGGGTGTGGGGTTGTTCATTTCATTTTGATGTGGGATTGTTCATTTCATTTTGGTGTGGGATTGTTCATTTCATTTTGGTGTGGGGTTGTTCATTTCATTTGGGTGTGGGGTTGTTCATTTCATTTTGATGTGGGATTGTTCATTTCATTTTGATGTGGGATTGTTCATTTCATTAGGGTGTGGGATTGTTCCTTTCATTAGGGTGTGGGATTATTCCTCTCATTTTGATGTGGGATTGTTCATTTCATTTTGGTGTGGGATTGTTCCATTCATTTTGGTGTGGGATTATTCCTTTCATTTGATGTGGGATTATTCATTTCATTTTGATGTGGGATTGTTCCATTCATTTTGGTGTGGGATTGTTCCTTTCATTTTAGTGTGGGATTATTCCTTTCATTTTGATGTGGGATTGTTCCATTCATTTTGATGTGGGATTGTTCCTTTCATTTTGGTGTGGGATTATTCCTCTCATTCTGCTGTGGAGCAAATCACTTTCATCTTTGTTGTGGGTTTGTCCCGTTCATTTTGCTGTGGGTTTATCCCTTTTGGTGTCTGGTTATCCTTTTCATCTTTTTGTGGGCTTATCCGTTTCATTTTGCTGTGGCGTCATCCCTTTTGCTGTATGGCTATCCTTTTCATGATCCTGTAGGCTTATCCATTTTATTTTCCTGTTGATTTATCCCTTTTATTTTGCTGTGGCGTCATCCCTTTTGCTGTAAAGCTATACTTTTCATTTTCCTGTGAGTTTATTCCTTTCGTTTTTCTGTGAGTTTATCCCTTTCGTTTTGCTGTAAGTTTATCCCTTTCGTTTTGCTGTGAGTTTATCCCTTTCGTTTTGCTGTGAGTTTATCCCTTTTGTTTTGCTGTGAGTTTATCCCTTTTGTTTTGCTGTAAGTTTATCCCTTTCGTTTTGCTGTGAGTTTATCCCTTTCGTTTTGCTGTGAGTTATTCTCTTTCGTTTTGCTGTGAGTTTATCCCTTTCGTTTTGCTGTGAGTTTATCCCTTTCGTTTTGCTGTGAGTTATTCTCTTTCGTTTTGCTGTGAGTTATTCTCTTTTGTTTTGCTGTGAGTTTATCCCCTTTATTTTGCTGTGAGTTTATCCCTTTTGTTTTGCTGTGAGTTTATATCCCTTTCGTTTTGCTGTGTGTTATCCCTTTTGTTTTGGTGTGGGTTATCCCTTTTGTTTTGGTGTGTTGTTATCCCTTTTGTGTTGGTGTGTTGTTATCCCTTTTGTTTTGGTGTGTTGTTATCCCTTTTGTTTTGGTGAGTGGCTATCCCTTTTGTTTTGGTGTGGGTTATTCCTTTTGTTTTGGTGTGGGTTATCCCTTTTGTTTTGGTGTGTGGTTATCCCTTTTGTTTTGGTGTGGGTTATCCCTTTTGTTTTGGTGTGTTGTTATCCCTTTTGATTTGGTGTGTGGTTATCCCTTTTGTTTTGGTGTGGGTTATCCCTTTTGTTTTGGTGTGGGTTATCCCTTTTGTTTTGGTGTGGGTTATCTCTTTTGTTTTGGTGTGGGTTATCCCTTTTGTTTTGGTGTGGGTTATCTCTTTTGTTTTGGTGTGGGTTATCTCTTTTGTTTTGGTGTGGGTTATCCCTTTTGTTTTGGTGTGGGTTATCCCTTCTGTTTTGGTGTGGGTTATCCCTTTTGTTTTGGTGTGGGTTATCTCTTTTGTTTTGGTGTGGGTTATCCCTTTTGTTTTGGTGTGGGTTATCCCTTTTGTTTTGGTGTGGGTTATCCCTTTTGTTTTGGTGTGAGTTATCCCTTTTGTTTTGGTGTGAGTTATCCTTTTGTTTTGGTGTGTGTTATCCCTTTTGTTTTGGTGTGGGTTATCCCTTTTGTTTTGGTGTGTTGTTATCCCTTTTGTTTTGGTGTGGGTTATCTCTTTTGTTTTGGTGTGAGTTATCCCTTTTGTTTTGGTGTGTTGTTATCCCTTTTGTTTTGGTGTGGGTTATCCCTTTTGTTTTGGTGTGGGTTATCCCTTTTGTTTTGGTGTGGGTTATCTCTTTTGTTTTGGTGTGAGTTATCCCTTTTTTGGTGTGTTGTATCCTGTTGTTTTGTGTGGTTATCCCTTTTGTTTTGTGTGGGTTATCCCTTTTGTTTTGGTGTGGGTTATCTCTTTTGTTTTGGTGTGAGTTATCCCTTTTGTTTTGGTGTGTTGTTATCCCTTTTGTTTTGGTGTGGGTTATCCCTTTTGTTTTGGTGTGGGTTATCTCTTTTGTTTTGGTGTGGTTATTCCTTTTGTTTTGGTGTGTGTTATCCCTTTTGTTTTGGTGTGGGTTATCCCTTTTGTTTGTTGGTTTGTTTGTGGGTTATCCCTTTTTTTTTTGTTTTTTGTGTTGGGTTTTATCCCTTTTGTTTTGGTGTGTGTTATCCCTTTTGTTTTGGTGTGGGTTATCCCTTTTGTTTTGGTGGTGTTATCCTTTTGTTTTGGTGTGAGTTATCCCTTTTGTTTGTGGTTTTGTGGGGGTTATCCCTTCATTTCAGCGTAGAGTTATTCCTTTTAGTTTGGTGTGGGGTTATCTCCCCTTTTTTGCGAAATCTTATCCCTCTTATTTTGGTGTGGGATTAACCATTTCATTGACTGCAGTAATACAAGCACGCATAACAATGGATTCTCGATTGTCGTGTGCACATTGTATCAAATTGTGATACAGGGATGTTGTTGTTGTTGTTGTGGTGGTGGTGGTGGTGGTGGTTGCGGTGGTGGTGATGGTGCTGCTGCTGCTGATGTTGCTGTTGTTGTTTTGTTGTCGTTGAGGATGAAATTGGCTTGATAACGTAGTATATAATGTCTGCGCGTATGTGTATGTATGCGTATGTGTGTGTGTGTGTTTTAATGTGTGTGTGTGTTTGATGTGTGTGTGTGTCTGTGTGCGTGTTTGTGTGCATGTGTATGTGTGTGTGTGCGTGCGTGCGTATGTGTGTGTGTGTGTGTGTGTGTGTGTGTGTGTGCGTGCGTGCACGCGCGCGCGCGCGTGTGTGTGCAGACATATTTCCCTATACATGCGTGGTGTTTGCATGTAAATGTGACCTATTGAAATAACATACATCTGATCAGATGTTTCCTGAACACCATCGGACAAAGACCTCCATCTGATTTACCCCCTTTTGCCATCCAACAGCCACCATAACCCTTCATACCCCCTGAAGCTTCCCCTCCGTTCTGAAATATCATACAGATGGAATGACATATGACCACGATTCTCCTTTCCCTGCATGGATGGATGTAATATCCAAACAGAAGCATAATTTTTCAATATACATCACCAGATTCTGTGCCCTTCAGATGAATTCGTCTTCCCCTTTGTTTTCTTTTGTTTCTTTCTTTGTTGTTGGTTTTTTTTTTTTCACTTTCCATAATTTTCTTTCCTTCCTCCTCTTTTTTTTATTGTGTTTTCATCTCCGTTTCGTATTGATCAGAAGGATTCTGTCAGTCTGCACGTGTCTGTGGGCATTTGTATTGAGAGTGTGTCTGCCAATACATTC
Organism: Monoplex corrugatus; assembly: GCA_030674185.1. Lineage (NCBI taxonomy): Eukaryota > Metazoa > Mollusca > Gastropoda > Littorinimorpha > Ranellidae > Monoplex > Monoplex corrugatus. Next base: position 79,839,507 of record CM060311.1, on the reverse strand, counting down.
TCTAACAGTTATCCCTGAATCTACATAATTCAACCACAGGTTCTGAGAAACAGCCAGCACATTTCAAACGCACAGAACTAAATGATCATGATTTTTTACTATTCATTTTGGGTTGTTGTGATTCCAAATGTGAACATACACGACCAGCTGGTATCTTCATCAGCATGTACCCTGTCGTATGTTGTTGGCGATCATGGCCCG
>CM060311.1:79809306-79831806 GCA_030674185.1 Monoplex corrugatus | reverse complement strand
AGTAAGAGGTGTGCCAGAGAAGGAAGGGTCAGGTGGGCATGGTTGACAGGGTGTCCTGTCAAGCCTGTCACGAAGAGTTTGTATTTTGGTGGTGAAATACTTGGAGAATACAGATGGGAGTTCTTCATTTGTATGTTTTGTTGGGAGAGGTAAATCTTTTCGTGTGCCAAGGAGATGATTCATGGTTGTAAAGAGTTCTTTTGAAGAAGAGGCATTCAGGATTTTGGTTTGGAAATAGTTTGTTTTTGCAGATGCAATGAGGGTGGATACTTTTGTTTTAGAGGCTTGGAAAAGTTGCCTATGTGCAGTGAGTTTGGATTTGCGCCAGCGGCGCTCTGATCTGCGGCGGGCACGTTTTGCACAGGCAATCTCATGAGTGAGCCAGGGGGTAGGGGGGCGGTCAGGTAAAAGACGGGTTGTGGCTGGAGCATGAGTGTCCAGAAGATGGTGGAGAGTAGTGTAGAATTCATCGGCAAGGTTATGTGACTTTTCAGAAAGGAGACGGAAGGCATCAGATGAAAATGTGGAGAGGTCGATAGATTTGAGATTGCGTCGAGTCACTGTGCGCATGGTACGGGAAGGAGGAGGAATGTCAAGAGAACAGAGAATTGCAGAGTGGTCAGATGGAAGGGCTGAAGTTAGACGGGTAGAAAGAACTAAGCAGTTGTCAGTAGCTGAATTGTGGTGATCACGAGAAATGATCCAATCAAGAATGTGACCTTTTTGATGGGTTGGTTCAGAAATGTGTTGAGTCATATTGTGATTGGACAGAGAGTTGATGATATGTCTTGTGTCATAACGGTGAGTGTTGTCATAGTGGACATTGATGTCACCTAGAATGATGAGATTTCCAGGTAAGAGGCAGTAGTAGTCAAGTAGTTGGTCAAAGTCAGAGAGAAACATGGATGTGGTGAGCTTGTTGGCAGAGCTAGGTGGAGGTCGATAGACACAGGAGAAGGTGATGGGGTGAGGGGTGGATTGGAAGGATACTTCAACGTGCTCGAAAGAAGGATGGGAGAAAGGCAGAGACTGCGAGAAAGACAGGCGGGAATGGAGTGAGTCGTTGTAGAGGATGGCGATACCACCACCTCGGGATGAGCGATGGAAAGAAGCAAGCCTGTAACCACTCGGAGTGAGACTCCCATGTATAGGTTCATGACCAAGGGGGTTAAGCCATGTTTCGGTGGTAAAAGCAATGTCAACATGCTCATCTGCGATAAAGTCAGCAATGACATCAGCTTTGCCATCAGTGCATGTTGACTGAGCGTTAAAAAGGCATAGTTTCAGTTTATCACAATGCGGCGGCCGAGGTGGAGACGAAGGCAGCACCGACGGGACAGAAGACGAAGGCGACACCAGCGGGGCAGAAGATGAAGGCAGCAACGACGGGACAGAAGACGAAAGGAGGCACCAGTGGGACAGAAGACCAAGGCAGCACCAGCGGGACAGAAGATGAGGGCAGCTCCGGCGGGACAGAAGACGAAAGCGGCACCGGCGGGAAGAAGGCGAAGGCGGCACCGGCGGGACAGAAGGCGAAGGCGAAGACGGCAGAGGAGGAGACGAAGTTTGCAGCAGCAAGGTCGAGTGCAGGGGCAGTGGAGGAGACGAAGAAGCAGAAGAGTGGTGTCGGACTGGCACAGCAGGAGGCAGATTGTGCCAAAGTCGGTGGAGACGTCCTTCCTTGCCCCCAGCCACTCTGCAATTCCGTCTAGTATCTTCTCCCTGGGTCTAGCTAGCTAGATAGATAGTAGATAGATCGATAGATGGATAGATAGATAGATAGATAGATAGACAGATAGATAGATAGATAGACATGTAGATGCATACATAGATAGCATAGATATACAGATAGATGGATAGATAGATAGATAGATATACAGATAGATGGATACATATATATACAGATAGATAGATAGACAGACAGATAGATAGATAGATAGATAGACAGACAGATAGATAGATAGATAGACAGATAGACAGATAGATAGATGGACAGATAGATAGATAGATAGATAGATAGACAGATAGATAGATAGATAGATATATAGACAGATAGACAGATAGATAAATAGATAGATAGATAGACATGTAGATGCATACATAGACAGATATACAGATATATGGATATATAGATATACAGATAGATGGATACATAGATATACAGATAGATAGATAGATAGTTAGATAGACAGATAGATAGATAGATAGACAGATAGATAGACAGATACATACATACATACATGTATACATACATACATGCATACATACATACATATATATAGATAGATGGGAGGGGAGGGGAAACAGACAGAGAGAAAGAGAGAGAGAGAGAGAGGAGAGAGAGAGAGAGAGAGAGAGAGAGAGAGAGAGAGAGAGAGAGAGAGAGAGAGAGAGAGAAAAGTTACAAAGAGACACCCCGACACGCAATGTAGACAGAATATATTGGTATTGTTGATCTGATCTCGCCAGTATGTCTTCTTTGTATTGTTTGTTGGTGGAACAGAAAGAAGTTTATGTTACGTCCACTAAACCATGCCTCTCTCTCTCTCTCTCTCTCTCTCTCTCTCTCTCTCTCCTCTCACACACACACACACACCACACACACTCTCTCTCTTTCTATCTCTCTCACTCTCTCTCTCTCTCTCTCTCTCTCTCTCTCCTCTTGTCTCTGTCTGTCTTCTTCCTCTCACCCCTTTATCCTGTCTTCTTCTCTCTCTGTACTCTTCTCCTCTTCATCTCCTCTCGCTCTTTTTCTCTCTCCTCTCTCTCTCTCTCTCTCTCTCTCTCCTCCCCCTCGCTTTTCCTCTCTCTGTCTCTATCTCCTCTGTGTCTCATCTCTCTCTCAATTTCATTCTTACCTTCCTCTCTCTCTCCCTCATATCCTCCTCTCTCCCTCTTTCTCCTCCCATCTTCCTCTCACTATCTCTCTTCTCTCCTTCTCCTTCTCCTTCTCTTCTCTTCTCTCTCTCTCTCTTCTCTTTTCTTCTCTCTTTTTTTCTTTCTCTTCTCTCCTTCATTTTCTCTTCTTCTTTCACTTCTCTTCTTTTCTCTCTCTTCTTTTTCTCTCTTCTTCTTCTTCTCTTCTCTCTTCTCTTCTTCCTCCTCTCCTCTTCTTCTTCTTCTCTCTCTTCTTCTCTTCTTTCTTCTTCTTTCTTTTCTTCTTCTTCTTCTTCTTTTCTCTCTCTTTTCTTCTTCTTCTTCTTCTTTCTTCTCTCTTCTCTCTTCTTCTTCTTCTTCTTTTCTTCTTTCTCTCTTCTCTTCTTCTTCTTCTTCCCTTCTTCTTCTTCTTCTTCTCTTCTCTTCTCTTCTTCTTTCTCTCTTCTTCTTTTCTCTCTTCTTCTTCTTCTTCTTCTCTTCTTCTTCTTCTCTTCCTTTCTTCTTCTTCTTCTTCCTTTCTTCTTCTTCTTCTTCTTCCTTCTTCTTCTCTCTTCTTCTTCTTCCATTCTTTCTTTCCATTCTTCTTCTTTTCTTCTTCTTCTTCTTTCTTCTTCTTCTTCTCTTCTTCTTCTTCTTCTTCTTCTTCATTCTTCTTCTTCTTCTTCTTCTTCTTCTTCTTTCTTCTTTCTTCTTCTTCTTCTTCTTCTTCTTCTTTCTTCTTCTTCTTCTTCTTCTTCTTCTTCTTCTCTTATTCCTTCTTCTTCTTCTTCTTCTTCTCTTCATTCCTTCTCTTCTTCTTCCTTCTTCTTCTTCTTCCTTCTTCTTCCTTCTTCTTCGCATTCTTCTTCTCTTCTTCTTCGCATTCTTCTTCTTCTTCCTTCTTCTTCTTCTTCTTCTTCTTCTTCTCTCTTCTCGCATTCTTTTCTTCTTCTTCTTCTCTTCTTTCTTCTTCTTCTTCTCTTCTTCTTCTTCTTCTCTTCTTCTTCCTTCTTCTTCTTCTTCTCTTCTTCTTCTTCTTCTTCTTCTTCTTCTTCTTCTTCTTCTTCTTCTTCTTCTTCTTCTTCTTCTTCTTCTTCTTCTTTCTTCTTCTTCTTCTTCTTCTTCTTCTTCTTCTTCTTCTTTTCTTCTTCTTCTTCTTCTTCTTCTTCTTCTTCTTCTTCTTCTTCTTCTTCTTCTTCTTCTTCTTCTTCTTCTTCTTCTTCTTCTTCTTCTTCTTCTTCTTCTTCTTCTCTCTTCTTCTCTTCTTCTTCTTTCTTCTTCTTCTTCTTTCTTTTCTTCTTCTTCTTCTCTTCTTCTTCTTCTCTTCTTCTTCTTCTTTCTTCTTCTTCTTCTCTTCTTCTTCTTCTTCTTCTTCTTCTTCTTCTTCTTCTCTTCTTCGCATTCTTCTTCGCATTCTTCTTCTTTTCTTCTTCTTCTTCTTCTCTTTCTTCTTCTTCGCATTCTTCTTCCCTTCTCTTCTTCTTCGCATTCTTCTTCGCATTCCTTCTTCTTCTTCTTCTTCTTCTTCTCTTCTTCGCATTCTTCTGCATTCTTCTTCTTCGCATCTTCTTCTTTCTTCGCATCTTCTTCGCATCTTCTTCGCATTCTTCTTCTTCTTTCGCATTCTTCGCATTCTTCTTCGCATTCTTCTTCTTCGCATTCTTCTTCTTCTTTCGCATTCTTCTCTTCTTCGCATTCTTCTTCTTCTTTCGCATTCTTCTTCTTCTTCGCATTCTTCTTCGCATTCTTCTTCGCATTCTTCTTCGCATTCTTCTTCTTTCGCATTCTTCTTCTCGCATTCTTCTTCGCATTCTTCTTCGCATTCTTCTCTTCTTCGCATTCTTCTTCTTCTTCGCATTCTTCTTCTTCTTCGCATTCTTCTTCTTCTTCGCATTCTTCTTCTTCTTCTTCTTCCTCTTCTTCTCATTCTTCTTCGCATTCTTCTTCGCATTCTTCTTCGCATTCTTTTCGCTTCTTCTTCTTCGCATTCTTCGCATTCTTCTTCGCATTCTTCTTCTTCTTCGCATTCTTCTTCTTTCTTCTTCGCATTCTTCTTCTTCGCATCTTCTTCTTCTTCGCATTCTCTGCTTCTTCTCGCATTCTTCTTCTTCGCATTCTTCTTCTTCTTCTTCTCCTCCTCCTTCTCCTCCTTTCCCCACACACAAAGAAAAATGTCGTTCAGCAGCGAAGATGGATTCCATTTCAAAGTTAGAAAGTACGTCAAGTTTTGAGTGTCATCTTTACTGATCCAGCGAACATATGTACCACCCGCTGTGTTTTTCATGCTACGCTATTATTGTCCAGCCCAGTGTATTGGCAATGTTCCCTCAGAGAGAAGAAGAGAGAGAGAGAGAGAAGAGAGAGAGAGAGAGAGAGAGAGAGAGAGAGAAAGAAAGAGAGATACTGGGGGAGGGAGAGAGTGAGAGGAGAGAGAGAGAGGGAGAGAAGGGTTGTCGAGATGAAGACAGGCAGGGACAAGAGAGAGAGAGAGAGAGAGAGAGAGAGAGAGAGAGAGAGAGAGAGAAGAGAAGATACAGAGAGATAGAAAGAACACAGAAACAAACAAGAGAGAGAAACACAGAGAACTAGCGAGCTAGCTAGCGAGCGAGCGAGAGAGTGAGAGAGAGAGACAGAGAGACAGAGAGAGAGAGAGAGATGAGAGAGAGAGAGGTGTGTGTGTATGTGTGTGTTGTGTGTGTGTGTGTGTGTGTGTGTGTGTATGTGTGTGTGTGTTTGGATTTTTGATTTTGCTCAACAGAAATTCTTCACATACGGAAAATTCCATATACGCGCCACCGAAATTTGACAGCAATGGTGTGGCAGACTCCTCGAGCCTACACGAAGCCCTATGAGCTGACAAGATCTTGAAACAGGGGGAGTGGTGAAGAGAACGAGACTTATAATACTCCGATATCACCAGAAAGGTTGGAGCATTTAGACGGAAATCGAAAAACAAACAACTCTGTTGTCGCATGATAGCATTCAACTCGAAATGTGAGATCATCAATGGAAGGGGAATAAGATTTGAACGCTCTATAGACATCTTGTCTGGAATAATCAGAATCACTAACACAAGAAGATAGGCAAGTAAAAAAACCCATGTATGTTGCAAACTAGGACTGAAGTTGAGATACAACTCTTTTAACCTGGTTGGCAGCCAACCAAAATAAACGCACAGACGATTATTTGTCAGTTCTCCTGCAGGGATAGAAGTAAACGACATTCAAGAAGTTTTCGCAACCCAGTGGGAAAGAGAAAAAGAACAGTCAGATGGATTTTATCTATGTGTGACCTGTTCTGACTAAAGGTACAATAAGTCGGGCAAGGCCTTCTGCTACTGTGGGCTGAAAAGTCTGAACAGGGACAATTTTGTCAATTTTGAGTTTTCTGCATGTTCACGCTCTATAACCACTTTTACACCATGTCCTAACACAATAAAGTCAAATTTAATCGATAAGTATAATTTTTTTTGCGTTTTAATATGTGGTAAGTGCTACTATCTGGCCGCTGAAAGCTTCCTGATCGCCCCATTTTGGTGATTAAAGTACGCTTTTCTTAAAGTTATTTTTCTTTTTGTTGTTTTGGATTGGGTGGACAATTGAGTAAACAAGGGAAATATGGAATTTCAGCTGATTTGGTTGATATTTAATGCTTGTTGCTAAGAGTTTCTGACCATACCCTTTCAGTTCAATCCTATTCTCTTCAACACCGTTTTTCTCAAAATGGCTGACTTGACCCCTCTCATCTTTGAAAGCCCATAACTTTTTTGTTTTTGTAGCTTGAAACTCAACTTTAGTACCATTTGAAAGCTGAGGTTCTAAACTTTATAGTGATAACATAACCTGAAAATGCCTAAAATGAGACTTATTGTGCCTTTTGTGAGAATGGGTCACAATATTATAGCAAAGGCAGAGACGGCGAAACAGTTGCATTGTTGGATTTATCGATTCAGCAAAGATATGAGTAGGTATATGCGCATTTATAGGACTAGGAAGGACAAAACTGGCAAAAGACTGAATTACCAGGGCAGTCAAGATAGATTTAATGGCAAGACAACAGCAAATAATACTCTATAAGTCAGAACTGAAGAAAGTATTATCATCGCAGTTAAAACCCCTTGAGTGCCGATGTTTTTGTTTTTTTGTTTTTGTTTTTTTGACATTGATTAAGATAAATCCAATGGCCAGATAATGACAAGTATATGTCATAAATCAACAAGTAATAGAACTGAAGAAAGATAGTTTTATCATCACAGTCAAGACAGATCTGATGGGAAGATATTGACAAAGATATTACAAGTCAACAGGTACTTGAACTGAAGAAAGATAGTATTATCATCACAGTTAAAATAAATCTGGTGGCGGATCATTGGCAGAGTGAAATTGTAGTTAACAGATTTTTGTTATTATTATCATTATTAATTATTATTATTATTATTATTATTATTATTATTATGTTGTTGTTGTTGTTGTTGTTATTGTTATCATTATTATTATTTATATATTTATTTATTTATTATTTACTTATATATTCGTTTATTCATTTATTATCCATTTATATATTTATCTATCCGTTCAAACATTCATTTGTGTATACATCCGTTTATCTATTCATTTATTCATTCGTGTATTCACTGATTTATGTAATTATGTGATCATGTGATTACGTATGTGTGTATGTATATATGCATGTATGTATGTATATATGTGTGTGTGTATGTATGTATGTATGTATGTATGTATGCATGTATGTATGAATGTATGTATGTACGTATCTATGTACAGTATATATGTATGTACATGTATGCATGTATGTATGTATGTATGTATGTATACATGTATGCATGCATGTATGTATGTATGCATGTATGTATGTATGTATGCATGTATGTATGTATGTATGTATGTATGAATGATTGTATGTATGTATGCGTGTGTATGCGTGTATGTATGTATGTATGTATGTATGTATGTATGTATGTATGTATGTATGCATGTATGCATGTATGTCTGTAAGTGTCAACAAGCAAAGCCAGAACTAGATAGAGGCAGCCGAGATGTGGTCTCAAACAAGAATGTTGAAAGTTCCATGGACAGCAAAGAAAACAAACGAGACAGTCTTGATGGAGGCAGACACAAGTAGATAATTCATAAGGAAGATTAGGAAAAGACAGGCAACATGTATAGGGCATTTTATGAGGAAAGGGGAATTGGAACACCTGGTCACAACGGGAAAGCGGGAGGGAAAGAGAGCACCGGGTGGACCCAGAGAGAAGATACTAGATGGATTTGCAGAGTGGCAGGGGACAAGGAGGGTGGAAGAGATGCTTGAGGCAACAAGTGATAGAGATAGATGGAAGTCCATAATCGCCAACGCCATGCGGCAAAGCACCAGATGATGATGATGTAAGTATGTATGCATGTATACATATGTATGCATGTATGCATGAATGTATGTATGTATGTATATATGTATGTAGTATGTATGTATGTATGTATGTATATAAAATTATGTATGTATGTATGATGTATGTATGTATGTATGTATGTATGTATGTATGTATATGGATGGATGGGTTGACGGATGGGTGGATGTCTATCTCTCTCTCTCTCTCTCTCTCTCTCTCTCTCTCTCTCTCTCTTTCTCTCTCTCTTGCTTACTCTCTATCTAGCTTCGTCCCCTCTTACTCCCCCCCCCCTCTCTCTCTCTCTCCTCTCTGTCTGTCTCTCTCTTCTTCGTCTCTCCCTCTCTCCCCTGTGTCTCTCTGTATCCGTCTCTCTGTCTCTCTCTGTTTGTCTGTCTGTCTCTCTCTGCCCTCTGTCTCTCTCTCTGTCTGTGTCTGTCTGTCTCTCTCTCTCTCTCTTGCTCCGCCACCATCGCTTCATCTGTCGTCTGTCTCTGCATTTGTGTGTTTTTGTAAGACAAATTCGAATTTAATGGTCTGGAAATTGCAGATGCCTGAAAGCTGCTTGAAGTTATGAATGTCCAATCATACCGCCATCAGTCATTCTAATGATCCTGACAATATTGCATATTTTCTTGCTCCTTCTTTGCTTCTTTTATTTTTGTGTATACGTTGCTATGCCTCTATGCCTCTGTGTGTGTTTGTGGATTCTCTCTTTGAATATGTCTGTTTGCCTGTCTGTCTTTCTTTCTCTCTCTCTCTCTCTTTCTCTCTCTCACTCTCTCTCTGTTTGTGGTGTGTGTGTGTGTGTGTGGTGTGTGTGAGTGTGTGTGTGTGTGTGTGTGTGTGTGTGTGTGTGTGTGTGTGTGTGTGTGTGTGTGTGTGTGTGTGTGTGTGTTTTGTTGCTGGTTTTTTTTTTTTTTACATATTTGTTTATACATGCATTATCATAAACTCTACTTTTATCCGAACTAATTCTCATCTGGAATTTGCCCCCAAATCTCCCTGATGAATTCATGAATAACTCTGCGCACAATGTGTGCTTTTTTGTTTGTCTATTTTGTCTGGAAAGGTAAACATGATAGAATAAGTAGAAAGATAACAACAACAAAAAATTTAATAAATAAAAGATTTAAAAAATGAGTTAAAAAACGACACACATACAGTATAGAGTTTCTCTCTCTCGCGCTGTCTCTGTCTCTGTCTCTGTCTCTGTCTCTGTTCTCTGTCTGTCTCTCTCTCTCTGTCTGTCTCTCTCTCTCTCTCTATCGCTCTCTCTCTATTTCTCTCTGTTTTTCTCTCTTTCTTTCTCTCTCAATCTCTCTCTCTCTCTCTCGCTTTCGCTCTCCCTCTCTCTCTCTCTCCATTTTTCTGTCTGTCTCTGTCTCTCTCTCCCTCTTTCTTTCTTTCTCTCTCTTTCTCTCTCTTTTTCTCTCTCTCTCTCTGTCTGTCCCTCTTCTCCCTGTCTGTCTGGCTGTCTTTCTTTCTTTCTTTCTCTCTCTGTCTCTCTGTCTGTCTGTCTGTCTCTCTCTCCTACTCTCTGTCTGTCTCTGTCTCATTCTCTGTCTGTGTGTATGTATGTATGTATGTATGTCCCTCTGTCTGTCTGTCTTCTGTCTTTCTTTCTTTCTTTCTTTCTCTCTCTCTCTCTCTCTCTCTCTCTCTCCCTCTCTCTCTCTGCCTCTGTCTCTGCCTGTCTGTTTATCTGTCTGTCGTCTCTCTTCTTTCTTTCTTTCTGTGTGTCTTCTCTCTGTCTATGTGTATTTCTTTCTCTGTCTCTGTCTCTCTCTCACTCTCTCTCTCTTTCTCTCTCTCTCTCCCTCTCTGTCTGTCTCTGTCTCAGTCTCTGTCTGTCGTGTCTGTCTCTGTCCGTCTCTCTCTTCTTTCTTCTTTCTTTCTCTCTCTCTCTCCCTCTCTTCTCTCTCTGCTCTGTCTTTGCCTGTCTTTTGCTCTCTCTCTCTCTCTCTCTCTCTTTCTTCTTTCTTTCTCTCTCTCTTTCTGTCTCTGTCTCTCTGTCTTTCTGTCTCTGTCTCTCTCTCTGTGTCTAGTTTTCTTTTCTTTTGTTTGTGTCTGTTTTATTTGTGTTTTACCTCTTTTGCAGTTGCTTGCTTTTGCGTGTGTGATTGTTGTTGTTTTGTGTTCTTGTTTTGTTTTCATATAGTCAGATTACCAACGACACATATATGAACTGGCATATGGACTAATATTTTTCCATAGTTTTGGAAAATGAATATTCACTTATTTGAGTTTAATGTTGATATTTTATGCCTCCCTCACTGTCTGTTTCTATGTATTTTAAATTACTGAATTATCGACTCATTTCTTTTCCAGTATTTTAAATTTTAAGTAGATGTCTGGATTAACCATGGGAAGTTTTGAATAATGGTTTTCACTGTTCGAAAAAGTATCGTCATCGGTGTCTTTGTCTCTGGTTCACTCCCTCTGTCTGTGCCTCTCTCTCTCTCTCTCTCTCTCTCTCTCTTTCTATCTCTCTCTCTCTCCCTCTGTCTTCTTCTGTCTCTGTCTCTCTTTCTCTCTTTCTCTCTGTCTCTGTCTCTGTCTTTGTCTCTCTCTCTCTCTCTCTCTCCCTCCCTCCATCTCCTCTCTCTCTCTCTCTCTCTCTCCTCTCTGTCTGTCTTGGCTTTTCATTACACCCACTTCGTTTTCGATAAGACAAGAAATAATGCACAAGTGTTTTTCTTTCTTTCTTTAAATGTGTAGTTGTTTGTCTAATTGTTTTGCTTTGTTTCCTAGTTGGGTCAATTGTTTGTTTACGTGGGTCAAATGTTTGTTGACGTGCTGGTTTTGTTTGTTTGCTTTTTTTTTTTTTTTGGAGGGGGGGGGGGTTGTTTGGTGTTTGTACGTGTGATGTGTCATATAACAATAAAGTCAAACTCATCATAATTTTTTTTTTTTTTTTTTTTTTTTGTCATTCAAAATAGTTTACGATGTTAAGCATGCCTGCGTGTCTGCATATCTCTCTGTCCTCTATCTGTGTTTCTTTCTGTCTGTGTATTCCACAGTTCACATTCCTTCATAAAGAGCTCTGGCGTAAAGGATGAAATCACCTTGGTATGAATTCGTGTCTGTTTCTATGTCTCTTTCCTTGTGTCTGCCTGTCTGTCTGGCTGTCTTTCTGCCTGTCTTTCTGCCTCTCTGCCTCTCTGCCTCGTTTTAATCAAAGATTGTCTTTTATTCCCTTCCTTTCTATTTCAATACAACTGAGATCAGACATAGTTTCTTTCTTTCTTTCTTTCTTTCTTTCTTTCTTTCTTTCTTTCTTTCCTTTCTTCTTTCATTTCGGGGTGTGTGTGTGTGCGTGTGTGTGTGTGTGTGTGTGTGTGTGTGTGTGTGTGTGTGTGTGTGTGTGTGTGTGTGTGTGTGTGTGTGTGTGTGTGTGTGGTGTGTGTGTGTGTGTGTGTGTGTGTGTGTTCGTTCGTTATTTCTTTTAACGTCTATTCACATATGTGCTTTTAGACGGTGTGTGTGTGTGTGTGTGTGTGTGTGTGTGTGTGTGTGTGTGTGTGTGTGTGTGTGTGTGTGTGTGTGTTTGTGTGTGTGTGTGTATGTGTGTGTGTGTGTGTGTGTGTGTGTATGTGTGTGTGTGTGTGTGTGTGTGTGTGTGTGTGTGTGTGTACCACTGTTAGTGAATGTATGAATGATGCTGTCAATAAGACTTCCCTCAGGGTCACACGCAAACCACACACACACACACACACACACATACACACACACATACATACACACACACACGCACACACACATACACACACATACACACACACACACACACATACACATACACACCATACCTGAAAAACAAAGCAAAAACATCACTCCATGCTGAATTTGATAGAACAGGAGAATGACACTAAGTCTAAATGCCTCAGACAATTGGATTTCCTGGATCAACATTGGAGTCTTGGAACAGTTCCAGTGACCTGTGTTGATTGACATATCTCACTGTGGATGTGTTCTTTGTGTCTGCTTGTTTTCAGTCGGTCTATCTTTGAAGCGCGAATATGTGTGTGTCATGTATGTGTTGTGTGTGTGTGTGTGTTGTGTGGTTGGTGGGGTGTGTGTGTGTGCGGTGTGGTGTGTGTGTATGTGTGCGTTGTGTGTGTGTGATGTTGTGTGTGTGTGTGTGTGTGTGTGTGTGGTGTGTGTGTGTGTGCTGTGTGTGTGTGTGGTGTGTTGTGTGTGTGATGTGTGTGTGCGTTTGTGTGTGTGCATGGTGTGTGTGTGTATGTGTGTTTTTGTGCGTGTGTGAGGTGGTTGTGGTGTGTGGTGGGCGGTGGTTGGTGTGTGTGTGTGTGTGTGTGTGTGTGTGTGTGTGTGTGTGTGTGTGTGTGTGTGTGGTGTGTGTGTGTGTGTGTGCGTGCTTGTGTGTGTGCGGCGTGGTATGGGTGTGGGTTATCGGTGTGTGTGAGTGTGTATGTTGCGTTTGTGTGTGTAGTGTGTGTGTGTGTGTTGTGTGCTGTGCGTGGTGGTGTTTGGTGTTGTGTGTGCGTGTGCGGGTGTGTTGGTGTGTCTGTGAGGTGTGTGTGTGCGCGTGCGTTTTATGTGTGTGTGCGCATGTGCGAGTGTGTGTGTGTGTGTGGGGTGGGTGTGATGTGTTTTGTGTGTGTTTTGTGTTGTGGTGCGTGTTGCTATAGTGATGTGATGTGGTGTGTTGTGTGTGTGTGGTGAGTGCGTGTGTGTGCGTGTGTGTGAGTGGTGGTGTTGTTGGTGTGTTCATGTAGTGTGTGATGTGCATGTGTGTTATGATGTTGCGTGTGCGTGCTGTTGTTTGTGTGGGGGGGGGTGATAAAGTTATGTGTTTTGTGTGTGTGCGTTTGCATTAAAGATGTCATGACTGCGTGGTTGTGTTTGTAGTGAGAGCAGATGGCGGTTGTGTGAGACGAGAGAGCATGAGATGAGATGAGTAGATGAGGGTGAGAGTGTGAGAGATGAGAGGATGAGCGGGGAGGGACTAGAGTGTGTGAGCTGAGTGAGAGAGAGAGAGACAGAGAGAGAAAACAGAGAGAGAGACAGAGACGAGACAGAGAAAAGAGAAAGAGAGAGACAGAGACGAGGAGAACGAGGAGAGAGAGAAGAAAACAGAGAAACAGAGAGAGAAGAGGCAGAAGAAAAGAAGAGACAGAGACAGAAGAAAGGGAGAGAAAGAAAGAAAGAGCACAGTCCAGAGAGAGACAGAACGAGACAGAGACAGAAGAAGAGTAGGAGATACAGACAAGATTAAGCTTCGAACGAGAATGACGCAATGTTAATGCGCGACAATTATTGGATGTCCGGTATTACCATTGAAGACTTTGCACAGTTCCAGTGACCCGTGCTGATCGATATACCTGTGGCTATGTCCACTAGCTGTATTATTCATTTTATTATTATTATTATTATTATTATTATTATATATTATTTTTTTTTTTTTTTTTTTTGTCTATTGCTTGTTTTCTGTCAATCTTTCTTTGAAGAGAGAGAGAGAGAGAGAGAGAGAGAGAGAGAGAGAGAGAGAAATGAGACAGAGACAGATACAGATACAGAAACATAGAGATGTAGAGAGACAGAGAGAGAGAGAGAGAGAGAGAGAGAGAACAGAGACAGAGAGATTGAGAGAGAAGAGAGAGAGAGAGACAGAAACAGAGACCAGAGAGAGACAGAGACAGAGACAGATAGAGACAGAGAGATTGAGAGAGAGAGAGAGAGAGGAGAAGAGACGAGAAGAGAGAGAACAGAAAGGGATAACAGGAGAACAGAGACAGAGAGAGAGGAAAAGTAGACAGATGATTTCCCGATCAGCTGGAGTTGAAAGGAGTGAAGAGGATTGACACGAGGTAACGTGGCGCGTCAGACAAATTGGATTCCTTGTCATGTGGAGTCTATGAAATAAGGAGGGATTGACAGGATAAGGATGGTGCGTCACATGACTTAATTGATCACTCTGATCAGAAAGTTAGAGACAGTAGAGAGAGAGAGGCGGGGGATAAGAGAGAGAGATGAGCCTGAGACAGAGACAGACAGACAGGGAAGAGAGAGGAAGAGAGAGAGGGGGAGAAGACAGAGAGAAGAGAGACAGAGGGAGAACAGAGACAGAGACAAAGGAGACAGAGAGAAGGAGACAGAGAGAGGGAGAGACAGAGACAGAGAGACAGAGAGACAGAGAAGACAGAGAGCAGACAAAGAGAGACAGAGAGAGGAGTCAGACAGACAGAGAGGACAGGACAGACAGAAGGGACAGAGAGAGGACAGAGAGAGAGAGAGATCAGACAGACAAAAGAGAGACAGGAGAGACAGACAAACAGACAGACAGAGAGGAAGAGACAGACAAAGACAGACAGAGAGAGGAGGAGACAGAGAGAGAGAAAAGAGAGAGAGAGAGAAAACAGACAGACAGACAGAGAAGACAAATAAGAGAGAGGGGGACGGGAGGAAGAGAAGAGAGAGAGAGAGGAGAGAGAGAGAGAGAGAGAGAGGAGAGAGAGAGAGAAACAAAGTTAAGGCGATTTATCCCATGTGGAGTTTAATAGTAGAAGAGATTGACACGAGGTTTAAATGCCTCAGACAATCGGATTTCCGGAATTACTGCTAGGGTCTTGATACAGTTTCAGTGACCTGTGTTAATTGACATGTCTAACTGTGGCTGCGTCTTTTTACTGTGTTGTGTCTTTCTTTGTTTTCAGTCTATTTTTGAAATAAGACACACACAGAGGGGGGATACAGAGAGAGAGAGAGACAAAGACAGAAAGACACAGAAAGAGAGAGAAGACAGAGACAGAGACAGAGGATGAGCCTGATAAAGAGACAATGAGACAATGAGACAGAGACAGAGACAGACAAAGAGACAATGGGACACACAGAGAGAGAGACAGATAGAGAGACAGAGAGAAGAGGGAGACAAAGGAGACAGAGAGAGGACAGTCAGAGAGAGAGACAGACAGAAAGACAGACAACGAGGCAGAGAGCGAGGGGATAGATAGAGACAAATAGAGACAGACAGAAAGACACAGACAGAGAGAGAGAGACACAGAGAGAGAGAGAGAGAGAGAGAGAGAGAGAGAGAGAGAGAGAGAGAGAGAGAGAGAGAGAGAGAGAGAGAGAGAGAAAGTTAAGGCGATTTATCCCATGTGGAGTTTAATAGTAGAAGAGATTGATACGAGGTAAATATGCCTCAGACAATCGGATTTCCGGAATCACTGCTGGGGTCTTGATACAGTTTCAGTGACCTGTGTTAATTGACATGTCTAACTGTGGCTGCGTCTTTTTACTGTGTTATTTGTGTCTCTCCTTGTTTTCAATCTTTGAAATAAGAGAGACAAAGAGACAAAGAAAGAGACAGAGAGAGAGACAATGAGACAGAGAGAGACAGAGAGAGAGACAGATAGAGAGAGAGAAAGAGAGAGAGAGAAAGAGAGAGAGAGAAAGAGAGAGAGAGACAATGAGACAGAGAAAGACAGATAGAGAGACAGATAGAGAGACAGATAGAGAGAGACAATGAGACACAGTGACAGAGAGATAGAGAGAGACACAGAGAGAGACAGAGACAGAGAGACAATGAGACAGAGAGATAATGAGAGGGAGAAACACAGAGAGACAGATAGAGAGAGAGAAAGAGAGAGAGAGAGAAAGAGAGACAGAGAGACAATGAGACAGAGAGACAATGAGACAGAGAGAGACAGAGAGAGAGAAACAGATACAGAGAGACAATGAGACAGAGAGACAATGAGACAGAGACACAGAGAGAGACAGATAGAGAGAGACAATGAGAGAGAGAGACAATGAGACAGAGACAGACACAGAGATAGACAGATAGAGAGAGACAATGAGACAGAGAGAGAATGAAGGAGAGAGAGAGACAGAGACAGAGACAGAGAGAGAGAGAAGAAGTGAATGACACAAGGTCTGATTGCCACAGACAACAGGATTTTGGGGATCACTGCTGGGGCTTTGGAACTGTTCCAATCAATGACCTGTGTTGATCGACATGTCCAACTGTGGCTGTGTCTTCTTACTGTTTTATTTGGAACTTTCTCCATTCTAATCAGTCTGTCTTTGAAATGATAGTTTGTGTACGCCTGGTGGGGGTAAATATAGGTTCATGTATGTATGTATGTGTGTGTGTGTGTGTGTGTGTGTGTGTGTGTGTGTGTGTGTGTGTGTGTGTGTGTATGCGTGTGTATATATCTGCACGTCTGTGTGTGCACGCGTCGTGTGTCTAAGTCGATTGTGTGTGTAGATAATACTACACGTTACCTTTTTGTTTGTTTGTTCTTTCTTCATTTAACTCTTCCCAAAACATCCTTGGTGTCGTATTTTCACCTTTAACAATTACTTTCACTCCATTATGCGAATATAGTATATTGCATTCACTGTTTTTTTCTGACTCGTCTGTTCTTACCAAAGAAATAAGAGGGAAGCAGGGAAAACTTTTATAATATCAACCAAAGGACATAACTCTTGAGAGTCACGTAGGAATGATCTCCCATGTTGTGGAACTTCTCAAATCTTACATAGTTTGCGCTACCCGTTCAGCTAGCATAGAAGCAGATACAAAGCACTAAAACCGTAAGCTCAGAACACTTTTGTTCTTAGTTGCTTTCTATTCTGCGAACATAGTATATTGCATTCACTTTTTTTCTGACTCGTCTCTTCTTTGTTGCTTTCTATTCTGCGAACATAGTATATTGCATTCACTTTTTTCTGACTCGTCTCTTCTTTGTTGCTTTCTATTCTGCGAACATAGTATATTGCATTCACTTTTTTTGACTGTCTTTCTTTGTGCTTTTATTCTGCGACATAGTATATTGCATTCATTTTTTTGACTCGTCTCTTCTTTGTTGCTTTCTATTCTGCGAACATAGTATATTGCATTCACTTTTTTCTGACTCGTCTCTTCTTTGTTGCTTTCTATTCATTCCTCTGCAATCCTTCTGTTCTTGTTTTTTTCATCCTGCTTGGTGGTCCATTCAAATCTGTGCCTGGGGCAATGAGTGAATGAGTTCGTGTGGTGTGTGTGTGTGTGTGTGTGTGTGGTGTGTGTGTGTGTGTTTGTGTGTGTGTGTGTGTGTGTTTGTGTGTGTGTGTTTTTGGTGTGTGTGTGTGTGTGTGTGTGTATGTGTGTGTGTGTGTGTGTGTGTGTGTGTGTGTGTGTGTGTGTGTGTGTGTGTGTGCGTGCGTATTTGTTTGTTTGTTTGTGTGTTCGTTCATTTGCTTGCTTTGTTTGTTCATTCTTTCTTTCATTAGTTCGTTTGTTATAAATAAATTAGTGAGTTATCTAGTTATTTGATTTGTTTAATTGTTTGTTTCTTTGTCTGTTTGTAGTTTGATAGGTTTATTTTGTCTTGTATTTGTTTCAAAGCGTGTATACTATCTTCGTTTTCTCTGCTCTGATGATTAGATTGTTTGTTCCATTTTTTTTGTTCAATTGTTTTAAAAATGATTTTGTATGAAATCCCTGCGATGGCTGCTAGACTGCTATATATGTCTGTACGTATATGTGTGCTCTACAAACAGACAAATAGAACCAAATTGTGGAGAGTCAGCTCTTTTGGACGTACATGTATGTATATGTGTGTATATATATATAACACACACACACACACACACATATATATATATATATATATATATATATATATATATATATAATATGTATACACAGAGAGAGAGAGACAGAGAGAGAGAGAGAGCGAGAGAGAGAGAGAAGCAGATTATATATATATAATATATATATATACAGAGAGAGTGAGAGAGGGAGAGAGAGAGGGGGGGGGGAGAAAGGTAGAGAGGGAAAGAGAGAGAAAGAGACATACATACATACATACAGAGAGACAGACAGAGAGACAGACAGAGAGACAGACAGATGGAGAGAGACATAGATACAAAGAGAGGAAGAAGGAAAAGACGGGGACACAAACAAAAAACACATAGATACAGATACAGACGCAAAGAAAAGCAATCATCATGTGCGAGGTCTCACTGGCGTTTCTCCCTAAGCTATCTCACTCCAGCTTATTCTATGTCCGTCCCTGATAGTAGTGGAAGTGTACTATCAGAATAAATGACACGTTATTCCTTGAGAGCGAAACGTTGCTTCATTCATCTTGTTTGCCTATTCCCTAAGAGTGAAATTTGCCTTCATTCATCCTGTCTGCCTATTTCCTGAGAGCGAAGTTTGTTTCATTGATCCCATCTGCCTATTCCGTTGGTGAGATTTGCTACATTCACCATGTCTGCCTATGTCTTGTAAGGAAAATTTGCTTAATTCACCCCGTCTACCTGTTCTCTGCAATTTCAATGTGCTTCTTTCATCCTGTCTGCCTATTTCCTGTGAGTGAAATTTCCTTCATTCATCCCGTCTACCTATTTTCTGATAGTGAAATTTCCTTCATTCATCCTGTCTGCCTATTTCCTGAGAGTGAAATTTCCTTCATTCATCCTGTCTGCCTATTTCCTGAGAGTGAAATTTGCTTCATTGATCTTGTCTGCCTATTTCTTGAGAGTGAAATTTTCTTCATTCATCCCGTCTACCTATTTTCTGATAGTGAAATTTCCTTCATTCATCCTGTCTGCCTATTTCCTGAGAGTGAAATTTCCTTCATTCATCCTGTCTGCCTATTTCCTGAGAGTGAAATTTGCTTCATTGATCTTGTCTGCCTATTTCTTGAGAGTGAAATTTTCTTCATTCATCCTGTCTGCCTATTTCTTGTAAGTGAAATTTGCTTCATTCATCCCGTCTACCTATTTTCTGAGAGTGAAATTTGCTTAATTCATACTGTCTGCCTATTTTCTGAGAGTGACATTTCCTTCATTGATCTCGTCTGCCTATTTCCTGAGACTGAAGTTTGCTCTATTCATCCCACCTGCCCATTTCCTAAGAGTGAAATTTGCTCTATTCATCCCATATGCCTATTTCCTGAGAGTGAAATTTCCTTCATTCATCCCGTCTACCTATTTTCTGAGAGCGAAATTTGCTCTATTCATCCTGTCTGCCTATTTCCTGAGAGTGAAATTTCATTAATTCATCCTCTCTGTTTCCTGTGACTGAAGTTTGCTCTATTCATCCCACCTGCCTATTTCCTGAGAGTGAAACTGGCTTCATTCATCCCACCTGCCTATTTCCTGAGAGTGAAATTTGCTCTATTCATTCCACCTGCCTATTTCCTGAGAGTGAAATTTGCTCTATTCATTCCACCTGCCTATTTACTGAGAGTGAAATTTGCTTCATTCATCCCACCTGCCTATTTATTGAGAGTGAAATTTGCTCTATTCATCCCAACTGCCTATTTCCTGAGAGTGAAATTTGCCTCATTCATCCTGTCTGCCTATTTCCTGAGAGTGAAATTGCTTTATACATCCCGTTTTCCTATTCCCTGCGAGTGAAATTTGCTATATCCATCCTGTCTGTCTATTTCCGGAGAGTGAAATTTGCTATATTCATCCCGCCTGTCTATTTCATGCGAATGAAATGTGCTTCATTCATCCCGTCTGCCTATTCTCTGCGAGTGAAAGTTGCTTTAATTCATCTCGTCTTCCTATTCTCTGCAATTTCAATTTGCTTCATTCATCCCGTCTGCCTATTCCCTGCAGTGAAATTCGATTCACTCATCCCATCTGCCTATTTCCTGAAAGTAAATTTGTCTTCATCCATCCTGTCTGCTATTTCCTGAGAATGACATTTTCTGTATTCATCCAGGATCCCATCTGACTATTCTCTGCAAGTGGAATTTGCTCCATTCATATCATCCGCCTATTCTTTCCGAGTGAAATTTGCATCATTCATCCCATCTATCTATTCCCTGTGTGTGACATTTGATTCACTCATCCTGTCTCCCTGTTTCTTGTGAGTGAAATTTCCTTCATTGATCTGTCTATGAAAAAAAAAAGTTTAATGGAGTGTTTGTGTTCAATGGCATTCATTCCGGTCTTCAGTGAGCAATGCAAACAAAAACACAAACACAAACTAGCCAGGACAGATGCTGTGCGCCAGACGCGGCATCATCAAGAAGAGGACACTACAGTGATCTGAGACGATTTGGGAGAGGAGAGGGGGTGAAAAAACAAACAAAAAAAACAAACAAACAAACAAACAAGCAAACAAAATAGGAGAGAAATGAAGAAAATAACTCCTACTGAAGTGGGGAAAGTGACCAAAAAACAACAACAACAACAACAACAAACAAACAAAAATACAGACAGAGACAAACAAGCAAATCAAATTAAACTAGAACAGCTGTACTAGATTCAGCAGTGGCATCAGGAGCAACAATAAGACACTTTGTTGGGTGGAGATGATGATGGAAAAAACAAACAAAAACAAAAACAGACAGAGAGAAAGACAAAACACTGAACTGGGGGGACAATCTAAGACAACTGTACTAACAAGCAAGCAAACAAGAAACAAACAAAAAAACAAACAAACAAACATTCTCAAAATAACATAAAAGGACACAATGCGGACGGAGAAGAAAACTAGCGTAGAAATAAAGACGAAACAAATTAACAGCTTGTATGACAGCTTGTACTAACTACCGTGCTGAGACATAAGCACTCATGCAGGCTACAGATAGTGACTGCAGACAAGTTGTTTTCTTGTATGTCGCCCTCTCCGTGCTGCAGGCATGCCAGAACAACACGCTCCCCCTCGTGTCTAGAGCTCTGCGCCAGGTTGCCACAACCAGAAGAGCAGTTCTGCAGTGGATTCCAGCCCACTGCGGAGTCTCCGGGAATGAGCGAGCTGATATCCTTGCAAAGGAGGGAGCCAGAGAAGAACAACCTAACAACAGCGTCAGCTACAGTGAGAAGAGGAGCATCATCAGGGCGCTTTCCATGCCGAGACGACACAGGGATGACTACCACCTGTTGTCTAGAGAGCAGCAAGTTGTCCTGGTGAGGTTGCGCTCTGGTCACAGTAGGATGAACAGCCACATGTACCGCAAACTGAAGCTGGCGCCCTCCCCAACCTGTCCCTGCGGTCAAGAAGACCAAACCACGGAGCATATACTCCAAAGATGTTCCCTTCACGAGGTGGCAAGACAGGACGTGTGGCCGACAGACACTCAGCTGACAACCAAACTCCATGGCTGCAGACAGGAGCTGGAAAAGACGGCTGCATTCATCAACCGGACTCAGCTGATTGTGTAGCAGCGTACGCCAAGAAGAAGAAAATGACAGCAGAGCTAAGAACAAAAACAACGACAACTACGATGAACAAAGAAACAAATCGATAGAGACACGATACTGACTTGTGTTTGGACAAAAACAAAACAGAGTAACATCAACAATAGCAACAAAACAAACAACAACAGTAACAACAGACATTACAATCCAAATCTGAAGTAATTTGTGACGAAAATACAATACCAACAATAGAATAAGCAACAACAACAGCACCACCACCACCACCACCAGCAACAACAAAAACAACAACTACTACGGCACGTGAATGTGTACTTATTGTGTGTTTTGCCTGATCTGTGCGAATGCTAATTTTCGTATGCTACTGTGAACGCGAGCATCTGTGTGTGTGTGTGTGTGTGTGTGTGTGTGTGTGTGTGTGTGTGTGTGTGTGTGTGTGTGTGTGTGTGTGTGTGTGTGTGTGTGTGTGTGTGTGTTGTGTGTGTGTGTGGTGTGTGTGTGTGTGTGTGTGTGTGTGTGTGTGTGTGTGTGTGTGTGTGTGTGTGTGTGTGTGTGTGTGTGTGTGTGTGTGTGTGTGTGTGTGTGTGTGTTTTGTGTGTGTGTGTGTGTGTGTGTGTGCGAGCGCGTTGAATATGTTTGAGGAAGTTTAATCTTTCTAAAAGAACCACTGTCTGAAGAGAGAAGGAGAGAGAGAGAGAGAGAGAGAGAGAGAGACGAGGAAGACAGACAGACAGAGAGTGAGACAGAGAAAGAGAAAGTCACACACACACACACACACACGCACAGAGGGAGGGAGAGAGGGAGAGACAGAGTGAGAAATAGAGAGAGACACAAAGACAGAGACAGAGACAGACAGACAGACAAACATACAAACAGACAAACAGAAACACAAAGAGAGAATGGGAAAGGGAAAGGTAGGGAGACAGTGTCAGAGTGACAGACAGAAAATGAAACAAAAAAAAAAAAACGAAGGAGGGGGGGGGGGGGGTCAAAGGGAGAGAGACAGAGAGGCAACTAGGCATTGTAATCAAAATGACAATGACTAAGAGAGAGACACACACAGACAGCCGGACAGGTAAACAGACAACTGACACACAGATTGACAG
>CM060311.1:79799306-79804306 GCA_030674185.1 Monoplex corrugatus | reverse complement strand
CTCTAATTCTAATTACAGATGATCATTTTTCCAGGTGTCTATAAACGGCTAATATGCGCCAAATTGTTCCAGATGACATCGATGGTCTGTTTATGCTGACGGATAGTTTGATGCCATGTCTCAGTCCAGAGGGAACGATGTGATGGCAGCCTGGTATTTCGGTATAAGGTAAGCTATTTTTTGTATTTGTGACCCGTTTTCACGACATGAGTCCTAACTCGCAGGCAGCGAAAAGCGTAGAGGCCCGGAAAAGTTGTGATGGGTCGATTTTGTCAATTTTAAACTTTTCGTCAAAAATGGAATATTTAATCTTTAAATTACATGTACATGCACTCAGTACTTTATAATTCAATCGGAAAGTGGATTTAAAATGCGTTTTAACCAGATAACGGCATGCTTTTTGTGTCAGAAAAAGGGATATATAAACTTAAATAACAAGACAATTACAGTAGATTTTCACACCAATTTTTGTGTGCTATTGCGCATGATGTGTTTTACCATGGTACAAAATTTGGTAAACATTGGTGAAGCAAAAATACCTGTTGCTAAGGTAAAACTTCACTGAAGTGGTGAACATTTTAAAACTTGATTTTCTCAAAATGGCTGCTTGCTATGTTACACACTTCAAACACCCATAACTTCATTATTTTTAGGAGTAGAATAACAAATTTCATTTTGAAAAGAAAGTTAATAATCTGGACATTTTGAAAATCATAATATCCTAAAATCTGTTATTTTCATCTTAGGACTCATTTTGTTAAAACGAGTCACATTTGTTTATGCATAAAGGTAATGACGATAATGATATTGATACCCAAGATGGTGGTGTTGGTGTTGGTGTTGGTATTGGTGTTGGTGTTGGTGTTGTTGTTGTGTTGTTGTTGTTGTTGTGTTGTTGGTGGTTGTGTGGTGGTGGTGGTGATGATAGTGGTGGTGATGATGATGATGATGGTGATGACGACGACGACGACAATGACGATGATGGCGATGATGGCGATGATGATGATGAAGACGACGATGGTGGTGGAGGTGGTGGTGATGGCGAGAACGATGACGACGACGACATTTTGGTTTTCTGGACAAATCCACAGTCACACTCTGAATTCGTCGGTCATAACAGGAACCAACTTCAAGACACTAGCGCTGTCCCGGTAAATCTAATTATTGTCTGAGGCGTTTTGCCCTGATGTCTGATTGAATTAAACTCTATGGTTTGCTGTCGTTCTTACTGATTTTACTGAACATTGCAGTTTAGTGTCATTCTTTCTGACGGTACTAAATCATTGACTATATTAAGCTCTTTGGTTTTGAGTCGTTGTTGTTGACTGCATTAAACTCTATTGTCTGGGGTCATTCTTATGGCAACATTAAAGTCTGTGGTTTGGAGTCTTTCTGGGTTGATTGTGGTA
Organism: Monoplex corrugatus; assembly: GCA_030674185.1. Classification (NCBI taxonomy): domain Eukaryota; kingdom Metazoa; phylum Mollusca; class Gastropoda; order Littorinimorpha; family Ranellidae; genus Monoplex; species Monoplex corrugatus. The sequence continues at coordinate 79,802,897 of CM060311.1, read as the reverse complement.
AACGTTTACAGGTTATAGTAATTTCACTGTTTGTACGAGTATTCAAGGCTATAGCTTGTAGTTTTTTTTTTTTTTCCATATATTCAAGTCTATAGTTTGGAGTCGTTTTCATTGACTGTGTTCAACTCTACAATTTTTCATCCCTCATATTGATCATATTAAAATCAAAAGTGAGTCAGTTTTATTAATTTCAATCAAGTCTACAGCGTGTAATCATTCTTATCGGAGGAGGGGTATTTGAGGAATTGGTGTCAACAGAGGGATATGTGCCTCTGAGACTGGTCTCGTATATTACATGAAGACCCATTCCGAGTAATACGGGATCAGTTTGTCTACTGGTCTGTCGGTTCGGTGGGAAAGTCCAACAAATAACCTCTGTATGCTTCATAGCCATTCTTACTGAAGGTCATGGAAATTAGTGACAGCTGAGAAAATCCCTGGGATGATGGTTTGTGTCTGAGCTGGATGGTAAGTTGAAGAGTGAGCGCACACGTTGGAATCGAATACGGCTGACTATATAGTTGGAAGGTCGTGACTGTTGTTGGCTTTTAGTAGAAGGACTAGGACTTCACGACTATGGTATAAGAGATCAATAGTTTGTAGAATTGGTGAGTGTACGTAAAGTCTGCCAGTTTTGGGTCCACACACCCAGACTGATGATTTCATCATCTACGACTCTGCGCTGAAAGACTGGAATGTTCTGGAACTGATGTAGCTTAGAGATTTCTTGCTGCAGAACTGTTGACATCATCTTTCTTCACTGTGTGTGTGGTGTGCGTGCGTGTGTGTGTGTGTGCGTGTGTGTGTGTGTGTGTGTTTATGTGTGTGTTTACGTGTGTGTATGTGTGTGTATGTGTGTGTGTGCGTGCGTGTATGTGTTTGAGAGAGAGAGAGATTGTCTGTGAAGAGAGAGAGAGGAGAGACAGACAGACAGACAGACAGACAGAAGTGTGTGTGTGTGTGTGTGTGTGTGTGTGTGTGTGTGTGTGTGTGTGTGTGTGTGTGTGTGTGTGTGAGTGATGGATAGGTGTATAGATGGATAGATAGACAGATAGAGAGATACATAGACAGACAAACAGACTGACAGACAGATATAGATTGATAGACAGACAGACAGATAGACAGACAGACAGATAGATAGATATATAGATAGATAGACAGACAGACAGATATATAGATAGGTGGATAGATAGATAGATAGATAGACAGACAGACAAACAGATAGATAGATAGATAGATGGATAGATAGATAGATAGATAGATTGATAGGCAGATAGATAATAGATAGATAGACAGATAGATAGATAGATAGACAGACAGACAGACAGACAGATAGACAGATAGACGGATAGATAGATAGATAGATAGATAGATAGATAGATAGATAGATAGACAGAAAACAACAAATCAGAGGGTACTAGATGAAAACCAGAGCAACAGTGCCACATCAATAACCACACAATCACCATCTAGCTTCCAACATGCATGATGGTCATTTCGCCTGTGATTAAGAAGGTGCAAATCATGAAAAGATAAATATGAACATGTATGTCATTCATATATTCAGTCATATCAATTTTGTTATTGTTGTTGTTGGTGTTGTTGTTCTCGTTCTTGTTCTTGTTCTTATTGATTTTGATAATGTTTGTGTTAATAATAAACATGCTTTGATCTCAAGTTTTAGCTGTGGTTAATGACATGTAAGGCGGGTCATTTATTTTTTTAAAGGCTTGTAAGTCACACGCAGATTTCCATTGTATTTTTCTATACAGTACATTTAAGGCAGCAAGGAGGAAGAGATCAATACTTGATGGTATGTCATTATATATACCATTCTTATTTTGGCTGGATATCAAGAAAAGCAAGACGCATTTTATGTCTCTCTCATAAAACTGCTGATAGACTAATAAATACCCTTGCTAACCCAGGCACACACTCAAACACATACACACACACACACACACACACACACACACACACACACACACACACACACACACACACACGCATGCATGCATGCACACATGCACACACACGCACACCGCACGCGCACACACATGCACATTCTCTGTCTCTGTCTCTGTCTCATTTCTCTCTCTGTCTCTGTCTGTCTGTCTCTCTCTCTCTCTCTCTCTCCTCCTCTCTCTCTTACTCCTCTGATTTTTCTGTTTCTCTCTCCTCACACACACACACCACACACACGCACGCACACACACACACACACACACACACACACATACAAACAACACACACACACACAACATCACACACACACAAGCAATAGACAGGGAGGGGGAGAGAGGGGGAAGTGAGAGAGAGAAAGAGAGAAGAAGAAGAAGAAGTACACGCTCAGAAGTAGAGAACAGAGACAGATAGACATACACACACAGGAAGAAAGAAGGAGAAAAAGAAAGATAGAAAAAAAGAAAGAAAGAAAGAAGAAAGAAAGAAAGAAGAAAGAAAAGGAAAGAGACAGATACAGAGACAGACATACAGACTGAGATATTGAGAGACAGAGACAGATATAGAGACAGAGACAGACAGACAAAGAAACACAGAGAGAGACACAGAGAGAGAGAGAGAGAGAAACAGAGAGACAGAGAGGCAGAGAAAGGGAGAGAGACAAACAATTCAGACATACCGGGCAGGCAGACAGAAAGATGAACAGACAGACAGAGAGACAAACAGAAAACTAACGAGAGAGAGAGAGGGAGAGAGATTAGGGGGGGAGGCAGAGAGACAGAGAGACAGAGACAGAGAGAAAAGAGACAGAAAGAGACAGAGACAGACAGACAGACAGACAGACAAACAGACAAACAGAGACAAACAGACAGAGACAGAGACAGATAGACAGAGAGAGAGAGATGGCAAAGAGAAGGGTTAAAGGGAGATAAGGGAAAAATGTAATAAGGGGAAGTAAACAGAAGAGCGTCGTTTCAAGTGAATTAACTACTTCCTTAATAGACTAAAAACTCTCCATCTGAGCAAACCAGAAGAAGCTTAGTCTGAGCAACAAACTCGTAAAGAAGGTAGACAAAAATTAGACATCATGAGACTAGACAGGAAGAGGTGTGTACCCTATACTGTCCTTTATCAGCACTCCTATGGTCATTTAGACCTATTAGCAACGGTGTAACCTCCCAGATGGTTTCTTAGCAGGGCAGCTAAGCATTAAAGCTTGTCTTTTCTCTTCTGTTAAACATATTAGGGGAGCACCTGACTTGAAGCCATGTACTTAAGTTACAAAGTTAATTCTTGTTCTTGTTTTAGGCGATCGCATTGAACTTCAAATAACGTTTTCGGTGAAAAAGGTTTCTTTGTAAATTAGAAAAGCAAAATGCGTTTGCTAATATACAATATCCCACTCCCCAATTTCTTGTACCAAAACATTTCAGGTTTCGTGTATCTTCTTTTCAAGTTCATTGCAATTGAATACCACGGTGTTATTGCTACATATTTACTCTCTCTTCTTTCTCGTTACTGTCTGCCTAAAGTTCAACATTAACTGCGACATTTCGTCAGAATGTCTAATATTCCACTATACGCCAATTCCAGACAGTAAGTTGAATTGACGAGTCTATTGCTTGTAGC
>CM060311.1:79791806-79796806 GCA_030674185.1 Monoplex corrugatus | reverse complement strand
ATATAATATATATTATATATATTATGTGTGTGGTGTGTGTGTGTGTTTGTGTGTGTGAGTGTATATATATATATATATATATATATATATATATATATTATATATGTGTGTGTGTGTGTGTGTGTGTGTGTGTGTGTGTGTGTGTGTGTGTGTGTGTGTGTGTAAAACATCAAATCAATTCAAATACAACTGAACATTTAAATATATATGAAAACGGTGTATTGTTAAAGGAGGAGAAATGACATTTGACACGAAACGATTAAGGACACCATTATTGTTTCGCTTATTGTAGATATGCGTGGAGTCGATTGGACTGTGTGTATACAACTACTTGAAAAATGCCAACAACTAACACACGAAGGCGCCATTATCTGGGCAGGAAAGACAGCTATTCTCAAATGGCTGAACCGATTGCAGACACGAACTGACTACAGATAAAAAGAAAATAATATAGAATATAAGGGTGAAGGAATGAATCACCAGTTTACACCATATTCATAGAAAAAGGATTGGATGTGCGTGAAATGCCAAAGTTGCTACATGTCTGTATCGTAGAAGCTAAGATTGATCTCTACTCGTTCGTCAGCAGACAGGAAAAAAATAGATTAGAAACAAAATTGGGATGTTTGTGATATCAACAGAACAATCTTTTTATCTCGCTGCTGACAGTGTACTTCTACATTATTAAGAAAACCTATCCAAGTAAAGTGTTAGTCTTTTTATTTCATCATTTATATTTGGCTTTTTATACCATTTTAATTACGTTGACATTCAAGTCTACTACATAAGGGCTTTTATTATCATTTCAATGAGTCGACATTTTTGTATATCTCCAGCTACAGTTGAGCTTAGCTCATATTTTCAAGAACTGAAACTTGGATTACATAAAATGTTATAAAATCAGAATTGAACAAAGAAAGGAAATGTCTTACTTTGTAAGATTTTACATCGCAATTTACTGTTGAAATCCAAAACGAAAAAAAAAGAAAACACGATCCGGAGAAACATTCCTGCTAATGGATAAAAGAAGAATAACTTGACAAAAATGTGACCCACTCTGACTAAAGGTACAATAAGTCGGGCGAGGCCTTCTGCTGCTGTGGGCTGAAAAGTCTGAACAGGGACAATTTTGTCAATTTTGAGTTTTCTGCATGTTCACGCTCTATAACCACTTTTAAACCATGTCCTAACACAATAACGTCAAATTTAATCGATAAGTATCATTTTTGTGTGTGTGTTTTAATGTGTAGTAAGTGCTACTATCTGGCCGCTGAAAGCTGCCCGATCGCCCCATTTTGGTGATTTAAGTACGCTTTTCTTAAATCTATTTTTCTTTTTTTGTTTTTTTGGTTGGATGGACAATTAAGTGAACGAGGGAAGTATGGAATTTCAGCTGATTTGGTTGATATTTAATGCTTGGTGCTAAGGAGTTTCTGACCATACCCTTTCAATTCAGGCCTGTTCTCTTCAACACTGTTTTTTTCTCAAAATGGCTGACTTGACCCCTCTCATCTTTGAAAGCCCATAACCTTTTTGTTTTTGTAGCCTGAAACTCAACTTTAGTACCATTTGAAAGCTGAGATTCTAAACGTTATAGTGATCCAAAACAAGATTGACTGCCCGCGCCCAAGCAAACACAAACCAGAAGAACAAGAAAACCAATGTAAGCGCGTCTCCAACAAGACAAAACAAGACAAGCGCAAATTTTCGGCCAACTAGCCTTTGTCAAGCGCGAACGCACGGTCACAGACAAATCACAGACACCAAACAATGGATAATAAAAACGGGACTAAAAACTTCCCTGCCGCCTCGTCCAGTGGGTAAGAGATGGAATGCCCATGTCATCATGAGCTGTAGTAAGAAAAGGGGAGAGGGGAGGCAACTATGATGTCAAAAGGGAAGTGAGATGAGTTCTGCAATTTCGAGAAGTGGCCATGCCATATCGGTATAGCCCTGTTCTGAAGAAGACACAGGGCAAGAGCCAAGAGATAAGGGAGTAGATTGTGCCCGGTGCCAAGAATCTGGTAGGCGTGGGAACAGGAAGAGACATGAAACGGCATGTCTGAATTTTGTTACTTATGGTTTGTCATTAAGACCATGTGGTTTGCGTGTTCCAAGTTTATTTATGAGGTGGGATTCTCTGTCTTTCCTGTCTATGGTGCTGTTATTGTGTAGAAGCCACAGACCTTTCACTCGGATGTCATTGATTGAGTGGTCTGATTGGTTGAGGTGATTGGGGATAGTTTTATCCCTTTGGTGGCGGATATCAGCCAAGTGTTCTTTGAAACGTGTGTCAAGGGTGCGTCCAGTTTCACCAATATACAATTGGGAACATTAGGAGCAGCTGATCAAGTAGACAATATTATAAGTTTGACAGTTGAAATGTTTTGTAATTCTCATATGAGATTTGGGGCCTTTGACTGTGGTGGCTGAGCACAAGAAAGGACAAGTCTTGCATTTAGGTTTGTTGCATGGAGAGGTTCCTGGAGGTTGGCTGACTGGTTTGCTGAGATTCGAATGCACCAGCAAGTCGCGGAGATTTGTGTCTCTCTTGTAGACGATCAAAGGGCGCTTGTCAAAGGTTTCACCTGTAGTGGGACTGGATCGCAAAATGTTCCAGTTGGACAAGATGATCCTTTTTATGAGGTGCACGGACGGGTGGTAAACTAGACTGAGGACTGGCCGATCCTCTGTGACAGCTTTGGGCTTTGAATGGAGGGCATTTGGCCGAGAGACAGAGTTGACTTTTTTCCGGGCTTCATTGATGACCTCGGGTGGGTAATGTCTGCGCAGAAAAAATCTAGTCATTTCAACTGCTTTGTCCTGAAAATTGTCTTCGTCTGAGCAGAGGCGTCGTAGTCTCAAGAACTGCGAGTAGGGAATGCTGTTTCTGGTGTTGGAAGTGTGAGATGATTGGTAGTCCAGGTAGGAATGTGAGTCTGTAGGTTTGTAGTGGACTGTAGTGACTAGTTGTTCAGATTGAAGGGAAACTTCGATATCCAGGAAACTTATGGATGTGTTTGAAATTTCATATGTGAACTTGATGGATGGGTGAAACGTTTGGACGTAGTGGATGAATTGTAAAAGTTGGTCATGATCGAGGGATGTCATGCCAATGCATTCGTCTATGTATCTTTTGTATAATTCAGGTTTGGGTTTCTTGTATTGTTGTAGAATTTGTTCCTCCAAATATCCCATGAATAAGCAGGCATAGCTGGGGCCCATCTTAGTACCCATGGCGACTCCGCTAACTTGCCAGAACGTCTCATCTCCGAACGAAAATGTGTTCATGGTAAGAACCAGCTCCGCAAGTCGGACAAGGGTTGAAGTGGACAATGTTTGGTCACGTCGTTTGTCCAGAAAATGCTGGAGAGCTTTTAACCCGTCGGAGTGATACCATAACCTGAAAAGCCTAAACTGAGACTTATTGTGCCTTATGTGAGAATGGGTCACAGATGAGTAAGAAGAAAGACGGAAGACGAAGAGGAGGAGGAGGAGCATAAAGAGGAAATGAGGGAAGATGAGGACGAGGAATAAACCGAATAATAATGAATGAATGAATAAATGGAATAAATGAATAAATAAATAAATAAACAATAAATAAATAGATAAATAAATAAATAAATGATTGAATGAATGAAAATGACTGAATGAGTGGGTGAATGACTGACTGACTGACTGAATAATAATAATAATAATAATAGTGCATTTATAGAGCGCTTTCCGAAACCTCAAAGCGCTTTACATCAGTAAACCATACATATATAAACCAAATAACAGGCTACAATACAAACAAACTCATCAAAAACTATCCACAGGAAATCAACAACCACACAGACACACCAAATAATCTCTCTCCCTCTCACCCCCTCCCCGCCCACCCCTCTCCCCCCATTTTCAAACACACACACACAACACCCACACACACACAGCCACACATCACACACACACACACACACACACACACACACACACACACACACACACACACACACACACACACACACACACACTGGCATACACCCCATTGTGCACAATTTCATCCAGAATGTCAAGCAGGATCAACCCACTAGCCAAAATCAGGAAAAACACTGTTTAAAGAAGTAAGTTTTTAAACTTGTTTTGAAAGATGGTAGAGTTTTAGAGTGGCGGACGGACTGAGGCAACAAGTTCCATGTCTGAACAGCAAAAACTGCAAAGGCTCTACCACCGTGAGTTTCTCTGTTATATTTTGGCACACGAAACTTCTTGTCATCCACAGAAGAGCGGAGTGATCGAGAAGGTACGTAGACAGTCAAGAGTTCAGAGAGATAGTCAGGAGCAGTTCCAGAAATGATGTGATAACAAAGGCAGCAAATCTTGTATTTTATTCTTTGTTCAACCGGGAGCCAGTGCAGTGTCTGAAACAGGGGTGTGCAGTGCTGTGACCTACGTGCCTTGAAGATGAGTTTAGCTGCAGAGTTCTGAACTTGTTGCAAATGTTTGAGATGTTTCTGAGGGCAACCCGCAAGGAGTGAATTGCAATAATCTAACCTAGACAGAATGCATGCAGTAACTAACGTCTTGGTTGCGTCTAATGTAAGGTAGTGTCTAATAGAATTAATGCGTCTAAGTTCGATGTATGCAGCCTGACATGTTTTGATGATGTGCTGGTGCATGGAGAGATTATGGTCAAAGACAAAACCGAGGTCACGAACGCAATCAGAAAAAGCAATAGCGGTATTACCGACAGTAATAGTGGAAGGCAGAGAAGAAAGATCTGCAGGCAATGGAGAAACACGAAGGGCTTCAGTCTTGTCATCATTCAACTTAAGTCGATTTTCATACATCCAGGATTTTACTTCAGAAACGCAGTTCTGAAGAGACTGAACTAGATGATCGTAGTTAGAAGGAGAATCAGTATGATTGAGCTGGGTATCGTCCGCATACATTTCATGACGGATGGAATGTGAGTCAATAAGGTGGGTCAGAGGAGAAGTATACAATATGAAAAGCACAGG
>CM060311.1:79779306-79786806 GCA_030674185.1 Monoplex corrugatus | reverse complement strand
TTGCGAAGAAGAAGAATTGCGAAGAAGAATTGCGAAGAAGAATTGCGAAGAAGAAGAATTGCGAAGAAGAAGAAGAAGAATTGCGAAGAAGAATTGCGAAGAAGAAGAAGAAGAATTGCGAAGAAGAAGAAGAAGAATTGCGAAGAAGAATTGCGAAGAAGAATTGCGAAGAAGAAGAAGAAGAATTGCGAAGAAGAAGAAGAATTGCGAAGAAGAAGAAGAATTGCGAAGAAGAATTGCGAAGAAGAATTGCGAAGAAGAATTGCGAAGAAGAAGAATTAAGAAGAAGAAGAAGAATTAAGAAGAAGAAGAAGAAGATAATGATGATGTTGAGAGGGATGAGGAAGAGGAGGAGGAGGAGGAAGATGAAGGAAGAATAAGAAGCCTGTGATCCAGTAAATCTACCAGCCTGACTAAATGTTGAGTCAGTAGTCCCCAGCCCAAGGCGTTGCTGCAAACAGTCTTCTCATTGCAACACCCAACAAGATTAAGTCTTCTCTTTCTTGCTTGTCCCACAATCTTTTCCATTCCTCTGTGTGCATCACGACGTCACGTCCGGTGTAAGCCCAGGGATGACTTAGGGAAGTTAGCTAAGTAAAGGAGTGTGACTTGGATGCAAGGGGTTGGCATGTGAAGTGCTGTTCTGAAATCAGGCAATTTCTTGGAACCATAGGAAGATGTTACCCAGCTATGGGTAAATAACTCCATTGCCTAGTGGTTACCTCGGGAGAGAATAAAGCTAAGTGAGTAAATCATGATAGAAAATCACTCCCAGGGTTGTCGTGGGAACATCAAAGGCTAGCGGAGAGTCAGTACAAAAAGCGATGGAAGGTAACAGCAAACCACCATCGTATATTCCCAAGTTTATCATGTAAAACTGGAGGGAAAAGAGAACATCAAGTAGACCCAGGAAAAAAAAAAAAGTTGTACGGACTTGCAGGGTGGCTAAAGACAGAGAGGGTGGGAGATATACTTGCAGTGACAAGGGGATAGATTCGTGTGGAGGGCCGTGATCGCCAAGGCCATGCGGCAGGGCACATAATGATGATGATGATGATGATGATGATGATGATGATGATGTTAGGAAGAAGAATGGAGTAGTTGTGATGATCCATCAAGGCTTTCCGACCAGAATGTGTCCTTGTCCTCTTTATTCTATTTGAGATACACCACTCTGACATGTAACCGTCGCCATGGTTCTCACGTTTCTCTGCAACAGCAAAATGCGATGCTATTTGATTTTAGACAGAAGGTGACTAGAGAAAGAAGTGAGCGCCAAGTGTGATGGGGTAGTTGGTTACTTACCTTACTTTTCTTCCTTCCGCCTGTACAGTGTGGTATTACGGGGAGATCCAGTCGTCTGTCTACAGCGGGGCGAGAGGCTTTGGTAAGTGGCATGTTGTACGTGCCCAGTGTTTCTGCCGATATGTTGCTCCGGCATAAGCCCTGGTCTCCCTCCAGCTCTGGTGCCGGAATATCTGGAGTTGTATCGCACTTGGCCGGTTTGTTGGGGGTGGGGGGGGGGGGGATTGTTGTCACTTGTCCAGATCACTTCATTTGCTCCCCTTGTATATGACACAGGACGGATGTTACTCTTGTTGTTTCACTTGTTATCTCATCCCATATTTATATTCATATTTAAATTCATATTCATATTCATATTCATATTCATATTCATATTCATATTCATATTCATATTCTTATTCACATTCATATTCATATCGTATTCATATTCATATTCATATTCATATTCACATTCACATTCAAGTTCATATTCATATTCATATTCATATTCATATTCATATTAATTTCTTTTGTCACAGTGGATTTGCCATGTGAAAGCCGGGCTGCTCTTCTCTTTGAGAGCGCGCCGCCGAGAAACAGCGCCATCCATCTTTTTTTAAAATTGACCAGGACTTCAGAAAGGCAAAGAGGCTAATTAGCCTTCAAGGGGAGGGACTTGTGAAATCAGTATACTTATCTAACTCTGTCTCTCAGAGAAGTTATTTGCTGATCTAAAAATCATGTAGTTAGAAGCTATTGAAGACCGTAGAGTAAGATGCCAGGACTGCTGGGTTTTTATTTTCATGCTGGTGCACTTATATGCTTCAGAACATATTGTCTTCACCTGGTTGATAGACATCTGAGGCTTTGTGCATTGACTGGGGGCGGTCTTCCTGTCATGTGAGACGGGTCTATACTGAATAGCGGAATAGCTAGTTGGGTTGTGATTCAGACATTTTGATTATTTATTTATTCAGATTATATATGTACATACATACTTACATATATATATAATCGATAGTAGATAGATAGATAGATAGATAGATAGATAGATAGATTAGATAGATAGATAGATAGTGTGATATATGTGTGTGTTGTTTATGTGTGGTGTGTGTGTGTGTGTGGTGTGCGTTGTGTGTGTGTGTGTGTGTGTGGTGTGTGTGTGATGTGTGTGTGTGTGTGTGTGTGTGCGATGTGTGTGTGTGTGTGTGTGTGTGTGTGTGTTGTGTTTTGTGTATGTTGTTGTGTGTTGTTGTGTGTGTGTGTGGTGTATCCTTTTTGAAGATAAGATATACAGATACACATGTCCATTTACATTTAACCAAGATTATTACAGCGATAGGCTGATACAATACAGTATAAATAGAGACTAGGTTTAAACAAATCTAGATAGGGCCTCAGGACCTGGCCAGCTCAGGGTTTATGTGCAGGCTTAAAGATTGTGCCATGATCACCATATACATGACACCTGTGACCTTAGTGCATATGGAATTCGTTGCGAGCGCAGAGACGTCATCTTGAGAACTGAAACTGAAATTGAAAGCAAGTGAACTGATGATGTACTTTCCTGATTGATACGTAGGCATAGTGGTCTTCATCTCCTGATGGATGCATAGGCATACTGGTCTTCATCTCCTGATGGATGCATAGGCATACTGGTCTTCATCTCCTGATGGATGCATAGGCATACTGGTCTTCATCTCCTGATGGATGCATAGGCATACTGGTCTTCATTTCCTGATGGATGCATAGGCATACTGGTCTTCATCTCCTGATGGATATGTAGGCATAGTGGTCTTCATCTCCTGATGGATGCATAGGCATACTGGTCTTCATCTCCTGATGGATGCATAGGCATACTGGTCTTCATTGCCACGCGGGGGTCTTCATTCAGTATACAAACTTTTTTTTTAAATCACGCTATTTATTTATTTATCAACAGCACATATAACAGTTTTATACTAATCATCATGACATAAATGCATACATAAACATACACTATTTTCATATTCATATATATACAATGAAATAAACTAAAAATCTTGTTATAATGAAAGTCCACAAAACTGATGTTCAATATTTACAGTAAAATCAACTAAAATTCTCGGTACAGTGAATGTAACAGCCTGTGCTATAAACTTAAATCATGCAATTAAAAAAAGAGACATACACATACATAATATCACAAAAAAGTGCTAATCTGACAGTTATGCCTGTACATGCTCACCGTTAAGCACAAATAGCAACGCATTCGCACACAGACCACTGCTTAACAGTTTCATCCAAAAAGCGATGTGTGCGTGTGAAGGACAATTTGAAGCACTAGTAAGCAGAATAAGTATGGAAAATGTGGAAACTGAACAGAGTCAAAAGGCGAAGTGAAATAATGAATAACTAGGGGATTAACGGATTAGGAGAAAAAAAAGAGAGAAAAGAGAGAAATAAATGGATGCAGAAAGAGTTAAAAAATTAGATATCGATAGAGGACGCCGCTAGCAGGGAAAAAGAATTGCCTCGGACGATTGCCGCCGATACTTTTTGAAAAAGAAAGGCGGATACAGACTTGATCCTAGAGGTTCATGTTCTTCCCTCATGCACTGCAAGCCTGTAGCTTTGGGTTCTGTTTTCACTGGGCTCTCCTTCGTTGATTGTCAGCTGCTGTGTGCTGTTCAAATATGGGTGTGACCTGTTTGCAGGTAAGCTATTAAGTTGTGCATAAACCACTGAGTGTCTGTGATGCTATTAGAGCCAGCTGCTCTTTGAGCTTGGTACATCTGTTTTGCAGAAAGCCTGATTCTGATGTAATCGAGACAAATCCAGCGTTCGTTTCAACTGATTTTGGTTTGCATTTGTTGTTTACATATTGATTATTTAAAAAAGAGTTAAGATGTATATATATATATATATATATATATATATATATGTGTGTGTGTGTGTGTGTGTGTGTGTGTGTGTGTGTGTGTGTGTGTGTGGTGTGTGTGTGTGTGTGTGTGTCCGCATGATTTTTTTTTTCTGAATTGTTTCGCCTTATTCTGTTCGTGAGACGCTTCAGTCTATGTGATGCATGTGATCAATTTGAAGTGAAAGTTTCTGAGAGGGAGACAGAACAGACGGAAAAAAAACAAAATGATTTTTTTGTGTTTCGGTTTTCTCAGATACGTGAATGCATGGCGCTTTGTCCACACTGTGCAAGTGGTATATTGCTGCAGACCCTGCATACTCCTCTCTTCATGAGCGTGTATGCAGGGCCGTGCTCATGCTTTCATAAGCTACTGGACACTGACGTGGCTCTCTGGATCTTTAACGTGCATAATTAAAATTATGCGTACATATGAACACGAAGGGGGCTTAGGCGGCTGGCAGGTCTGCATGCATGTTGACTTGGTACGAAAAAAACAACAACAAAACAACAGCAACAGCAAAAAAAAAACCGAAACAAAACAGAAACTGTCAACATCTTACCCAGCAGGCGGGATGATCCGATTAAAAACAAGAAATGAAATGACATTTGAACAATAAGCAAAAGAATGGAAAGCGTCTGACCTGCCATTCAAGATAAACGTCAAGCAACTAGTCCCTATCTCAATGCTTTGCTGCAAACACCGCTGTCGCTGCAACTCCCAGTAGGATTAAGGCTTCTGTCCCTTGAAATCCCACAATCCTCTGTCTGCAACGCTACGTCACGTTCGGTTTGGGGCAAGGAGAGACTTTTTGTTTGGAAATTGGCATTCTTCTGTTCTCAGTATACATGGTCAGATCGCATGTGGTAATGATTGTGGCTGTTTTTCTTCTGTCTGTCTGTCTGTCTGTTTGTCTATCTGTCTGTCTGTCTGTCTGTCTCCCTCTCTCTCTCTTCGCCCCTTTAATAGAGTTTGTTTGGAGTTTTTCAATTGTTCAAGAGGAATTCATCACACTCGGATAATTCCATATGCGCTCCACCCAAATTCGCCTGCAGTTATCTGGCAGACTCCCTAAACTTGAGCAAAACCACATGAGCCAGTAAAGTCTTGGAGTAAGGAGCAGAAAGAGTGGGGTTCGAGGGGGGGGGAGACCTTTAAAACACTAAGCTGACACCACCAGAATGATTGGAAATATTAAGGCGGCAAGCAGACGAGCCAAAGTGTAATGTTGCGTGCTGGGACTGAACTCAAGATATCAGATCCTGAGTCCACTGCTCTGTCAGAAGAACCAACCAGTGGGGCATGGCTGCAATGTGTGCTCGGTTGACTGATCTTCTGGATCGTAGGGGGGGGGGGGGGGGGCAAGTTGATAAAGGCGCGACTTTGAACGTGAGGGGTGTGTGTGTGTGCACTGACCCAGTTTGCTCAGGACCTGGCCAGCTCATGAGTCTATGTACAGGCTTAAGGCTAGTACCATGATCACCATACACATGACACCTGTGACGTTAGTGAATTTATTCCGAACGCGGATACGCCATCTTGAGAACTGAAACTGAAACTGAAATTGAGCCATCAACCGAAGGACATAACTCTTGAGAGTCACGTAGGAATTATCTCCCATGTTGTGAAACTTCTCAAATCTAACTTAGTTTGCGCTACCCATTCAGCTAGCATAGATTGGAAAAAGACAGGCAACATTTATATGCCATTTTGTGAGGAAAGGGGAATTGAGCCAGTTGTGGATGATGCGGAGTCTCAGTAGGACAGCTTGCAGGTTTCTGGACAAAAGGTGGTAGTCTTCCCTTCCTGTCTGTGGCTTAAGAAGTGATCTGATGATGAGCTTCTTTTAGCTGTAGCTGATTCTGCTGTGTGGATAGGAATTAGCATGAGAGAAAAAATGGATGGTAAAAAAAAATCAATGAGACCCTCGAAGACAGTCAGAGTGTTTCCACCGCTACATTTCAGAAAACAAACGAGACAGTCTAGATGGAGGCAGACTCAAGAAGATCATTCATTAGGAAGTTTGGGAATAGACAGGCAACACTTATAGGCCATTTTATGAGGAAAGGGGAATTAGAGCACCTGGTCACAACAGGAAAGCTGGAGGGAAAGAGAGCACCAGGTAGACCCAGCGTAGGCGAGATCCTGTTGCTGTCTCTGAATGTCACTTTGTCTAGCGTAAACGTAAGATCACAAACGAACAAACACCAAATACAAAAATTTGGAGAAAAAGACCGCTGGATGAAGCAGGAGGAGATATTTGATATTTTTCTCCTAATGTTGTACTAATTGTTTGTTCTTTTGTGGTCTCACATTTACGCTTCACAAAGGCCAGCTGGCCGAAAATTTGAGCATGTCTTGTCTGTTTGCATCAAGTACGCGTTTTGATTATATTTTCGAGTTTTTCTGGTTCCTGATTGCTTGAACGTGGGCGGTCACACTTGTTTGGATTTTGTACCGGGCTTGTTGATTCTTTTGATACAGGCACCGACTGAAGATAACAATAATAGCAAAAAACAACAACAGTATGTGATTTAGTGGTTAGTACATTAGACTGCCAACTGGAAAGTTGTAGCTTCGTATCCTCAATAGTCTGTCAAAACTTTTGTTTTTGTTTGTTGTCGTCGTCGTCGCCGTCGTCGTTGGTGTTGTTGTTGTTGTTGTTGTTGTTGTTGTTTTTTGCTCTGACCGGCTCGTACCCAGAGTGGAGCGTGCTATAGTCCATTGGCTTATCAGTATAATTAGGATTAAACATTCAGGTGTCATTTACTACACGGATACTACATCGAGGTTGTTTAGATTTCCTGACCAGCACCGCAGGTGTGTGCATCTCTTGGACCTAGTTGACGCCAGAATATGTTATGATAGTAAGTGTAGAGTACCAGCCCTGTCATGCATTTTCAATTCCAGATGGAACTCCGTAATATAATGGTCATCATAATCATCTTCACCATCATCACTGCGCCGCAAAAAAAATGTCCCAGTGTCTGTGGCCTTTCAGATAGCGTACAAAATAATTAAGGGAAAAAAAGAAGAAGAAGAAGAAACAGAAAAAGAAGAAGAAGAATTGCGAAGAAGAAGAAGAAGAAGAATGCGAAGAATGCGAAGAAGAAGAAGAAGAATGCGAAGAAGAAGAAGAAGAAGAAGAAGAATGCGAAGAAGAAGAAGAAGAATGCGAAGAAGAAGAATGCGAAGAAGAATGCGAAGAATGCGAAGAATGCGAAGAATGCGAAGAAGAAGAGAAGAAGAAGAATGCGAAGAATGCGAAGAAGAAGAAGAAGAAGAAGAAGAAGAAGAAGAAGAAGAAGAAGAAGAA
>CM060311.1:79759306-79764306 GCA_030674185.1 Monoplex corrugatus | reverse complement strand
CATAAACTTTTAATTTAAGTGATTGCAACGTCTTTGACAATGTGACTCTACACATAAGCCCACTTACACACGAGCGTCCATAAAGTGCATTTGTAACCCTGCTCGATTGAGCCACTCTAAGGTCTAACACATCATATCCGTGTTTGTTCCTTTCTAAAGAAAAACAAAATGCAAAACACAAAGAAACACCAAAGCCAGAAAGATTTCCAGACAATCACATGGCCAATCTCCTGCTGGTCAAAAAAAGTGCCAGGAACGTGTCTGGAACCTCTGTTTGTGCTGCTGCTGTTTTTTTGCTGTTTCTGCTGCTGCTGTTTCCGCCATTGATACAGCCATAAACAGCCTATTGTGCAGCACTCGTAGCACTCAATGCTATCAAATTGGCGTCTCCATCTTACTGCGCATGTTCCGTTATTTTGATTCCTATTTTGTTCTTTAGATATGTGAAAGATTTATTATTTTGTTTTCTTTTCTTGCCAGACATGCTCTTAGTTTATGGAAGCGATGGTTTTCTGTTTACTTCCGCTCATTTCCTTTTCTCTTTGTGTCCCTTGAATATATTCTTCGATGCCCCCCCCCTCTCTTTCTCTCTTTTCTGTGTCTCTTTCTTTCTCTCTCTCTCTGTCTCTCTCCTTTCTCTTTCTCTCTTTCTCTCTCTCTCTCTCTATTCTCTCTATCTCTTCTCTCCATTCTCTCTCTCTTTCTCTCTCTCCTCTCTCTCTCTCTCTTCTCTCTCTCTCTCTCTCTCTCTCTCTCTCTCTCTTCTCTCTTTCTCTCTCTCTCGTGTTTGCATGTGTATTTGTGTGGGTGTGTGGGGTGTGTGTGTGTTGTGTGTGTGTGTGTGTGTGTGTGTGTGTGTGTGTGTGTGTGTGTGTGTGTGTGTGTGTGTGTGACACATGTCTTTATGTGCAGCATGTGTGTATATGAACATGTGGTGTTTTGGTTTTGATGGTTGTCAGTACTATTTCTGTAGCTATCGGCACATTCATTCCGTTAATCATATTCATTTCATTTAACTTTCTGTCTTTCTCTTTCTTTCAGTAATTTCAATGACTGACTTTCCCCCCCCCCCCCCTTAATTCTGTTATGATTGATCAATTGTTATTTGTTTGTTGGTTGTTTGTTTGTTTACTAGCTTGCTTGTTTGCTTATGACTGATGTTGTTGTTGTTGTTTTTTAAGCATTCATTATGTATTTTCAACCCTGTTTTTACAATGCTCTGACAATCCTCATTCATGCAGCCTCAATATGACCATTTACGACCTGTGTCTGTATACTGCATATGTATCCAGCTTGATACGACCACGCCAAACTGTAATTTGTCATGTCTATGTTTGTTGTTGTTATTATTATTGTTGTTTTTTATTATTGTTTGTTTTATTGTTGTTGTTGTTGTTGTTCGTCGTTGTTATTGTCGTTGTTATAGTTGTTGTTATTGTTATTGTTGTCGTTGTTATTGTTATTGTTGTTGTCATTATTGTTATTGCTGTTATTGTTATTTTTGTTGTTTTTATTGTTGTTGTTGTTGTTGCTGTTGTTGTTGTTGTCGTTGTTGTCGTTGTTGTTGTCGTTGTTATTGTTGTTGTTATTGTTATTATTATTGTTGTCATTGTAATTGTTATTGTTATTGTTGTTGTCATTATTGTTGTTGTTGTCGTTGTTGTTGTTATTGTTGTTGTTTTTATTGTTGCTATTGTTGTTGTTGTTGCTGTCGTTGTTGCTGTTGTTGTTGCTGTCGTTGCTGCTGTTGTTGTTGTTGTCATTGTTATTGTCGTTGTTATTGTCGTTGTTATTGTTGTTGTTATTGTTGTTGTTATTGTTATTATTATTGTTGTCGTTGTTATTGTTATTGTTATTGTTGTCGTTTTTTGTTTTTGTTTTCGTTTTTATTGTTGTTATTGTTATTGTTGTTGCTGTTGTTGTTGTTGTTGTTGTTGTCGTTGTGTTGTCGTTGTTATTGTTGTTGTTATTGTTGTTATTATTGTTATTAATATCGTTGTTGCTGTTGTTGTTATTGTTATTGTTGTTGTCATTATTGTTGTTGTTGTCGTTGTTGTTGTTATTGTTATTGTTGTTGTTTTTATTGTTGTTATTGCTGTTGTTGTTGCTGTTGTTGTCGTTGTTGTTGTCGTTGTTATTGTTGTTATTATTGTTGTTGTTATTGTTATTATTATTGTTGTTGTTGCTGTTGTTATTGTTATTGTTGTTGTCATTATTGTTGTTGTTGTCGTTGTTGTTGTTATTGTTATTGTTGTTGTTTTTATTGTTGTTATTGTTGTTGTTCTGTTGTTGTTGATGTTGTTGCTGTTGTTGTGTTGTTGTTGTTGTTGATGTTGTTGTTGTTGTTGTTGTTTCTCAAGAAACAAAAACGTAATAATACAAAGAAGCGCCAAAGCCAAGAGGATTTCCGGACACTCTCATAGCCAATTTCCTGCTGGTAAAAGAATGCCAGGAACGTCTCTGAAATCTCTGCTGGGCTGCTGCTGGATTGTTGTTGTTTTTTTTTTTCTTCTTCTGTTCCTAAAACAGTAAACAGCCTGCCTGCTGTGCAGTACATCGCAGCACTGAATGCTATCAAATTGGCATTTCCATCCTGCTATTCATTTTCCCGTCATTTTGGTTTATACTTTTCGTGTCTAGATATACGATAGATGTATTTGTTTTCTTCTCTCGTTTCCAAGACTCTCTTGTCCACTTACTCTTCTGTATGGTTCTGTTTAATTCCTTTTTTCTCTTTACATCTTTTTCCCATTCTTTTTTTTGGTGCCATCTTTCCGTCTCTCTGTCTCTTCCTTTCTGTCTGTTATTATGTCTGTCATTCTGTCTCTCTCTGTTTGTTTGTCTCTGTTTCTGTCTCTGTCTCTCTGTCTGTTTCTCTGCCTGTCTTTGTCTATTTGTCTGATTTTCTGATTTTCTGATTGTCTGTCTGCCTGCCTGCCTGCTTGCCTGTCTGTCTGTCTGTCTGTCTGTCTGTCTTTCTCTTTCTGTCTCTCTGTCTCTCTGTTCCTCTCTCTGTCTCTCTGTCTCTCGCTCTCTCTGTGTCTCTGTCTCTCTGTCTCTCTGTCTCTGTCTCTCTCTGTCTCTCTGTCTCTCTGTCTCTGTCTCTGTCTCTGTCTCTATCTCTCTGTCTCTCTCTTTCTGTCTCTCTCTCTCTTCCTTTTTTCACACTGGAAGGAGCAGCAAGGAGTTTTCAGTCTTTCTCTTCTAATTTTTGTACCTGGTGTTTGTTTGTGATCTTATGATTGACAAAAGGCCAGTTGGCCGAAAATTTGCGTCTGTCTTGTCTTCTTGTATTGAATATGCGTTCTTAATATTTTTTTCGTTTTTTTTTTCCTGGTTCCTGTTCTGCTTGAACTCGGGCAGTCACACTTGTTTTGGATTTCTCTTTCTGATTCACTGTCTCTCTGACTCCCTGACTCCTCTGTCTGTCTGTCTGTCTGTCTGTCTCTCTGTCTGTCTGTCTGTTTGTCTGCCTGTCTGCCTGTCTCTCTTTGTCCCTCTCTGTCTCTCTCTGTCTCTCTGTGTGTCTCCCTGTCTGTCTGCCTGTCTGTCTGTCTCTCTTTGTCTCTCTGTCTCTCTCTCTGTCTCTCTCTGTCTCTCTCTCTCTGTGTCTATCTCTGTCTCTCTGTCTCTCTCTGTCTCCGTCTCTGTCTGACTCTCTGTCTGTCTGTTTCTGTCTGTCTCTCTGTCTCTCTCTCTGTCTCTCTCTCTGTCTCTCTGTGTGTATGTCTCCCCTCTCTCTCTCTCTCTCTCTCTCTCTCTCTCTCTCTCTGTCTCCTCAACTGATTCTGTTAGCCAATTCGGATTGTTTCTACTTAAAGCATTTAAAATAAGGGGAACCGCAATATCCTAACGTGAAACTGCTATTTTATTGTAGTTGTTAAATGTGTTGTCTGATGTAATTGCTATTTTCTTTTGAACACATTTACAGCACCTTAAGTTTAAATATCTGGGAACGGTGATCTCACCAGACGGCAGATGCACATCAGAAACAGCCAGCAGAATTGGCCAAGCCAAAACAACATTTAAAGAAGATGAAAACGTTCTTACAAACAAATATCTATCAATTTACATCAGGAAAAGAGTTCTTGGGTGTCATATAGAATCAATACCGTAGTACGGTTGTGAGGCGTGGACTGTCAACACGCAAAGTCAGGACAAAATTGACGCAACTGTAATATGGTTTCTAAGAAGAATGTTGAGAGTTCCATGGGCAGCAAAGAAAACGGACGAAACAATCTTGAAGCAGGCAGCCGCAAAATAATCATTAATAAAGAAGATTAGGAAATGACAAGCAACAGTTATAGGATATTTAATGAGTAAAGAGAAATAAGAGCACCTGGTCACAACAGGAAAGCTGGAGGGAAGGAGAACAGGTAGACCCAGGGTAGAAAATACTGGACGGACTTTCAGGGTGGCTGAGGACGGAGAGGGTGGGGGATGTACTTGCAGCGACAGGGGATAGATTTGTGTGGAGGGCCATGATCGCCAACGCCACGCGGCGGGGCACATGATAATGATAATGATTAAAGCACCTGTTTAGTGGGCACTGACGGCCGTTTTGAATAAAATATCTAAAGTTTGAAAAAAATAGTCACTCTCTCTTTTTCTGTCTCAATCTTGGTTCCTGTCTCTCTGTCTCTCTGTTTATGTCTCTCTCTCTCTCTCTCTTTGCCTCTTTCTCTCTATCTGTCTGCCTGCCTCTCTCTCTCCCTCTTTCTCTCTCTCTCTCTGCCTCTCTCTCTCTCTCTGTCTGCCTGCCTCTCTCTCTCCCCCTCTCTCTCTCTCTTGAATAAAATATCTAAAGTTTGAAAAAAAAGTCACTCTCTGTTTCTGTCTCAATCTTGGTTCCTGTCTCTCTGTCTCTCTGTCTATGTCTCTCTCTCTATGTCTCTCTCTCTCTGTCTCTGTCTCTGTCTGTCTCTGTCTCTCTCTCTCTCTCTCTCTCTCTCTCTCTCTCTCTCTTACTCTTTATCTCCCTCTGACTCTATTTTTCTCTT
>CM060311.1:79744306-79746806 GCA_030674185.1 Monoplex corrugatus | reverse complement strand
CTCAGGGTCTGGGTTTGCCTCCTTCGTAATCTGATCCATATAGATCACGAAGAGAAGAGGGGAGAGATTACAGCCGATGTCACTGGGAACCAGTCAGATGTTCCACTGGCGGTGCGGACTACACTCCTGCTGTTGGCGTAGATGGCCCGAATGTTGTCTAGCAGCTGGCCCTTGAGAGAAGCGACTGTAAAAACAACAAAGGTATATCACTGCTTTGCACCATCGGCAAAGCCTTTGTCCAAGGGATTCTGAAAACAAGGCTGAAAACATCAGTAGGTCGCTTCTACTCCGAGTTCCCATGCGGTTTCCGGGCAGAGAGATCCACATGATCTTCTCTCTTAGACATCTACAAGAGAAGAGTCAGAAACAGAGGCAGGCTTTAAACGTTGATTTCATCGACCTGACCAAAGAATTGATGTGGCAAGCAGAACGGGCCTCTTTGCGTTCCTGGAGAAGATCGGACGCCCAACGAGTTTGCTGATCACATTGTCTCTGTCCATTATGACATGCAAGGCACAGTGCCGTTTGATGGATCATACTCAGAGCCGTTCCCCACTCACGGTTGAGCGAAGCACCTCGCCCTGACCAAATGGATCTTCTTCTCTCTTTTGCTGCCGCACGCTAACAGGCAGACCCAGGGAGAAAATAGAGAAAATACTGGACGGACTTGCAGGGTGGCCGAGGACAGAGAGGGTGAAAGATGTGCTTGCGGCAACAAGAGATAGATACATATGGAGGGCCATGATCGCCAACGGCATGCGGCAGGGCACATGATGACGATGAATGATGATGATGATGATGATGATGATGATGACGACGACGACGACGCTTTCAGAGTGTCTGATGACGGAGTTTACCTACACACTAGTTCCAGCGGCAAGCTCTTCAACGTTACACGCTTCAGAGGAGAGTCCAAAGTGTGTCAGGTCCTGACCCAATGATAGATACTTGTCACTGATGATTCACCCTGACATCTTATACAGAGCTTGGTCCTTGAGGCTAGTTATCTCCACAGCACGTATTTGCCAAGAGTTTGGCTTCATCATGTGGGCAAAAGACAGATCGTGGGGCAGAACGTCAACAAAGTGGTAAATTATTTCTCCTACGTCTGATCCACAGTCTCAAGCACTCTGGGGAAGAGTGGCAGAATGGTTCAGACGTTTGCTTACCAATAACTAAACTCGAGGTTCCAGGGTTCGCTGTCCGTAGAGGCCTCGACTTTTCTCCTCAGTTTGACTGGAACATCGAAATGAACGTCTAGTCCTTCGGAAGAGGACGAAATAAAGTCGGATCCGTGTGCCTTCTGACTGCGCACGCCAAAGATACCACGGCAGTTGAAAATCGTGAAAAGCAGGCATTGTCTGGCTGCCTTGTAAAAAAAATGGAGAGATAGATTGATTTCCCAGGTCCCACCCATTGTAGACCAATTAGCCTTCTTGCCTTTTTGAAGTCTTGGTAGAAAAATTAAAAGAAGTGATTATGACTATGAATCTGAAGCGAGGGAGAGGGTCTGGGTGCCGCCCTCGTGGTGCTGGTCCCGGGAAAAGTTGAGGTCTTTGCCACCTCACTCCCCTTCGACCACAGAGTTATAGAACTATCTAGGTAGGACCTCAGGACCTGGCCAGTTCGTGGGTTTATGTGCAGGCTTAAGGCTTGTGCCATGACAATTCTGGATCTTCTCCGACACAAGGCACCTGTGATGTTAGTGCACATGAAATTCATTTCGAACGAGGAGACGTCAGCTTGAGAAACAAACTGAAACTGAAACTGTTCCTCGACCCAGAATCATCAGGTAGATGAGGGAAAATGGCACTTCCATAGCCAAACTGTCCAAGAGATGTGTGGAAAAAATGGTAAGCTCACCACAGCCACCAAGACTGCAGTGTACAAAGTCTGCATATTGAGTACACTTCTTTTCGTCGAGCCAGAGCTGGACGACCTACTTACGCCAAGAGCACTGCCGCCACAGCATCCATCTGCGGTGTTTGTGCTGGATCCTGGGCATTTTTCTGGAACAACTGGTGCACCAAAGAAGTGCTCAGCATGCCAGACATGTACGTCTTCTTCACACAACGACGACTGTGGCGGCTTGGCCATGTCCTCTGTGTGCAGGATGACCACAGTCCAGGAGAAACCATGTACGGAGACTCACGGAGTTATCTCCCATGTAGAATTTCTCAAATCCGACACAGTTTGCGCTACCCATTCAGCTAGCATAGACGCAGCCACAAGGCACAGACTGTGCCTTGTGGCTGCGTCTATGCTAGCTGTCTGTGCCTTGTGGCTGCTTCTATGCTAGCTGAATGGGTAGCGCAAACAGTGTTGGATTTGAAAAATTCTACATGGGAAATAACTCCGTGACTCTCAAGAGTTATGTTACTTAGTAAATTTTTAAAATTCTCCCTGCTTCTCTCTTATTTCCTTTCATGTACGGAGAGTTCACTGCAGAATCCCAACCCCAGCCAACAGGATGCCGATGCTGCGATACAGAGACGTTTTC
>CM060311.1:79729306-79731806 GCA_030674185.1 Monoplex corrugatus | reverse complement strand
GAGAGCGTGAGAGAGAGAGGGAGAAGAGAGAGAGAGAGAGACAGAGACAGAGAGAGAGACAGAGACAGAGAGAGAGGGAGAGAGAGAGAGACAGAGACAGAGACAAAGAGAGACAGGAGAGAGAGAGAAAAGAGACACAGAGAGAGAGAGAGAGACAGTATGAGAGAAAGAACTTGAAAAAGAGGCGATTGAGATACAGACAATCACAATGTTGAAACTGTATTTTCCAGCGGTTGAAAAATATTCATAAACAGTTGGTGGGGGGGGGGGGGGGGGTTCCTCCAAGCTTGACGATACTGATGCACACACGACAGAAAAAAACAGACAGTAAGAAAAACATACTTTTAAAAAGAATCTCCCTCCGATCACCATTCAATAAAGTAAACTTTGCTGTAATTAACAAGCGATGGGGCAACGTGATTGCTTACCTGGCTTTCTGTATCTCAACATAAGTTGTCTGTAATTAGTTGGGAGTTTGTTTGTGGAATAATTCATCGTACTCGAACAGCTCCATATGCGCCCCATCCAAATATATCACTAATTATCTGGGACACTCCTTGAGCCTGCACAAAACCCTATACGCTGGGGAGGTTATGAGACAAGACAAGACAAGACTCCAAGACAAGACAAGACAACAAGACGACAAGACTAGAAAAGACATGACAAGACACTTTGAGACGAGACAAGGCAAGGCAAGACAAGACAAGAAAGACAAGGCAAGGCAAGACAAGACAAGACAAGACAAGACAAGCAAGGCAAGCAAGACAAGACAAGACAAGGCAAGGCAAGGTTAGGCAAGGTTAGGCAAGGTAAGGCAACACAACCAACACAACACAACACAACAACACAACACAAACCAACGCAACGCAACGCAACGCAACGCAACGCAACGCAACGCAACGCAACGCACAACACAACACAACAACGCAACGCAACGCAACGCAACACAACACAACACAACACAACACAACACAACACAAATCATGACAAGATAAGGAAAGGCAAGACAGGACAAGACAAGACATGACAAGGCAAGATAAGGCAACGCAAGGCAAGGCAAGACAAGATAAGACAAGGCAAGGCAAGGCAAGGCAAGGCAAGGCAAAGCAAGACGAGACGAGACGAGACTAGACGAGACAAGACAAGACAAGACAAAAAGACGACAAAACGGGAAAGACATGACAAGACAAACGAGACAAGACAAGGCAAGGCAAGATAAGAGAATACAAGACAAGACCAGACAACACAGACGTAAATTTTCTGCCAACTGCCCTTTGTCAAGCGTAACTAAAAGACAAAGAAAAAGTGCACAAAACCTGATAAAAAAAAAATCCAAACTTTGCGCTTGTCTTGTTCTGTACACAAAACACGCGTTCTCGTTTTATTTTCGTCTGTTTCTGTATACCGTAGGCTTAATGACCTGATGAATTGGAGCTTGGTTGGTCAAATACTGTGTGCATATCCCACAGCTCACCAGCTAATCCTGCGAAAGGTCCAGGAGAGGGTTGGGACCTTATCTCTATTCCACGCAGCTGCACTCTCTCCCACAAGCAGATTTTATTTGATAGCACAGGTAATTCAGTCAAAGCGGGAGGTCTCTATACCATTATGGCCCCGCCAGTCCGCTTTCCCCAGTCTGTGGGGCGACTGAGGTCCTAATCCTTACCGTGGTGTCCTAAAGTGAATATTTGTCCTTGGAGTGCTAGCTCTTGAGAGCCATCGACAGAATTGTTCACGTTGAATCTGAATCACAATGACTGCCCCCGCTCAAGCAAACAGAAACTACAAAGCTTTTTTTGTTCATTAAAAAAAAAATAAACAAAAAAAAAAAAAACAAAAAACAAACAAACAAGCAAACAAACAAAAACCGCACAAAAATTTCTGGCTGAATTTCCAGCCGCGTCAAGGTAAAATTTTTTCTTCCTCGGCGTTTTTTGTTTGTTTGTTTGTTTTTCTTTGTTTGTTTCTTTGTTTTATGTTTTGTTCTGTTTTTATTCAGCCCCACCCCAACCCTCGAATTCGTTTTGTTTTCCCCCACTAGACTACATTTTTTTAAATAGGCACAATCCTCATGCATCAGCCTAACCTCTCGCATATTTTTTTCCATTCATTCAATCATACACATATATGTATGTATATGTACATGTATATGTATATGTATATGTATATGTATATTTATATGTATATGTATAGTATCTGTATACATATTGTAGGTATATTTATACATATATATACATATACATATACATATATAGATATATTTGTGTGTATGTGCGTGTGTGTGTACAGAAGGAGAGAGAGAGAGAAGACAGACAGACAGAGGACAGAGACAGACAGACAGAAGACAGAGAGAGATGATTTGTGGGTGTCCTGGGAGAGACCAAGGCTTACATCGACAGAAAATCACCCCCGTTGTCTTGTAGGAAGTCTTGGGAAGGACAAAGTCTAGTATCGGATCCATACAAAAACCGATGGAATGCAGCGGGGAACTACCATCGTA
>CM060311.1:79696806-79706806 GCA_030674185.1 Monoplex corrugatus | reverse complement strand
CAAATGTGCAGCAAGGTTGTCAAACAAAATGAGTTCTACTTTTTTTGAAATTCATAATTCATAATTAACTTTGTTAAGGTTTTCGTTTTTGTTTTTGTTTTTGTTTTGTTTTTGCTTGTTTGCTTGTTTGTTTGTTTGTTTGTTTGTTTGTTTGTTTTGGCATTGTGCATGAGAGAGGAAGAGAAAGATGGGAGAAAGGTGCAAAAGGGAGAGAGAGAAAGAAAGAAGAGAGAGAGAGAGAGACAGACAGACACACAGACAAACAGATAGACAGACAGGCAGACAGGCAGACAGATAGACAGAGATGCAGACTGAGAAATGCAGAAAGAGAAAGAGAGAGAAGGGAGAGAGAGTGTGAGTGAGGGACTGAAAAAAAGAGAGATGAAAGACAGAAAGAGGGAGGAGATAGTGAGGAAGGGAGAGGGAGAGAAAGAAACAGAAAAAAAATTCCATGAGGAAACAAAGGTCGTTAGAACCTCACACATTCCAATGCATGATAGCACGCGCACAGATGCATGCAAGCACATATTACCTACGAGCAACACACACATACACATACACACACACACACACAACACACACACAACACAACGCACACACGACACACACACACACACACACACACACACACACACACACACACACACACACACACACACGCCGCAGACACGCATGCACACATATACATCCATGTGCACACACACACACACACACACACACACACACACACAACAGGTATATACATGTATATAAATATATATATACATATATATATATATATATATATATATAATTCACATGTATATATATGTATGAAGCAGCTCTCGATTTCTGGGAAGTAGATAGAACCTAGAGCCCTTAAGGCAACTGCAGAAGTAGCTGAAAATATTTCTAGCTGGATCTGATCGAGAAAGAACAAAACAAACTTACCAAGGCTTATCATTTCCCTATTTAGAGCAGGCGTCCAATGGCTTAGTAGTTAAGACAATGATGACTTAAGTCACCTGGATATCATGGAGGCGCGGATTCGAACCCAGGCAGAAAACCAAAAATGGCGACAGGAGAAGGGCCCGACCTTGTTAGAGTATAAGATTTTTTTTTTGAGGATAGAGCCAAAACATGTGCCTGGATTTTCTCCTCTGAGCGTCTTCTCCTGTCCAACTCTGTTTTTGTTTTTATTATTTATTTTTTTTTACTCAGGCGGTTACCTTTTGTGCTCACCATTGATTTTTTCATCTAATTTTCCACGCTACTGAATGGACCACAGAAGCTGGCACGTTTTTATAATGCGATGAGGATGATGATTCAATGAGGACGATAAACGTGATGCTAGGAGTTTTATCTTGGACTGAGACTGCGTGGCAGGGCTTACTCTACGCTTACTATCATAATATATCCCGGCGTCAACGAAGCCCAAGAGATACAGACACCTGCTGTGTTGTCAAAAGATTTGTGTAACACCCTCAGAGACGCATCCGTAAAATAGATGAGACTCGACAGCGTGGTCCCAGTCTTTCCAATGAGCCCATAGCACGCCCAACTCTGGGTAGGGGCCGGTTAGAGCCGAAAAATCCCACGATGATTTTTGAAGAGACTGATGGGGATTCGAACCACAATCTTCCAATCGTTAGTCGTTGCGCTAACCACTACACGACCGTGACTAGCTAACACTCCTTAAAGTTTCTAGCTACTGTTCCGAGCTACTGTCTAGCTGTTGTCTCTACTCCACGTCTATGTTACGCCTAAAGTTATGAAGCCCTTGACACTTCTGAAGTTATACCAAAGGAAATAAGAAGGAAGCAGGGAGAATTTTGAAAACAACTAAACTGTGTAGCGCAAACTGTGTTGGGTTTGAGAAATTCTACATGGGAGATAACTCCGTGACTCTCATGAGTTATGTTACTTAGTTGACTTCTGAAGTTAACAAGAAACACCACTAGGGTGCGGATGGGACCGGTGCACCAATGCCTCGCCACTCTCGGGACACCCATGTCCCAAGCTCTCGACGCCAATTTCTTCGTGCAACGGGGGGGGGGGGGGGGGGCGTCCATGCGTTGCATGACCTATTCGGACCCATCCACCAGTTACATTGTTTACAAAGCGAAAGGCAAGGTGGGAAAATAACAAACAGCGGGACATAGCCACACAACATACACCAGCTAGGTCCAGCCCAGCCTCTGGACCAAGAGAGAATGGAAGACTCCTCTCTCGCCCCAATTTTTGTCTTTATCTCTCTTTCGGCAGCCCGCCCTGCCACCAGCTCGCATATTGTCAGTTCCTTTCCCGTTACTATAGTCTCGACAGTCAACAGGCAATGCCAGAAAAAGATTGAGGCAGCCGAGATGTGGTTTCTAAGAAGAATGTTGAGAGTTCCATGGACAGCAAAGAAAACAAACGAGACAGTCTTGATGAAGGCAGACACAAGTAGATCATTGATAAAGAAGATTAGTAAAACACAGGCAACATTTATAGGCCATTTTATAGGAAGAGGATTTGGAGCACTTGGTCACAACGGGAAAGCTGGAGGGAAAGAGAGCACTAGGTAGACCCAGGGAGAAAATGCTAGACGGACTTGCAGACGGCTGAAAACGAGGAGGGTGGAAGGAGATGCTAGGGGCAACAAGAGATAGAGACAGATGGAAGTCCATGATCGCCAACGCCATGCGGCAGGGCACCTGATGATGATGATGATTATAGTCTCGACACTTAGCAGTCGGAAGCTCTCAACGTTGTCTTACTTCAACCACAGGGGTTGTTTGAACGGCCACGAAAACGGCCAGGCATGATGCTCCAGACACAGCCCACTTAGCTGTTCAGCAAGGTCTGATATGCCCCGAAAGGGATCCCAAGGTTGCTGTCTTTCCGAGCAGCCAGCATGTCTTTCCCTGCGGTCATCAGGCCTGAAGCAGTGGCAAAGCCACAAGCCAGTCGGTAGTCTGTGCGCTAACCACTACACCACGACGACTGGTTAACTTTCCTTGAAATTTCCAGATACTGTCTAGCTGTTGTCTTTTTAGCCCATGTACATGGTTTCCCCTAAAGTCATGAAGCCTTCAACACTTCTGAATATGAAATTAGACGCAATGAAATCAAGAGCCATGTGACCTGACTTCGTAATTGCAATGTGCTATTTTTGATATTCATCATCGGGAAATGACATCTAAAACAAAACAGTGCCGTCACAGCTCAAACTCAATTTGGCAAAATCTGTGTGAGTTTCTGGGGAAGACCAATGCAACGTTCCTCTTATTTTTAAGATGCCAAAATTATATGAAATATGACTAATTCAGTTCGGTTGCTAAATGAATCTGAAAAAAAAAAAAACGACACACACACACACACACATCATGTGCTGAAGAGCTAAAGGTTTAAAAGAAATGTCGATAAATCAAAATATGGATTGAGAACGAAAGAGAGAGAGAGAGAGGGGGGGGGGGAGTGAGAGAAAAACAGAGACAGACAGGCAGGCAGACAGGCAGACCGATAGACAGACAGTCAGAGAGAAAGAGAGAAAGAGAGAGAGAGAGAGAGAGAGAGAGAGAGATGGAGGGAGGAAGGGAAGGAGGGAGAGGGGGAGAGTAGCAAAAAATTCTAGAATAACGTTTTAATTTTGAGAGAAACGGCATGAAGAACATGGTTGATTTCTTACATCAAGTCTGTTTCTTGGTGTCCAAGGTTGTCATAGCCGAGGGTGGCAATGGGGACAAGCTCCCATTGTCTATAAAATGCCCTCACGGCGCGCGTCTCCAATAGCCTCTGATAACTAAGTCCAGCTCCTAGCCTGCTCGCGTGGCTTAGATATAAGCCCGGCGGAACTGCTACTACTGATAGGAGAAGGGGTGAAGGCGGGTTACTGGCGCCTGAAAACCAGTGCTTTGGGTAGATGGGGCTCATCAGTCTGGGAAGACAGCTCATCTAAGAGAAGGAAAACTCTGATTTCAAACCTCCGCTGCCTTGCGGCCATACCCACTCATAGGAAAGGCTTCGGGAGTCAACCCTGAGGAAAAATCCGGAGTCGGAGTCCCTAAGGCAGTTCGCCGTTGTCTACAACCTCGTTCTGGCAACTCCTGCGTCGCCCCTGGTACCAGGCGTACAGGCCTCCGTCTTTCCCCTGGATTCTACTAGTGGCGAGGAGAGGGGGGATCTGCTGCATGGGCAACAGCTCGTCCTCCATATTCACTTGCCCAGGCCTGCACCTGGAGAGGTCACTCCAGCTTCGCTGGTAACACAGCATCGACACAACACGGAGAGTAGCAGATACCGGTTTTAAGCCTAGGCTTTTTTGGCGTAGAGCCGGGCGCCAGGGGTTACTCTCGACGGTGGGAGGAATCTTCGCATTCCGTTGGGTAGCTACCGCCCGCCTCAAGCTGGGCAGCCCCCAGTCAGTAAGGTGCTATCCCGCCACAACCTGTTTGCTTCAATGGATGCTTGGAGCTTAGAGGAAACTCGACAGGCAGGTTGTAAATACCAGGCACCAGGCACCAGGCAACACAAAGAAGAAAAAGAAGATGCCAACTCTTCTGATATCAAGCTGGAATGTAAGGACAATGTGTCCTGGTTTTGACAGCGACCTACAGCTGTTAGACGACACACGGAAGACGGCCGTGATAGACAGGGAGCTTCAGCGACTCAACATCGACATCGCTGCATTACAGGAGACAAGGCTACCTGGAGACGGATCACTGCGTGAGAAGAACTACACGTTCTACTGGCAGGGGAAGAACCCAGAGGAGCCACGTATTCATGGTGTGGGCTTCGCTGTAAAGAACTCCCTCCTAGCAACCATAGAGCTCCCCACAGGAGGTACGGAGAGACTGCTCACTCTGAAAATGACCAGTTCAGGCACAGTCAACTTCATCTGTGCCTATGCCCCAACATTAAGCTCCTCACCCGACGTCAAGGACAAGTTCTATGAGGCCCTGGATGCTGTTGTCAGAGGAGTTCCTAGCAAGGAAGGTCTCTTCATATTGGGAGATCTGAACGCACGTGTAGGTGCTGATTTTGAGGCCTGGCCAACCAGCATTG
The DNA here is from genome assembly GCA_030674185.1 of Monoplex corrugatus. Classification (NCBI taxonomy): domain Eukaryota; kingdom Metazoa; phylum Mollusca; class Gastropoda; order Littorinimorpha; family Ranellidae; genus Monoplex; species Monoplex corrugatus. The sequence continues at coordinate 79,701,781 of CM060311.1, read as the reverse complement.
GACATCATAGTGTTGGGAAGCTAAATGAAAACGGTCAAAGACTCCTGGAACTTTGCTCTTACCACAAGCTGGCCATCACCAACACCTTCTTCAACAATAAGGAGAAGCACAAGGTGTCATGGCGCCACCCCAGATCCCACCACTGGCATCAGCTCGACCTCGTCTTAACAAGGAGGTCGGACCTTAAAAATGTCCTCAACACGAGGAGTTTCCACAGTGCTGATTGCGACACAGACCACACCCTGGTACGCAGCAAGATCAAGCTTCTACCCAGAAGACTGCACCACTCAAAGAAGAAAGGTCACCCAAGGATTAATGCCTGTCGCACGTCCGATCCGACCAAGGCCAGGCAGTTTGTAGAAACCCTGAATGTAGCGCTCAAGAGTGGCTCAGAGATCCAAAACGCTGAGGAAAAGTGGAATCATGTGAGGGACACAATCTATCAGTCTGCCCTGAGTATATTTGGGAAAAAAGAACGAAAGAATCCCGACTGGTTTGAGGCAAACTGGCAGGAAATGGAACCAGTGGTGGAAGCGAAACGCAAGGCTTTACTTGCGTATAAAAACAACAATACCCAAACTACTCGTGACGCTTACAGAGCTGCCCGCAGCAAGGCCCAACAAACTGCTCGGCGATGCGCCAACGACTATTGGCTACAGTTGAGCGCAAGTATTCAGCAGTCTGCAGATTCAGGCAACACTGGCAGCATGTACGCTGGCATCAAACAAGCGACTGGTCCAGCAGCCTCCAAGTCAGCTCCCCTTAAGTCCAAAGCAGGAGAAAGCATCACAGACTCTGCAAAGCTGATGGAGAGATGGGTAGAGCACTACCTGGAGCTGTACTCCACGCAGAACTCTGTCACCGATGCTGCCCTGAATGCCATTGAGGACCTGCCTGTCATGGATCTCTATTTCCACGTCTAGTTTACCCCCTAAAGTTAAAGCCCTTTGACACTTCTGAATTATACCAAAGGAAATAAGGGGGAAGCGGGGAGAATTTTTAAAATTATCAACTAAACTGTTTAGCGCAAACGTTTTGGGGTTTTGAGAAATTCTACAGGGAAATAACTCCGTGACTCTCATGGGGTTAGGTTTTTAGTTGACTTCTGAATTGGAACAAGAAACCCCCAACTAAGGGTTTGGGGAGGGGAAACCGGTAAAAAAAATGCCTCCCACCTCAACAATTTTTAAATAATAAGAATTTTGGGGCAAGGGGGGGGGGGGGGGGTTTAAGTTTTAGGTAAAATTGAAATAAGGAAATTGGGGTTTTAAAGGAAAAAGGGGGGAAAATAAAAAACAGCGGGACATACCCCCAAACAACATACACCAGCTGGCCCAAACCCCACCTCTGCCCAAAGAGAGAAGGGGAAACTCCTCCCCTTTCCCCGCCCCCAAATTTTTGTTTTTTAATCTCTCTTTCGGGCACCCGCCCGGCCAACCACTCGCATATTTCATTTCCTTTCCCGTTACAAATAGCCCTCGACAAGTCAAAAAGGAAATTGCCAGAAAAAAAAAATTGAGGAAACCGAGTTTGGGGTTTTTCTAAGAAAAAATTTTTGGAAGTTTCCAAATGGACAGCAAAAAAACAAACGAGACAGTCTTGATAAAGGGGCCGGGCCCCAAAGGGGTTATCATTTTTTAAAGAAATTAGTAAAAACCAGGCAACAATTTTTTAGCCATTTTTAATGGGGGGAATTTTTGGGGCACTTGGTCACAACGGGAAAGGGTGAGGGAAAGAGAGCACTAAAGGGAGACCCAGGGAGAAAAACTAGACGGGCTTTTCAGGGGTCCCGAAAAAAGAGGAGGGGGTGGAAAAGAGATGCTAGGGCAACAAGAGATTAAAAGACAGAAAGGAAATTTTCCCTGACGCCAACGCCATGGGCGGGCGGGGACCTGATGATGATGATGGGTTTTAGTCCCCCGACAAATTAGCAAATCGGAAGCCTCAACGTTTTCTTACTTTTAACCACAGGGGTTTGTTTTGGGAAAGGGCCCCACCCCAAAAAAAAGGCCAGGCATATGCCCCCCAGGGGCACAGCCCCCCCCCTAGCTGTTCCCCCCCCCCGGGCCCGATTTTGCCCCCCCAAAAGGGATCCCAAGGTTGCTGCTTTTCCGAGCACCAGCATGTTTTCCAACCTGCGGTCATCAGGGCCCCGAAGCATTTCAAAGCCACAAGCCAGTCCCGGGAGTTTTTGGGGCGCTAAACCACCCACAAACCACACACTGGTTAACTTTTTTTGAAATTTTCCCCGAATTGGGCCTTTTGGGTGTTTTTCTTTTTACCCCCTGTACATGGTTTTCCCCCCCAAAGTCATGAAGCCTTCAAAACTTTGAAAATGAAAATTTGACGGCAATGAAAATCAAAAGGGCCCGTGAAATTTACTTCGGGAAATTTCAAAGTGCTATTTTTTTATATTCATTTTATCGGGAAAAAACATCCAAAACAAAAAAAAAGTGCCGTCACGGCGCGCGTCTCCAATAGCCTCTGATAACTAAGTCCAGCTCCTAGCCTGCTCGCGTGGCTTAGATATAAGCCCGGCGGAACTGCTACTACTGATAGGAGAAGGGTGAAGGCGGGTTACTGGCGCCTGAAAACCAGTGCTTTGGGTAGATGGGGCTCATCAGTCTGGGAAGACAGCTCATCTAAGAGAAGGAAAACTCTGATTTCAAACCTCCGCTGCCTTGCGGCCATACCCACTCATAGGAAAAGGCTTCGGGAGTCAACCCTGAGGAAAAATCCGGAGTCGGAGTCCCTAAGGCAGTTCGCCGTTGTCTACAACCTCGTTCTGGCAACTCCTGCGTCGCCCCTGGTACCAGGCGTACAGGCCTCCGTCTTTCCCCTGGATTCTACTAGTGGCGAGGAGAGGGGGATCTGCTGCATGGGCAACAGCTCGTCCTCCATATTCACTTGCCCAGGCCTGCACCTGGAGAGGTCACTCCAGCTTCGCTGGTAACACAGCATCGACACAACACGGAGAGTAGCAGATACCGGTTTTAAGCCTAGGCTTTTTTGGCGTAGAGCCGGGCGCCAGGGGTTACTCTCGACGGTGGGAGGAATCTTCGCATTCCGTTGGGTAGCTACCGCCCGCCTCAAGCTGGGCAGCCCCCAGTCAGTAAGGTGCTACCCGCCACAACCTGTTTGCTTCAATGGATGCTTGGAGCTTAGAGGAAACTCGACAGGCAGGTTGTAAATACCAGGCACCAGGCACCAGCAACACAAAGAAGAAAAAGAAGATGCCAACTCTTCTGATATCAAGCTGGAATGTAAGGACAATGTGTCCTGGTTTTGACAGCGACCTACAGCTGTTAGACGACACACGGAAGACGGCCGTGATAGACAGGGAGCTTCAGCGACTCAACATCGACATCGCTGCATTACAGGAGACAAGGCTACCTGGAGAACGGATCACTGCGTGAGAAGAACTACACGTTCTACTGGCAGGGGAAGAACCCAGAGGAGCCACGTATTCATGTGTGGGCTTCGCTGTAAAGAACTCCCTCCTAGCAACCATAGAGCTCCCCACAGGAGGTACGGAGAGACTGCTCACTCTGAAAATGACCAGTTCAGGCACAGTCAACTTCATCTGTGCCTATGCCCCAACATTAAGCTCCTCACCCGACGTCAAGGACAAGTTCTATGAGGCCCTGGATGCTGTTGTCAGAGGAGTTCCTAGCAAGGAAGGTCTCTTCATATTGGGAGATCTGAACGCACGTGTAGGTGCTGATTTTGAGGCCTGGCCAACCAGCATTGGACATCATAGTGTTGGGAAGCTAAATGAAAACGGTCAAAGACTCCTGGAACTTGCTCTTTCCACAAGCTGGCCATCACCAACACCTTCTTCAACAATAAGGAGAAGCACAAGGTGTCATGGCGCCACCCCAGATCCCACCACTGGCATCAGCTCGACCTCGTCTTAAACAAGGAGGTCGGACCTTAAAAATGTCCTCAACACGAGGAGTTTCCACAGTGCTGATTGCGACACAGACCACACCCTGGTACGCAGCAAGATCAAGCTTCTACCCAGAAGACTGCACCACTCAAAGAAGAAAGGTCACCCAAGGATTAATGCCTGTCGCACGTCCGATCCGACCAAGGCCAGGCAGTTTGTAGAAACCCTGAATGTAGCGCTCAAGAGTGGCTCAGAGATCCAAAACGCTGAGGAAAAGTGGAATCATGTGAGGGACACAATCTATCAGTCTGCCCTGAGTATATTTGGGAAAAAAGAACGAAAGAATCCCGACTGGTTTGAGGCAAACTGGCAGGAAATGGAACCAGTGGTGGAAGCGAAACGCAAGGCTTTACTTGCGTATAAAAACAACAATACCCAAACTACTCGTGACGCTTACAGAGCTGCCCGCAGCAAGGCCCAACAAACTGCTCGGCGATGCGCCAACGACTATTGGCTACAGTTGAGCGCAAGTATTCAGCAGTCTGCAGATTCAGGCAACACTGGCAGCATGTACGCTGGCATCAAACAAGCGACTGGTCCAGCAGCCTCCAAGTCAGCTCCCCTTAAGTCCAAAGCAGGAGAAAGCATCACAGACTCTGCAAAGCTGATGGAGAGATGGGTAGAGCACTACCTGGAGCTGTACTCCACGCAGAACTCTGTCACCGATGCTGCCCTGAATGCCATTGAGGACCTGCCTGTCATGGAGGAGTTGGATGCTGAGCCAAGCCTTGAAGAACTAAGCAAGGCGATTGACGGTTTGGCGACGGGAAAAGCCCCTGGTGAAGACGGAATACCTCCTGAGGTCATCAAGTGCGGGAAGCCTGCTCTTCTCAACGAGTTGCATGAACTTTTGTGCTTATGCTGGAAGGAAGGCTTCATTCCGAGAGACATGAGAGACTCCAGGATAGTGACTCTATATAAGAACAAGGGCGACCGCAGCGACTGTAATAATTATCGCGGAATCTCTCTCCTCAGCATTGTTGGGAAAGCATTCGCCAGAGTCATCTTAACCCGTCTTCAGAGGCT
>CM060311.1:79686806-79691806 GCA_030674185.1 Monoplex corrugatus | reverse complement strand
AGACAGGGACAAGGAGAGAGAGAAGGGGGAGGGAGGGAGGTATAGATAGGAGGAGGGAAGGAATGGAAGGGAGAGAGAGAGTGAGGGAGAGAGAGAGAAAAAAGAGAGAGAGACAGACAGACAGACAGATAGACAGAGAGACAGAGAGACAGAGAGAGGCAGAGACAGCGACAGAGACAAGAGACAGACGCAAAGCCCAAACCAAAACAACAACAACAACAACAACAACAATAAATAGACCATGTCAGTCGTTATTCTTGCAGTCCTCACTGCAACAGTGATCTAGGCCGACAACACGTGTTCCATTGGATGTTAATATTGACAAAACTGCATAGACTACCGCCACCAGCAAAGCTGTCGCCAGGTGATTGGTAGCTGGTATGTCAAGCCACAGCTCTTTCAATGAAGACACAGGTGGAAACAATGGCATGCTGTTGTTTTCATTCGTACCGTTGGTGAAGTTGCATGTATATTCATCTCAATTGTTTACTGTTTCCTAGGCACAAGGCCCGTCGAAATTCTTAACCCTTTGACTCCCACACTCTATCCACCAACTACAACAAAATTAACCCTTTGACTCCTTCACCCTACCTATCAACTTCCTGCTAAAAACTTAACCTTTTGACGTTCTCACCCTATCCATCAGCTTTCTGCAAAAAGTTAACCCTTAGACTCCCTCACTCTATCCATCAGCTTCCTGCAAAAACTTAACTCTTTGACTCCCTCACCCTATCCATCAGCTTCCTGCAAAATGTTAACCCTTTGACTCCCTCACCCTATCCATCAGCTTCCTGCAGGATGTTGGTGGATATGATGAGGGAGTCAAAGGGTTAAGTTTTTGCTTTGCTAGCATGGTTAACAATACAGGATGCTGGCAGACAGGGTGCGGGAGTCAAAGGGCTAAGCCACGACGGTGGTCAACGGTGTAAATATCTGACTTGCCCTGCGTTTGATCCGCCTAGACACCTCCGCCTGCTACATGGGTACTCTACGCTCACTATCACAATGTATCCTTGCTTCAACCAGGCCTGAGAGATATAGACACCTGCGGTGTTGGTCAGAAAATGTTTGAGCAATACCTTCACCGTTTTGTTTGTTTGTTGGTTTGTTTGTTTGTTTGTTCGTTCGTTTGTTTGTTTGTTGTTTGTGTTTCTTTCTTCTCTTCAGAGTCAACGTGTATGCAGACCTACACGTGCCTGAACCCCTTTCGTCTGTATACGCACGCAGAGTATCACCATGCATGCACACGAAATATCCTACAGATCATGTTTGTTTCAGCTGGCTTATGTGTGATAGGACAGTTGGTAAGGATCGACGCTGAATTGGCTCCATGTGTATCGAAGACGAACAGGGAACGAACACACACAAAGCCACGGCGGTTGTTCCTTAACACATAGGACACATCAGAACAGAGGTCCTACCAACTGCGTGCAGATCATTGTCCAGGCTACAATAATGTTCCTATGATTCCTTGTGTCCTTGTTTGAACAGAATATGGTAGTCCTTATTCTATAACAGTATTAACTACGTTGCAATGCTATTATAAATCTTTTGACATGGTAAATTTGCAATGAATATATGTATTCCTAGGTATACGTTATCACATTATCAACACACTATCATTATGTCACATGCATCTCAGGATACAGTCAACGACTAATATCAAGGCTTACACCGTACGTTTCCTTTGAGCCAACACATAAGCTGATTCGGAGTTAACAGTACTTGTGTTCGCCTCTTGGTCAGTACTGTGTTTCATTTTTACGACCGGTTTGAATTGAAAATGGCAAGTATCACGTTATGGCTATTGAGTATATCAATGGTATGGGAATACCTTCTTTTCTTCGTGGTAAACTTGCCAGTCATTCTGCGTAGAAATTTACATTAACGAATGAAAATATCAGATATAACCAGTCGCCGTGGTGTAGTGGTTAGGTTAAATGACTACCGACTGGAAGGTTTGGGTTCGAATCCCCATCAGTTCTGTCAAAAATCATTGTGGGAATACCAAAGAAATAAGAGGGAAGCAGGAGATTTTTTATAATATTAATCAAAGAACATGACTCTTGAGAGTCACGTAGGAATTATCTCCCATGTTGACGGTTTTTGTGCTTTCTATCTGCTTCTATGCTAGCTGAATGGGTAGCGCAAACTGTGTTAGATTTGAGAAGTTCTACAACATGGGAGATAATTCTTACGTGACTCTCAAGAGTTATTGGGCGTGCTATGGGCTCTTTGGAAAGACTGGGACCACAAGTCGAATCCCATCCAATTCGCGTATGCGTCATTGAGAGTGTTGCTCAAAATCTTCTGACCAAAACCGCAGGTGTTGTATCTCTCAGGCCTGGTTGACGCCAGGATATAAATTATTACGATCGTAAGGAAGTTTGGGTTTAGGTTTGGTCGCAGAAAAAAGATTGAGGCAGCGAGATGTGGTTTTAAGAATAATATGTTGAGAGTTCATGGACAGCAAAGAAAACAAACGGACAGTCTTGATGGAGGCAGACACACGTAGATCATCATAAGGAAGATTAGGAAAGACAGGCAACATTTTAGGCCATTTTTGAGGAAGAGGATTTGGAGCACCTGGTCACAACGGGGAAAGCTGGAGGGAAAGAGAGCACCAGGTAGACCCAGGAGAAAATACTAGACGAACTTGCAGAGTGGCTGAAGACAAGGAGGGTGGAAGAGATGCTTGAGGCAACAAGAGATAGAGCAGATGGAAGTCCATGATCGCAACGCCATGCGGCAGGGCATGATGATGATGATGAAGCGTAGAGTACAACGCTGCTACGCAGTCTCAATACACAATGGAACTTCATAACATTATGATTCTTGTCCTCCTCATCATCGTCACTATCGCATTGTAAACAAAAATAATATGCTGGCTTCTCTGGCATTAAAGTGCATAAATAAATGAGGACATAAAATGGTGAGCACAAAGGATATGTCCCTAAAAGTGATGATCTACTACCAACGCTGTCGACGACATCATTCCTGATGGTAGCCATGATGCATGCCCCGTCAGCTGTCCCCATCCCCTTCTGTGATCTAATACAACATGTAAAAAAGTAAATAAAGAATATCAGATACCGGCAGTTAATAAGGAATATGATGAAATGGACTAGCTGCCACATCGTTTAATTAGGTAATTAGCAAACGGTTTTGAACTGGTCAGAGCGATGACCAGTGTTTATCGTATTTACATAACACGATCAGAGGCTTAGCCAGACTTGCTGCAAAAAGGGTTCCATGTTTGGTCAGCTAGCATGCTAAGCTGTCAAAGATCACAATAAAACCAATAAAGATCAATTCTCTTTAGTCTTGAAACAGATTGAGTTTATGCGGCAACATTTAATTAACATTCTGCAGCACACCTTGTGACGTAACCTGATCGGTATATCTTTGAATTCGCATGGCTCAAAACATGATGATGTGTCGTTCGGATCAAAAGCGTACACCTGTCTGCTTGTCCCTGTTGCTCAGATACAAAAACAGGTTTGCTACGCTGGCAAGGAAATTAAATTATAAAATAAAAAAATGAAAAATGATGGTGGTTGCAAAGGAATATGCTCTAGCCCCCTTTGGACCCAAACCAGAATGGGATGAATTCGGCCTGACAATGTCTGTGTTGATCTGTCACGTTTTGAAGGAAACCGTTAGTTGTTAGTATATGTGAGTGTACCTTAGTCTGACGCATGTGTGTAGCTTGTGCATCAAATAAAGAGGCAATGTGACGACGGAGATGTTGGTAAAAAAAACTCAACCTAACGCAAGACAGGCTCAAATATTCGGCCAACTGGCCTTTGTCAAGTGTAAATGTAAGATCACAATACTTAGTCCTCTTCTCCCACTGGACGAAGCAGCAGGGAAGTTTTGAGTCTTTTTCTCCTAATTTTGTATTTGGTGTTTGTTTGTGATTTTACATTCACGCTTGACAAAGGCCAGTTGGCCGAAAATTTGCACCTGTCTTGTTTTGTTGCATTAAATACGCGTTCTGATTCTATTTTCGTGTTTTTTTTTTCTGGGTTCCTGTTTGCTTGAACGCGGGCAGTCACACTTATTTAGGAATTCAACCTAACTCAGCAGAACCAGTCTCACAGACCCACATACATGCTGATTGAGACAGGAGAGAGAAAGCAAGTTGCGGACATCTGATTTTGGTTACACGTTTGTTTTAATCAAACACCTTATGCATTATTAATACATGTACTCTTTCAACATCACGAGCGAGCTGAAAAAAAATAATAAACGGAACTGATTTTATGTGATTCACTCCGACGACAATAAAATAGTTACTGACTTTGTTGTCGCCATGTTGTGCCTGTCAACAACGGGTTGTTCAGACGCATGGCAACAATGGCCAAACTGTTTATTGAACACAAATGAGGTGGTCAAAGTGAAGGACAGTTTATTTCCCATATCCAATAGACATTATATTAACAGTGCCAGTTCTGTCACATTCACACACGGGGATGTTTTGTTTGGTCAAAATTAATATCACGCTGTCAACCCATCTGATGAAGAAGTGATTCGTGAAAATTATGAGCGGGCCATTGATGTTCAAGACTGCACAAATACATTGTTAATAGACGAAAAGGAACAGGTCAAAATCAATATCAATTTATTACTGTTTTCGAGGTGCCTCTATACTAGAAATACACAGCCGTCAGGTTCCCCCCCAGCGCTGTTTTCGTGCATACAATTAATTGTATTGCCATATTGAATGTCTGTGGAGCAGAGAACAGTAAAATACGTGTTTTTGTTGTTTTGTTGTTGTTGTTGTTTGTTGTTTGTTTGTCTGTTTGTTTTGTTTTGTTCTATTTGTTTGTTTTCTTGTTTTTTTTGTTCTTTTTTTTTTTGTTGCTTTGTTTTGTTTTTCGATAATCTGAAAGGCAGTGAAAATAAGAAGCGAGATAATGGGGTGATCAAATCTTATCTCAAAGCTTTTTGTGTCCATTTAAACGTTTTTTTCTGTTATAAGATATTTTTTTTATGAT
>CM060311.1:79659306-79666806 GCA_030674185.1 Monoplex corrugatus | reverse complement strand
AGTCAACACGCAAAGTCAGAACAAGACTGCGACAGCTGAAATGTGGTTTCTATGAAGAATGTTAAGAGTCCCATGGACAAAAACAACAACAACAACAACAACAAAAAACAACAACAAAAACAACAACAACAACAACAACAACAAAAACAACAACAACAACAAAAACAACAAAAACAACAACAACAACAAAAACAACAACAACAACAAAAACAACAACAACAACAAAAACAACAACAAAAACAACAACAACAACAACAACAACAACAACAACAACAACAACAACAACAACAACCAAGCTAGTCAGTCTCGAAGAAGGCAGAGACAAGAACAATATTAATGAAGAAGATTAGGGGAAAAAAAATAAACATTTATAGGATATTTTATGAGGCAAGATAAATTAAACCACCCATTCACAGCAGGAAAGCTGGAGGGGAAAAAAAAGAGGACCAGGTAGATTCAGAGAGAAAATGTTGGACGGACTCACGGATGGATGATGACAGAGAAGGTGGGAGATGCACTTGCCGCGACAAAGGATAGACTTGTGTGGAGGGCCATGATCGCCAACACCATGAGACAGTGCACATGATGATGATGATGACGATGATGAGATGATGATGATTGACGATGATGATGAGATGATGATGATGACGAGATGATGATGATGATGATGATGATGATGATGACGATGATGATGATGATGATGATGATGATGATGATGATGATGATGATGATGATGATGATGATGATGATGATGATGATGATGATGATGATGATGATGATGATGATGATGATGATGTGATAATGATAATGATAATAATAATGATGATGATGATGATGATGATGATGATGTATGATGATGATGATGATGATGATGACTGCTATTTGCTGCATGAAACAGTACTTCCATTTCGGCGTAGTTGGTACAGTGGAGGCCTGGAGGGATTGCCTCTGTCTATCACTTACCACTGGGATATTGGATGTACACACATGCTTCTCCACACTTGACAGCGCCTGTTGCTGAACCGTCTGTGAGAAATTGTATCCATGCTTCATGCGGGTATCTTTATTCCTAGCATGGCAAGCGTCAGTGTTTTCATTGCTGTGTTACTCTGCTCATCTTTTGTTGTGATGTGAGGAACTGTGGTATGGATTGTCACTCTCTCCGTTCTACCTTCCCAGGGTGGGGTGTCAGGGGAGAAAGTAAGACGTTCCACCTGTCCTGGGAGTTGTGCCTGGTGTTTTCTTTGCTGTGCCCTAGTCTCTGTGGCAAAGCTGGATCTCCTCAGCCTGCCAGAAGACAGCTTCTGAAGTCTGGCACTCATTGGATGATGGTCTTGGGTGCATCTGTGCTTGATGGCCTGCACCTTTGCTTTCTGTTCTCTTGTTTTGCTCTGCAGAGGTATGCCAGTCACCTGTTCCACCTTCTCCGTTGGTGTGGTCTTCTTTGCATCTGTGGTGATCCCAGAGCTTGTTTCTGAACTTTGTCCAAGGTGTGCTGGTGTGTCTTGGCCAGTTTTATTCAAGAATTTGACCTGTACTCCAGGTTTAGTCTCACAGACCATGATAGACTGCCTTCAAGATCGTTTCGTTTGCACCTCAGTGTGTACCTGCCAGCTTTTTTTTTCGTGATGTTCAGTTTTCTTCTGGCTTTTCCATATACCTGTATGATGTGTTTCATCCATGTTAATCTCTTGTCAAATGTGATATCCAGGTATGTTAAATGGTATTCTATCCCCAGTGCAGTATCACCAAGTGTAAGTCTACCAAGTTGTGTTTTGGGGGAAAACGAGAAAAGAGTAGCTGTCGTGTTCTCCCTGTTGATAGTTACACACCTGCTTTCTCACATACTGCGACTCTCTTCAGGGCAAGTTGCATCATGTAGGTTGCTGTTGCTGCATACTCTTCCGTGCATCAAAATACCAGGTTGTCTGTATGAATCGGTCTTTGGACTTCTTTGGGCAACTCTGATGCGATATCATGGACAAAGAGTATGAACAGAATAGGGGAAAGAAATCCTCCCTGTGGGACTCCCTAAACAAGCAGCATCTTCCGGCCACAGTGATCATCCACTAACACCCTGAGTCTCGGCTGCCTTTGTATGCCCTGGTCTACTAATACATGTCGCTTCATGATGCCGCAATGTAGGAGCTCCACAATGAGTCTGTCTTTCCAAACCTTATCGAAAGCCTTCTGTAGACCGATGAAGACCGCCAGGATGACCTTCTGAGCCTGAAAAGCACCTCTAAGAGTCATTGATGTGTGATGGTTGGTTCTCTGTACTCGTGTTACTGTCTTAAGCCACCTTGTTCTGGGACAATGATGCCCTGTGATTCCTTTCATATCGGATATGGTTTTATAAAAAAAAATTTAAAAAAAGAATAAATAAATAAAAACGAAAACGCGGACTGGTTTGTTCTATTGTTAGCGCCGTTGACTTAAGATATGCTATCTCGAGTTTAGTCCAAGGCCCCAGTTTCTTTAAAAGTAGTCTGCTCGCTGTCCATCTGAATGTTTCCATCGTTCTGGTGGTGTCAGCTTAGTGTCTAAATAGGTCCATCACACCTCTCTCCCCATTTCAAAGGATTTACCAGTCCATAGGGTTTTCCGCAAATTCAGGGAGTCTGCCAGACAATTGCTAGCAGATTTAGGCGGAGCGAAGATGGAAAAGTCCGAGTGTGATGAATACCTTCTGAACAAACTCCAAATCCAAACACTATGTATGTATATGATAATATATATACACACACACACACAATTTCTATAGAAACAGAAGAGACGGAGACATGAAGAGATAAAGAGATACAAAAATGGATAGACAGGCAGGCAGATAAGATTAGACTAGATGATATTTGGTTAGGTTAGTTTGGTTAGGTTAGGTTAGGTTAGGTTGGGTTAGGTTAGGTTAGGTTAGGTTAGGTTAGGTTGGGTTAGGTTAGGTTAGGTTAGGTTGGATTGGGTTGGATTGGATTGAATTGGATTGGGTTATACTAGGTAGATACGATTAGGTTATATAAGATTAAGTTGTATAGGATTACGTGAGATAAGAATAGGTTAGATTAGATTAGGTAAGATAAAAAGTATGTTATGCTAGATTAGATAGACAGACATAGAGATAGATAGATGATAGACAGACATAGAGATAGATAGATAGATAGATAGATAGACAGACAGGCAGACAGATAGATAAATAAATAGATAGATAGATAGATAGATAGATAGATAGATAGATAGATAGAAAGATACATAGATACATAGATACATAGATAAACCAGATGCGTAGCTAAATAAAAAGGGGAGAGAGAGGGAGAGAGAGAGACTGACTGACAGACAGACAAACAGACAGACAGACAGACCGATAGACAAAGACAGAGACAGAGATACATACCTCCATTAAAGGAACACATACGACTGTGTATATACATACCATGCGGAATAGACACCCTCCCACGCAAGAATGTTGGAGTAGGCAGAATAGATGACCTGATCACGACTGTGTCATCATTTTCATCTGATGACTTGTCATGATTATTATTGTTGTCTGTCATCTCACCTATTGCTGCATGGAGACATACTGTGAAAACGCTTGGCCTTTGTCTGTGCCTGTCTCTCTGCTGTTTCTATCTTTTTCTCTGTCTCTGTCTCCGTTTCTTTTTTATGTCTCTGTCTCTCTTGTTTGCTTGTTTGATTGTTTTCTTTTTCTTTTGCATTTGTTTTTCTTACTTTCTCTCCCCCTCTCTCTCTCTCTATCTATCTATCTCTCTCTCTCATTCTTTCTCTCTTTCTCTCTGTCTTTGTCTCTGTCTGTCTGGCTGTCTCTCTCTCTGTGTCTCTCTGTATGTCGGTCTCTCTGTCTCTGTCTCTCTCTCTCTCTCTCTCGTCTCTGTCTGTCTGTCTATGTTTGTCTGTCTATCTGTGTGTGTGTGTGTCTATGTCTGTGTGTGTGTGTCTGTCTGTGTTTGTCCGTCTATGTTTGTCTGTGTCTGTGTCTGTGTTTCTAAGTCTGTATGTATGTATGTCTGCCTGTCTTGTCTCTCTCTCTTTTCTCTCTCTCTCTCTTTTCTCTCGCTGTCTACCTGTCTTTCTGTCTGTCTGTCTCTCTCTCTGTCTCTCTCTCTGTCTCTGTCTGTCTGTCTGTCTGTCTGTTTCTCTCTCTCTCTCTCGCTGTCTCTCCTTCTCTCTTTCCTCTGCCTTTGTGAGTATGTCTCTTTCTCTTCCTATTCCTTATTTGCTTCTTTCTCTGGATTTCTCCTTGTCTGGCTGTCACCTTCTGTTTCTTTGTATTTCTGTATGTCTGTCTATGTGTCTGTCTTCTGTCTGTCTTCTGTCTGTCTTCTGTCTGTCTGTCTGTCTCTCTCTCTCTCTGTCACCTTCCCTCTCTGTCTATCTGTCTGTCTGTCTGTCTCTCTCTCTCTCTCTGTCACCTTCCCTCTCTGTCTGTCTGTCTGTCTGTCTGTCTCTCTCTCTCTCTCTTACACACGCACACACACACGCACACACACACACACACACACACACACACACACACACACACACACACACACACACACACACATACAAAAGACATATCAAAACTCGTGCCAACACACGAATACCCAACAATGTAAAGAGTGCAACAGCTTGTCCGGCTGCGGATCGACAAAAAGCTTCAGGCATCTTTTTATCAACTAAGCCTATGTCACTGTGCACAATTATTACACAAACATACACATTTATATGTCTTTTTTTTCCTACGCCTCGGGTTTTGTGTAGAATTAAATATCAGATAGGAGCAGAGAGAATAAAACCTTCTAAGGTTTAGAGTGTGTCCTGCGCTTAGTTTATGCGTGGTGGTTTTAGACGTTTGGCTACAGGCTGCGTTGTGGAACCGACCCCACGTGATAGGGGTTTGTTTGAAAAGAAAAATGCATACACAGTACTTGATGAATTAGTTGGGTGTGATAGTCGAGAACTTGCGAAGTCAGGACAAGACTGGGGCGACTGAAATGTGGTTTCTAAGAAGGATGTTGAATATACCATGGACAGCAAAGAAAACAAACGAGGCAGTCTTGAAGGAAGCAGACACAAGAAGATCGTTAATAAAGAAGATTAGGGGAAAAAAAACAAGCAACAATTATAGGACATTTTATGAGGCAAGAGAAATTAGAGTACCTGGTCACAACAGGAAAGCCGGAGGGAAAGGGAGCACCGAGTTGAAGCAGGGAGAACATATTGCGCGGACTTGCAGGGTGGCTGAGGACAGACAGGGAGAGAGATGTGCCTGCACCGACAAAACATGGATTCGTGTGAAGAGCCAAGATCGCCAGCTTCATGCGGCAGGGAACATGATAGAGACGATATTCGAGTAGTTAAAACACTGGTCTTTCAAATGGAAAGTCGGAGTTCGAGTGTGTTTTGGGTACCTACCTCTTGGTGAGTAAAGGCTGAAGACTTTGCCGATCTCTCAGGTCAAACGCAAACGCAGACTTATAATAATTATAATAATAATTACAATATTTATATAGCGCAAAATCTCGATAAAAATCAAATCTAAGCGCTGAACATACACTTACGCACGCGCGCACACACACGCACACACACACTTACACATGGCTATAAATGGGGAAAAAGAATAAAAGCAATGGAAAATTATAGAGAGCATATTATATACAAATATATATTACAATGTGATTCCCCTCCGAGCGGAGACAGGCTACAGAGGGGGGATGAGTGAGGTCAGGATTTTATGCAGAGGAGAAAAGGTGAGTTTTGAGAGCGGACTTGAAGGAGACAAAGTAGGTTGCTGACGGACAGACAGGAGGGAGATTGTTCCAGGAAAGTGGACAGAAAACAGAGATGTGATGAAGACCATAGGTATTGAGCTTGTGCGGGAAGGAAATGTCGAGAGATTCGGAGTCAGAACGAGGGTACTTCGGAACTAAGCATTCAGTGGCTTTGACAGGTAATGCCGTGCCTGGTATTGAGGCTTTTGAAAGCACATGGTGTCTGGGTAGTACTGAATGCGCTTTTCCATGGATAGCAAAGAAAACAAACGGGACAAGTCTTGAAAGAAGCAAACACGAAAAGAACATTAACAAAGAAGATTAGGGGGGAAAAAAAAATCAAGTAACGTTTACAGGATAATTTAAGAGGCAAGAGAAATTGCAACACCTGTTATTGTTATTGTTATTGTTGTTAAAGCCCAGCCGACCGCGTAGAGCCATACCAGGACTATAACCGTTTCAAAACATCAAAACTTCAACAGGAAAAAAAAAAAAAAAGAAAAGAAAATTAAGTGCACATATCAATGCATTCGCGCACATAATCTAAGGACGTGCCCTTGGTGTTGCCAGAAGTTATCGCTCAGGGGATTTAAAAAAAAACAACTCCTGAATATAAATTTAAGCATACTAAGGACACCAAACCGTATATAAAAACAGGCATAAATATCTAGAATTGCTTCTGTATAATTCATGTCACTGCACCCAAAAAAATGCACTTAATACCTGTATCAATCCTAAGAAAAAAGCACGTAAGACTTTATCGAACACTACAAGTGAATGGACCAGCAAGACAGAAAATGAGAGGAAGAAATGACAGAAAGCAAAGGAGCAAGGCAGAAACAAAGAGAGTGACAGAAAAGAGGAAATTTCTAGCACAGAATTTCCAGAAGAGGGGATACTGTTTATACTGAAAGAGCCCCCGGCATCCCACGGGGTGTTCTGACAATGAGCAGGCGATGTCATATTGAGCTGGGTCACAACAGGCACTACTCAACTCCACAAGATTGACACAGTGGTTCTCCGGGTCTCCTATACTAGATAGCTCTCTCCTCTGAATCCTTCCTGTCCGTATTTTGTCTCTCTCTCTGTCTGTCTTCTTCTCTCTCGTCTCTGTTTTGTCTCTGCTCTATGTCTCTGTCTGTTTCTGTCTTCTCTGTCTCTGTCTCTGTCTCCTCTTCTCTCCTCCCTCTCTCTCCCTCTTTCTCTTTTCTCTCCCTCTCTCTCTTCTTTCTCTCTCTGCCTTTCTTCTCTTTGCCTCTTGTCTCTGACCTATCTCTGTCTTCTTCTCTCTATCGTCTGTCCTCTCTCTCTTTTCCTTTCTCTCTCTGTCCGTGCCTGTCTCTTGTCTCTCTGTCTCTTGACTATCTGTCTGTCCCTCTCTCTTTCACTCTCTCTTCACTCTCTCTCTGTCTCTCTCTCTCTCTACTCTCTCTCTGTCTTCTCTCACTCTCTGTCTCTCTCTGTGTCTCTGTCTCTCTGTCTCTGCTCTGTCTCTTCTCTCTTCTTATCTCTCTCTCTTCTCTCTCTCTCTCTCTCTTCTCTCTTCTCTCTGTCCTTGTGTGGGGATGGTGTTGCGTCGTGTGCTGTGTGTTTGTGTGTGTGTGTTCGCCGTCTCGTGGTGTATTGTGTTCTGGGCGTGTGGCTGTGCTTTCGGGTGGTATGTTGTTCTGGTGGGTGCTGTGCGTGTCTCTGGTGTCTTGTGCTGTGTATGTGGTGCATGTGTTGTGTGCTCATCTGCTAC
>CM060311.1:79649306-79654306 GCA_030674185.1 Monoplex corrugatus | reverse complement strand
CCGTCAACAACCTACTTTTGTCTCCTTCAAGTCCGCTCTCAAAACTCACCTTTTCTCCTCTGCATAAAATCCTGACCTTACTCATCCCCCTCTGTAGCCTGTCTCCACTCGGAGGGGAATCACATTGTAATATATATTTGTATATAATATGCTCTCTATAATTTTCCATTGCTTTTATTCTTTTTCCCCATTTATAGCTATGTGTAAGTGTGTGTGTGCGCGCGTGCGTAAGTGTATGTTCAGCGCTTAGATTTGATTTTTATCGAGATTTTGCGCTATATAAATATTGTAATTATTATTATTATTACGTCGGCCCCCGCCTCAGGTGATTTGGCTGACACGGATAACCATTCCAGAGAAGTGGGGAAATGGGGACTTACCTAAGCCTACCAGAACAACAATGATGTTAAGATGGGACAATGAGAAGACCATTTTAATGTTGTATGGGAAGGTGGTTTGATATTTTTAGTTTTAATATTTTCGTTGGTCCAATGGATGACTTACTGGTAAATGTTTCACTGGGTTTTTTTTCGGTTGATCGGTTGACTGAATAGATGTTTTTCCCAGTGTGTTTTTATGTTATCTGTGTCTTTTGACCGTATTTCCTAACAGCGCCTCACAAGACAAAATTTTCAGATTTAAAACCCACAGCCATTCTGACAACCTTTCTTTTCCGTTTTCATAAACAGAAAGTCGATATTGTGTATTTGAGAAGGTCACTGTGATACTGAAGAAGCGTCAGATGAATTATGTCTGTTTTTTTTTTTTTAGGAGAAAATCGGTATTGTGCATTTCCGAAGGTCATAGTGACCTTGAAGAAGCATCAGATGAAATATTTCTCCTTTTTGGGGGGAGAAAATCAATATTGTACAATCGCGAAAGCCACATTGACTTTGAAGAAACATCAGACGAACTAAAACTTGACGTGATCGAAGACACCGTAATGTCAGAAATTCCTTAGAAAACGCTGCACACACGTCCCTAAGAAAAGTGCTGGTTTTAGGCACTTTTTTTGTTTTTGGTTCTTGTGTCACTGACCTTGGCACCATGACTTCCAAACGTATACATTCCAGATTCCTTAATGTTCTACATCTTTGATCCTTATTTGATAACGATTCATCTAAAACAGTTTGGAAATCTTGCTAACCATCTTCTGCTAAGAAACAGATAGATACACAGACACACAGACACTTCACTTGCCAATAAGAAACAATCTCTCTTTTCTTTTGAAAGGAGATTAAAAGAGAAAAAAAAAGAAAGAAAAGGGAAAAAAACAAAACAAAACCAAAAAGCAACCATTCGCTTTGACGTAACAGATCCCTTATTCTAACTTCCGCCCATTGGCATGCAAGTCTGAATTCACTTTATTGAAGTAGCTTAGTCAGTGCCAGAACATAAACACAGGGGAGATTGTCAGGAACAAGAGATATTTGTCAGTATTTACAGACTTTTTCACCCAGCAAATGACGTCCTCTTCCGTCAGGTTTAAAAAAGTTGCGATTGCCTTACTTCTGTACATATTTTTTTCTCTGTTCATCTCTCTTTGTTTATTTCTTACTTCTCTTCTCTTCTTTCTTTGATGCTGTCTGCAAAAAGAGATTTGTCAGGGTTTTTTTTTTTTGCCTTGAAAAAGGATGTGTTCTGTTTTTTTGTTTTGTTTTTTTTTTTGTTTTTTTGTTTGTTGTTTCTTTCTTTTTTTTTTTTTTGGAGGGGGGGGGGTTCAAACAGTTCTAATTGCCTTAAAGCTTTACTTCTTTCTGTCTTTCTTGTATTTCTTTCTTTCTTTTTGCTTTGTGTTTAAAAAAACATGTTTGTCTGCTTAACAGTTTGACATTTACCGCATCATCCTTTAGTGACATGAATTGATGCCATCCTTGTGGCTTGCCTCGTTGTCTAGTGCAGCTAGACATTTGCGTCCCTTATTTATCGAAACGTAGAAAAAGAGAGAAATAAAAACAGGCAACAAATGAATAAAACAAGAAAGAAACGCAACAGAAAGAGTGAAATAAGAAAAAAAAAGAACAAAAGAAGGAAAGAAGAAGAGATGCAAAGAAAAGAAGGAGAGAAAGAAGGAAGAGAGAAAAAAACAAGAAGAAAAGAAAGAAAGCAAGAAAGAATGAAGGAAAAAAATAAAAGAAGAGAGAGAAAGGGAGGGCGATTAGAACAAGAAGAAAGAAGGAAGAAAGAAGAAAGGATAGAAAGAGTTTAAGAAAGAAGAAAACACAGACTGAAAAGGGAAAAACAAAGAAGAAAAGGTGAAGTAAGGAACGAAGAAAGAGAGAACGAGAGAAAGAATGAAAGAAGGAAGAAAAAGAAAAAAGACAAAAAAAACAAACACAAAAACAGGAAGACAAAAAAAACAAAAACAGGAAAAAGAAAGAAGAAGCAAAAGTAAAGAAAAAAGAAAGAAAGAAAGAGACAGAGAGAGGTAGAGAGAGAGAGACGAGAGAGAGAGAGAGAAAGAGAGAGAGAGAGAGAGAGAAAGAGAGAGAGAGAGAGAGAGAGAGAGAGATATGAAAAGAAAGAGACGAAAAAATTAACAAAAATGCAGAAAAAGTAAGAAAACAAGAACCAAAAAAAAGAAAGAAAAACGCAACAAAGAAGAAAATAGAAATATACAAAGAAAGTGAAAAAAGGAAATAAAAGGAAAATAAAGAAAAGAAAGAAAAAAAAAAACAGAATTGCGTGATTTATATCTTAGGTTGAAAAGGACATGCCTGTAGATATTTGATATCTTAGAGACCACGTTGCTGGCTGTGTTTCTTCCTTCGACTCACATATTTCATTTTTTCTTTTTTTTTTTCCCCACCTGAACAAACTATATTTCAAACTTGTTTTCTGATATTGTGTTTCCATAACGTTTGGAAGAACAAAAGTCTGATAAACGGAGAAAAACACAATGAAACAAAACAATCAACAGCAACGACAAGTATAACAACAACAACAAACATCATCATCTCTCTCTCTCTCCCTCTCTCTTTCTCTCTCTCTCTCTCTCCCTCTCTCTCTCTTTTTTTTCTCTCTCTCTCTCTCCCTCTGCCCCCCCTCTCTCTCTCTTTCTCTCTCCTCTACGTCTGCATGCACGTATGCATACGTGCACACATACATACATGCATACAACATACATACATACAAACATACACACATACATACATACATACGTACATCCATACATACACACATACATACGTACGTACATACACGCATATATATCCATACACTTATATATATGTATATGTGTATAGATAGGTAGATAGATAGATAGGTAGGTAGATAGGTAGATAGGTAGATAGGTAGATAGATAGATAGATAGATAGACAGATAGATGTCCATATGTAAAGACACATGGAGAGAGAAACTGAAACTGAAACTGTTTATTGTCATTACCCGAAAAGGTCTTTTGACAAGGGGGATAACAATTTTCCAGTAGTGCGACACATAATCCACTCTTTGTATGTGCGCAAATTCTTCACACATAATCAAAAAAAATATCGAACATCCATTCCTTGAACAGTCGAACATATTCAAATCAAATATAATGAACAATCATCCATTTTACCACTACTACATAATGCAAAGAAAACAACAACAAAAAATATCAGAACAGTGTTCCCACATTCAGGCCAATAATTTGTCTAGGTTTAGACAAACCAAAATCTTTTTCACACACCCACACCCACTCACACGCATCCATATACGCTCACACGCGGGCGCGCGCTCGTGCGCACACACACACACATCAAAACTGTGATATGATGAAACATCTGGGCTAGACCACCCAAACCTTACATTTAGTGATAATAATATAATCTTCACATAACTGCCCCAAAATACTCTGTTAACAAGGGACATCACTATGCCTTTTATTTATTTGTTTTTTGGTTTGTTTTTGTTTTTTTGTTTTTGTTAACATGTATAGTAGACCCTTAAGTGTCTATATACCCTTTCAATATCCACTTCTAACATATTCTACAAATATACCATTATTTTCATATTATTAACTACTCTTAAATTATCGGCAAACAAAGCAAAATAAAGCAAATGAAAACAGCTCTTTACAAAACAGTCTATAATAAAGCGGCTTCTTTTGGAGTTAACGTGATATAGCCCACATCAGTCAAAAGAGATTAAATTAATCCCAGTATGATATTGTCTAGCACTATTGTCGGGCTTGTAAGTGTTTATGTCTTATTTTTTGTGCTTCCGCAATGTATAGTGCCACTGATTTGATTATGACTTCGTCATCAGATGACAAAATAGATACAACATCTTGTCTTTTGGCCATGTCGGATTCAAAAACTTTGCATTTTCCACGTATTGTGTCAAAAATTTGGCATTGGAATAAAAAGTGTTTTTCATTATCGACATTGTTTCCACATAAGGGGCAAGGATATACTGTGGACGTCCCAGGTTGAAACCAATTTTTATTTGCATTGAAACCAAGTGTTCTTAATCTAAATCTTGCGTAATTAGTTCTTTGCCATTTATCCGTAACAACACTGAGATATTTTTCGGTTTGAAAAACATCTTTAAATGAGAAGAACCAACTATATTTTTCTTTGTTTTCCATATCTGAGTGCCAATTTTGTTTAAACGAACAAATAAGCCTGTCTTTAAATTCATTAATAAACTGACACTCATTTCCTACTCCCTGGGACAACCACACGATTCCAAACCCAAGTTCTGATAAAGCCTTTTTTTACCTGATAGGCCCAGTTCTGTTTTCCTATTTCCATTTGAGTAACCATCATTTCATATGCCTGTTTACATAACCGAGATCGTGGAAGCCTTAACAATTTCAACCAGTATTTAATACTCTTCACAAAGGTTCTAATGTATAAAGGATATCTTCCAGTTTCTCCATATAAAACAGTATTAGAAGAGTGAATTGGTACAGCCAAAAAACGTTTTATAGCATATGTATGCACTTTTTCCATATGTGGATTTACAGTGGAGAGAGAGAGAGAGAGAGAGAGAGAGAGAGAGAGAGACAAACAGAC
>CM060311.1:79631806-79644306 GCA_030674185.1 Monoplex corrugatus | reverse complement strand
TACAGAGACAGACAGATGCAGAGAAACAGACAGAGATAGTGAGATACACACAGAGACAGAGACGGAGAAAAAGAGACAAACAGACAGACTGATAGACAGAGCAAGATACAGAAAAAGAGACACAGAGACAAAGACACAGCAACAGACAGAGACAGGCACAATGTCAGATACAGATGAAGAGACACACCAACAGACACAGACAGGCACAATGTCAGATACAGATGAAGAGACACACCAACAGACACAGACAGGCACAATATCAGATACAGACGAAGAGACACACCAACAGACACAGACAGGCACAATGTCACAGACAGACGAACAGACACACCAACAGACAGAGACATACAAACACCAGGACCCACAGTGTAAAATATCAGCTATGAAACCATACATCATGACAGGATCCTAACGATGCTGACAACCGGGAAACGAACTCCGCACCCTAGACTGTCAGGTTCCATTTCAATTGTTGTCAATGTGTGTGTGTGTGTGTGTGTGTGTGTGTGTGTGTGTGTGTGTGTGTGTGTGTGTGTGTGTGTGTTGTGTGTGTGTGTGTGTGTGTGTGTGTGTGTGTCTGTGTGTGTGTCTGTGTGTGTGTGAGGGGGGTAGGGAGGCGGTGGAAGGGAGGTGAGACGTGTTTGTGGAGAAGCAAGAGTAAAGATGTTTGTCACTAGTTTGGGTTTCTATCAAACCTTTAGGCTGTGTGTATTACAGGGAAATATTGTTATGTTTTACATTGTGTGCGTGCGTTATTTTTTTCTTTCTTTCTTTTGTTCTTTCTTTTTGTTCTTTCTTTGTGTGCCCTGTTTCTTTGTTTGTTCATATGTTTCTTTGTTTGTTAATTGATGTGTCTGTGTTGTGCCAACGTGTGTGTGTGTGTGTGTTTGTGTGCACTAGCGTGTGCATGTGTGTGTGTGTGTGTGTTGTTGTGTGTGTGTGTGTGTGTGTGTGTGCACTAGTGTGTGTATGTGTGTGAATGTATACATGTGTGTGTCCTGTATGTCTATGTCTGTCTGTTTATATATATATATATAAATGTATATATATTATAAATAATATGATATATTGTGTGTGTGTGTGTGTGTGTTTCCGGTGGGTGGGGGGGGGGGTGTTATAGATTCAACGTTACACGTTTGTGACATTTTACAGCTGTGGTATGCAAACTACAATGAAGTTAGTCTGATTGAGGAAAACATTTTCGTCGGTTTCTGATGATTTCATAGGTGGTGGTGGTGGGTGGGTATTTGCTGAACATATTTGGCTGAGTGATTGGCTGATTTGTTGACTGGTTGATTGGTAGGTTCTTTGTGTGGTTTCTTCTTCTCTTTCTTCTTCTTTTTCTTCTTCTTCTTCTTCTTCCTCTTCTAGTTCTTGTTCTTGTTCTTGCTCTTGTTCTTGTTCTGGTTCTTGTTCTTCCAGTTCTTCTTGTTCTTATTGTTCTTGTTCTTCCTCTTGTTGCTGTTAGTTGTTGTTGTTGTTGTTTTGTTGCTGTTGTTTTCTTGTTCTTCTTGTTCTTCTTCTTCGTTCTTCGTCTTCTTCGTCTTCGTCTTCGTCTCTTCTTCTTGTTGTTCTTGTTCTTGTTCTTGTTGTTCTTGTTTTTGTTCTTGTTCTTGTTCTTGTTCTTTTCTTCTTCTCTTCTTTTTCTTCTTCTTGTTCTTGTTCTTGTTGTTCTTCTTGTTGTTCTTCTTGTTCTTCTTGTTCTTCTTTTCTGCTTCTTTTCTTGCTTCTTCTTCTTCTTCTTCTTCTTCTTCTTCTTCTTGTTCTTTTCTTCTTCTTCTCTTCTTCTTCTTCTTCTTCTTCTTCTTCTTCTTCTTCTTCTTCTTCTTCTTCTTCTTCTTCTTCTTCTTCTTCTTCTTCGCAATTCTTCTTCTTCTTCTTCTTCTTCTTTCGCATTCTTCTTCGCATTCTTCTTCGCTTCTTCTTCCTTCTTCGCATTCTTCTTCCATTCTTCGTCATTCTTCTTCTTCGATCTTTTTCTTCGTCTTTTTTTCTTCTGTTCTTCTTCTTGTTCTTGTTCTTGTTTCTGTTCTTGTTCTTTGTTTTCTTGTTCTTCTGTTCTTCTTGTTCTTCTTGTTCTTTTCTTCTTCTTTTCTTCTTCTTCTTCTTCTTCTCTTCTTCTTCCTTCTTCTTCTTCTTCGATCATCCCACACCTGGTAATGAATGTAGCTGTTTCTGCCAGTTGCCTGGGGCCTGTATATCTCAAAAGATGTAGTTGGTCATGCCTTCTGTCACTCCACTTGACAGAGGCGACATCACTATAATCTGTGTTCAACTGCTTGTATCTCTTCCACACAGATGCAGAGTGGTGGAGGTGTCGACGAAAGAAGATTTGCAAATATTGCTTGTTTTTTTTTTCTACTTCACTGATAAATTTGCTGTTTTTGTTTTCGAGTTTTTTAGTTTAAAAGCTGCAATTGCTTTGTGCAATTTTGTCTTTTTCTCCTCTGTTTTGTTTCTGTCTTGTTTTTTTCCATTACTTTCTGTCTGCCTTTATTGATTTCCAGTATTCCTTTCTTTTTTCCTTTCATGTTCTTGTCTTATCTGTTTTTGTCACTGTTTATTTCTGTTTTCTGTTTGTTGTTTTTTTTGTGGTTTCACGTTTACCACGTTAACTTTGATGATTGTGCAATGATGTAATTCACGTAAATAAATTCCGTCCTATTGTGTTATGTTCAATACTGAATATATATGCCTCCATTTTTCATTGAAACAAAGAAAGAAAGAAAAAGAAAAAACAAAACAAAAAAAGGAGAGAAAAAAAAAAGAAGAAATAGAGAAAAAAAGAACACAAAAATCGAAACAAAATAAATGAAGAGAAAGAGAAAAATGAAAAGAAAGAGAAGAGAGAGAGAGAGAGAGAGAGAGAGAGAGAGAGAGAGAGAGAGAAAGAGAGAAGAAAAAAAAAAAGAAAAATGAAAGAAAGAAAGAAAGAAAGAATGACAAAACTTTGAGTGGCTTTACATGTTAGTTTGAAAAGAACATGCGAGGAGTTATCTTGACGAAGTCTACTTCTATCTCTGTGTTTCTCTTTTCTCTCGACGTTTTCCTTTATTTCTTGTCGGCCTTTTCAGCTCAGTTCAAAACTTCTTTGATATGGAATGTCTGTACCATTGGAGCCCAAGCGAAACAAAATGAAACAAGAGCAACAATAGCTGTGCAACAGCGAAAACAGCACTCTTGGACTTACATGTCTCTATGTCCGTCTGTCTGTCTGTCTCTCTGTCTGTGTCTCTGTCTGTCTGTCTGTCTCTCTCTCTCTGCCTCTGTCTGTCTCTATCTGTCTCTCTGTCTCTGTCTGTCTGTCTCTGTCTGTCTCTGTCGGTCTGTTCTTCTCTCTGTCTCTGTCTCTGTCTGTCTCTGTGTCTCTCTGTCTCTGTCTCTGTTTTTGCCTGCCTCTTCTCTGTGTCTCTCTGTCTCTGTCTCTGTCTGTCTGTCTGTCTGTCTCTCTCTCTCTCTCTCTCTGTCTTGTCTCTTCTGTCTGTCTGTCTGTCTGTCTCTGTCTCTTTGTCTCTTTGTCTGTCTGTCTGTATGTATCTCTCTCCCTATCTCTCTCTCTCTCTCTTTCTCCCATTTACTCACTCATTGCTCAGTTACTCACTTTCAGCATTAGCTGTCCCTCTCTCTCTCTGTTTCTCACTCCATCTCTTTCTCTGTTTCTTACACACACACACACACACACACACACACACACACACACACACACACACACACACACACACACACACACACACACACACACACACGCACGCACGCACACACAAACTTCCCCCTCCCTTCAGTAATCTACTCATCTTTCTCCATTTCAGAAAGGACACAATTTCAAACTAAATAGCAAGCAGTGATTGCTGTTGTAACGTACTGCATACATCCATTTCGTCAATCGATGTTTCAAA
Source organism: Monoplex corrugatus (assembly GCA_030674185.1). Lineage (NCBI taxonomy): Eukaryota > Metazoa > Mollusca > Gastropoda > Littorinimorpha > Ranellidae > Monoplex > Monoplex corrugatus. The sequence goes on along the minus strand of CM060311.1, from coordinate 79,640,410 downwards.
CAAATTAACAGAAATCTTCCCATCTGCTGTTTCATTGCTTTAATTTCTTCCATTTTGTGAAAATCGTGGAAAATTACCAGAAGATAATTTGCTCTAAGCGGAATTAGTGCCCAAGTACATCGTTCGTGGTCCCCAGGAAAAAAAAAGTTATTTGATGACGTCCAGGAATTCTTTGATTTTTGTTTTTGTTTTGTTTTGTTTGTCTTTTAATCATTGCACATAGGCGGGCGGGGGGGGGGGGGTCTTTGTATTCATCCCGTATGTTCCTATTTTCTGGGGGGGTGTCTTTGTATTCACCCGTATGTTCCTATTTTCTGGGGGGGGGGGGGGGTGTTTGTATTCACCCGTATTTTCCTATTTTCTACGCATCCTTACAAGCCACAGAAGATGGCACAGTTTTCACAATTCGATAATGACAATGAAGATACAGATGGTAACTATGATGCTATGGAGTTCCATCTAAGATTGAGACTGCGTGAAAGGCCATATCCCACGCTTACTGTCATGACATAAAGCCTGGCGTCATCTAGGCACGAGATACTCAGACACCTGCAGTCTTGGTCAGAGTATTTGACCACCACCTTCAATGATACATCCGTGAAATGGATGAGACTCGACTGTGTGGTCCCAGTATTCCCAATGAGCCCATAGCATGCTCAGCTGTGAGCAGGAGCCTGTTGGAGACGAAAACTCCAACACAATTTCTTGAAGGTACCAATAGGGATTCGAACCCACAACCTTCCAGTCGGTAGTACGTTGCTCTAATCACTACATCACTGCGACTGGTGTGCGCGCGCACACACACACACACACACACACACACACACGCGCGCGCGCGCGCGCACGCACGCACACACATGTACACATACAGAGAGAGAGATATGCATATCATTAGAATAGATACGATAGATAAACTCACGCACACATCCTGTTGGTCTCTCTGTCTCAATCTAGGTCTCAGTCTCAGTCTCTGTCCCTGTCTCTCTCTGTCTGTCTGTCTCTGTCTGTCTGTCTGTCTCTCTCTCTCTCTCTCTCTTCTCTTCTTCTCTCCCCCTCTCTCTCTCTCTCTCTCTCTCTCTCTCTCTCTCTCTCTCTCATTCTGAAAAAAATATGTACTCAGTCATTATCTTTTTTTTTCACTGGAATGTGGAAGATCTCTTATCTTAACTTGACGATAGAATGTTTATCAAGTATGTTACCTCTTTAGACTTTGTTTGTATTGTGGAAACTTTCGTGGAATACCTAGAAAGCCATTTGTTCCCAAAATATACAATATTTTATAAACCAGCATTGAAGCTGTCAAAACAAGGTAGGCGATCGGGTGTGTGGTTTGTTTAATCAAAACTAATTTGGTCCCATATGTTAAAGAACTTAAATGCGACCAAGATAGTATGTTGTGCTTTTGCTCCACAAAACTTTGTTTGGTTTTGAAAATTATACTTTATCTATTCCTCCTATCAATTCTCCTTATTATACGACTTTTGATTTAAAAATGGTATTGTGTGTTTAGAGAATGCATTAGCGGAAACACTGATGTCAATTGATAATGTTGATATTCTTTTAAGTGAAGATTTAAATGCCAGGACATCAAAGATATTTCTTGTCAGTTGTAGTCAGTTTGACATGCCTATTTTTAGTAAAGAAAATGAAAATGTAAATCTGACAAGACAGTCGGAAGTTTCAGTGCTAAATTTGTATGGCAAAATGCTGTTGAATCTATGTGCTGCTTTTGGCTTGTTTATTTTGAATGGAGTATGTAATGGCGACCTTCATGGTCGTTACACATTCATTTCAGACACAGGCAAGAGTGTGAACGATTATTTTTAGCTTCTGAAAATGTATTTACTACAGTTCAAAAATGCTGTAGATTGGAAGTTTCTGAAATGATAGACTCTCAACATCAACCTATAGAATTTTGTTTTGATACCAAGAACTGCATGAGGTCCGACACAGAAGTCAGCAATGACAATAAGAAAATGTGTGTCTAAAATATGCATGGAATTCTGATTATGCCCAACAATATTATGACAATATTCGTTCTATCGAAACGGAGCAAACACTTCACCATGCTACTGAATTAATAAATGCTGTTGTCAATGAAGCGCTGGAAGTATTCAATTGTTGTACAAGGCAGCAAGCCGAATGTATGAAAAAGAAAATTTTCATCAATCAGAAGTCGGAAGTATGGTATGATGATGTATGTAAAGCTCGTAGGCGGACAGTCAGAAGACAGTTGAGGGTGTTTAAAAGGTCGTTGAAGTCTGAAGATAGAGCCACGTTTTGTCAAATTAGAAGGGAGTATAAAAATGTATTACATAGAAAAAGAAAGGAACATAATAATGTTATTTCAAACAATCTTACAATGTACGTGGTTAACCAGAAAACATTCTGGCGCTACATGCATAAAATTTCTAGTAAAAAGATATTTCAACCTGACATGATTACCGTTCAAAATTGGTTTCAACATTTGAAAGATGTCCTTGACAAAGTGAATTCTGCCTGTGATGGTGTTGCTAATAACAGTGATGTCTCTGGTCATATTTTTAATGACCTTAATTGTGATGATGGTGATAATTGTGGTGGTGATGATAATGTTGATGATGTTGATGGTTACGATATTGTTGACAGGGATGTTTCAGATGGTAATGATGATGATAGTGATGATGCTTTAAATCGCCCTATTTCAAAAGAAGTTTTATTATCATTAAGAAAATTGAAATGTGCAAAAGCAGCAGGACCAGATTGTATACTTGGGGAACTCTTCAAAAATAGAGGACATGAGGTGGTGAATTTCCTAGTTGAATTTTTCAATGTTTACTCAATACTGGTCAATATCCTAATAACTGGACATAATCCATCATTCTTCCTTTGTTTAAAAAGGGAAACGCCAGTGATCCTAATAAATACAGAAGTATTTCTTTGAGTAACATCAGCAGCAAACTGTACAGCTCTGTTATCAATTCAAGGTTACAGGAATGGCTTGACTACAACAATATCACAGGCGAATACCAGTCAGGTTTTAAACAGAATTATTCAACAATTGACCACATGTTCACGTTAATGGCAATTATCCAAAAACTATTCACCTGTAACAGAAAACTATATGTGGCTTTCATTGACTTCGAAAAGGCGTTTGGTTCAATTTCAAGAAAACTTCTGTGGCCTATACTTTTAAAGAATGGTATTAAAGGCAAAATATATAGATGTATCAAAAGTATGTATGCTTCTGTGAAAGCAAGAGTGCGATGTGGTACACAGTTTACTAGTTGCATTATTTGTACAAATGGAATGAAACAAGGTGATGTGTGTAGTCCCATTCTTTTTTTTTTTTTCTTTTGTTTATAAGTGAACTTGCTCTCGAAATGTTTAATAATGGTAGATACGGTGCAAACCTGAGTAATGAATTGATCGAATTATTTATCCTATTGTTTGCTGATGACATTGTTTTATTATCAGAAACTGCAGTTGATTTACAGACACAACTAAACATCCTCTACAGAGCAGCTTGCAAGTTACAACTTAAAGTAAACATGGATAAAAGCAATGTAATGGTATTTAGGAAAGGTGGATTTTTAGCGAATAGTGAGAAATGGTTCTATAACAATACAAGGATGACCGTTGTAAACTTATATCGGTATTTAGGGATATTGTTCTCAACAAGACTTAGTTTTAATTTATCATGTCAAGATTTAGCAAGTACAGCAAAACAAGCTGCCTTCATGTATTCTAAGTAAACAGAATGAACTAAATAGTAATTCGTTAAAATTATTTTTGAAATTGTTTGATAATCAAATTTAACCAAATTTATTGCATGGCTCAGAAATATGGGTTTAGAGAAAGTTGCTTTGGTGATTGAAAGTGTTGAATTGTTTATGTTAAAAAAAATAGGGGTCAACATTAGAACACCAAACGATTTCAGTTATGTTGAGTTGGCAACATTTCCCTTAACTATAAACTCAAGCGTTTGTTGTATTCGATACTGGCTAAAACTAACGAGAATGAGTGAAGAGAGATTGCCTTATAAGGCATACAAAATGCTATTAAATTTAGCAAACAGAGGAAAATTAAACTGGGCCTCAAACGTCCGTGATATATTAAATACGTACGGTTTTTTCATACGTCTGGGAAAATCAGGGTGTGGGTTGTATAAAGTCTTTTACAAAAACTTTCAAACAAAGATTATTGATTGTACATTGCAAAATGTGGATTGTCATTTTTAATACTGGTAATGTTTTTACACAATATAGAATGTTTAAACAGTCACATGAGGTAGAAGCATACTTGGTGTTGGACTTTAACAGATTTATTAGCTATGTGTTCACAAGATTTAGGTTTGGTTTGCTGACTTATCAGTACATAGATTAAGATATAAAAGGCGCGATAAAGAGGCAACGAAATGCCCATTATGTAACAGTGTTACTGAAAATGAAATTCACTTTATTCTCTGTTGTCCAGCCTTTGAAGATATGAGACGGCTGCTAATTCCACCAAAGTACTACTATAAACCAAATCATTTCAGGTTAACAATGCTCATGGCTTAAAAAAAAATGAGCGTACAATTATAAATTTGGCAACATACCTCTACAAACCTTTAAAAAGAAGAGAGTTTGCCATATCATAAAGTTACATTTTTGTGATGTGTGTCTGTTAACCCTATTTATATGTTCCAATTGTATTATTGAAGTTTGACTGTGAGTCCTATATTGTAATCATTTCAAAATATTTGAAGTATGCATTATTCAAAAACGACTAAGCAATGTGTTCTGTGTATATATAATGTGTTCACATCCCTTCAAATGGAGCTTCGGCATTACTGAATAAATTTCTAACTCTGATTCTGATTCTGATTCTGATTCTGATTCTGATTCTCTCTCTCTCTCTCTCTCCTCTCTCTCTCTCTCTCTCTCTCTCTCTCTCTCTCTCTCTCTCTCTTCTCTCTCTCTCTCACTCTCTCTATCTGTCTGTCTCTCTCTTTCTTTCTTTCTTTCTTTCTTTCTTTGTCTCTGTCTGTCTCTGTCTACCTCTCTGTCTCTCTCTCTCTGTTCTCTCTCTCTCTGTCTCTCTGTCTGTTTCTCTCTGTCTGTCTGTCTGTCTCTCTCTCTTTCTTTCTTTCTTTCTTTGTCTCTTTTTGTCTCTGTCTGTCTCTGTCTACTCTCTGTCTCTCTCTTTCTCTCTCTCTCTTTCTCCCTCTCTCTCTCTCTCTCCCTCTCTGTCTCTCTGTCTCTCTTCCTCTCTCTCTCTCGTGCGTGCATGCACATAATTTCATCAGGTTCGTTTTGGAGGCTTGCCCTCTGGTCACTGTCGATTAATTGAAATCCCAGGCAATCACACAAACACACAACACACACACACACACACACACACACACACACACACACACACACACACACACACACACACACACACACACACACACACCACCTACAGACAAGCAAACAAAAGAAAAAAGCAGTGCTTTCTAACTAACCCATAGCAAACAAATCATTATACGTTTTAAATGTCATTCTTCCAGTAATCACTGCAAAGAAATTAAATGTAATGCAACAGCGAAAACGAAAACAAACACAAAAACGAAAACAAGCACATACCTCCTTCCTGTCCATTTTCTTCTCACCCCCCCTCTATCTCATCCCCCCCCCTCCATCTTCATCCCTCCCTTAAAATCACATGCCTCCTTTCTTCTCCTTTCCTTCTCTTCTTCCCCTCCCCATCTGTATCCCCCCCCCCCCATCTTCATCCCCAAACAAATACATGTCTCCTTTCCTCTCCGTTTCCTACTCGCCTCCCCCCCCCCCCCCATCTTCATCCCCCAAACAAGCACGTTTCCTTTCCTATCGCTTTCCTTTTTCCTTCACACCCCCCCCCCCCCAATCTTCATCCCCATTACAAGCACATACCTCCTTTCCTCTCCTTTTCCTTATCAAATCCCCCCCCCCCCCCTCTTCAGCCCCCCAAGCAAGCACATGTTTCCTCTCCCTTTCCTTCTCAACCGCCCCCTCCCCCCCCATCTTTTTTCATTCGCCAAAACAAGTACATGTTTCCTTTCCTCTCCCTTTCCTTCTCACCCCCCCACCCCACCCTCAATCATCTTCATCCCCCCAAACAAGTACATGCCTCCCTACCTCTCCCTTTCCTCCCACCCCCATCTTCATCTCCGAATACAAGCACATGTCTTCCTTCCTCTCCCTTTCTTTCTCACCCCCCCCCCCCCCATCTTCGCCCCCAAAAAACGAAGCACATGGCTCCCTTCCTCTCCCTTTCTTTCTCACCCCCCCCCATCTTTATCCCCCAAAACAAGTGCATGCCTTCCTCCCTCTCCCTTTCCTTCTCACCCCCCCCCCCATCTTCACCTCCCCCAAAACAAGCACATGGCTCCCTTCCTATCCCTTTCCTTCTCACCCCCCCCCCACATCTTTATCCCTCAAAACAAGTACATGCCTTCCTCCCTCTCCCTTTCCTCCCCCTATCTTCACCCCCCCCCCCAAATAAGCACATGCCTCCTTCACTCTCCCTTTCCTTCTTACCCCCCATCTTCATACCCCCAAACAAGCACATGCCTCCTTCCCTCTCCCTTTCCTTCTCAACCCCCCCCCCCCTCCCATCTTCATCTGCCAAAACAATCACATGCCTCCTTTCACCTCCCTGTCCTTCTCAACCCCCCTCCCATCTTCACCCCTCCCCCCAAAGAAAAACAAGCACATGGCTCCCTTCCTCTCCCTTTCCTTCTCACCCCACCATTATCTTCATCCCCCAAAGCAAGCAACTGCCTCTTTCCTCTCTCTTTCTTCTCACCCACCCCCCCCCCCGGGGGGAGAAATTATTAAACAGTTTTGAAGGATGGATGGCGACAGAAAGGATAGAAGATATATTTGCAATGACAAAAGATAGATTCGTATGGAAGGGCCATGAACGCCAACGCCATGCGGCAAGGCACATGATGATGATGAGATGAGATGATGATGATGATGATGATGATGATGATGATGATGATGATGATGATGAGACGACGACGACGCTGATGACGACGCTGATGACGACGCTGACGACACTGACGACGACGACGACGATGATGATGATGATGATGATGATGATGATGTGATGGTGATGGTGATGGTGATGGAGATGTAGATGACGATGATGATGACTGAGAGATGATGATGATGATGATGATGATGATGATGATGATGATGATGATGATAGACGACCACGACGATTGTGACGACGACGACTACGACGATGACAATGACGGACGACGATGACAATGACGACGACGACGATCATGATGAGGGAATGACGACGACAAACGACGACGACGATGAAGACGACGATGAACATGATGATGATGGTGGGGGTGGTGTTGATGATGGTGGGGAGGAAATGATGATGACGATGATGACAATGATGACAATGATGATGAGGTTTTTTTTTGGTTTTTTTTTTTTTACAATCACTGCGTGAACAGATGTGTATTAATTTGAAGCATCGAAAGAAAAAAGAAAGAAAGAAATAAAACAAAATGTTTGACTCTTTTGTTGTATAAAAAAAATAGAAAATTGAATAATTGATTCCACTGGGCCTCCCACGTTTGCTGAAAGCTGATTATCTTCAGGCAATTTTCTCAATCATCTTCGTTATGTAGTTGTGTCCAGTGATGACGAAATGGGGTAGAAGTTTGAAGTAGTGATGATGATAGAGTGTTTGGGAAGATTACTGTTGATGGCATTGTGTTGTAGATTTGAGTGGTGAAAGTGGTGGAGTGTTTTGGTAGAATTCTATTGGATAAATGTGTCTTTGTTTGATTCCAAGAAGTATGCAGAACACCAACAGAGAAATAACGGAATGTGTTAAGCCTAAACAAAAAAAAACAAAAAAAACAAAAAAAACCCACACACAAAAAACAAAACAATTTCCAGAAATGTAAGGTTGTTGGTATGGAACTGGTGCCTGTGTGCGTGTGTGGGGGTGGGGGGGGTGTGTTTGTGTGTGTGTGTGTGTGTGTGTGTGTGTGTACTCTATTGTGTGTGTGTGTGTGTACTCTATGTGTGTGTGTGTGTGTATGAGTGTGTGTGTGTGTGTGTGTTGTGTATGCAAATGTGTATGTGTGGGGGAGGGGTGTGTGTGTACGTGCGTGCGTGTTTGCGTGCATGCGTGCGTGTGTGTGTGTGTATGTGCGTGCATGCGTGCGTGCGTGTGTGTGTGTGTGTGTGCGTGTGCGTGTGTGCTCTGTGTGTGTGCTATATGCGTGTGTGTATGAGTGTGTGTGTATGAGTGTGTGTGTGTGAGTGTGTTTGTGTGTGTGTGTGTGTGTGTGTGTGCTCTATGCGTGTGTGTGGGGGTGGGGGAGGGGGTGTGTGTGTGCGTGTGCATGCGTGTGTGTGTTCGCGCGATCGTGTGTATGTGTGTGTGTGTGTGTGTGTGTGTTTGTGTGACTCTATGCGTGTGTGTGTATGTGTGTGTGTGTGTGAGTGTGTGTGAGTGTGTGTGTGTGTGTGTGTGTGCGTGTGTGTGTGTGTGTGTGTGTGTGTTTATGTGTGTGTGTGTTTGTGTGTGGGTGTGTGTACTCTATGTGTGTGTATGAGTATATGTGTGTGTGTGTGTGTGTGT
>CM060311.1:79624306-79626806 GCA_030674185.1 Monoplex corrugatus | reverse complement strand
AAACACCATACTCTGTTGGAAAAAACATCACAAACACCATACTCTGTTGGAAAAAAACATCATAAACACCATACTCTGTTGGAAAAAAACACATCATAAACACCATACTCTGTTGGAAAAAAAACCATCATAAACACCATACTTTGTTGGAAAAAAACATCACAAACACCATACTCTGTTGGAAAAACACATCACAAACACCATACTCTGTTGGAAAAACACATCACAAACACCATACTCTGTTGGAAAAACACATCACAAACACCATACTCTGTTGGAAAAAAACATCATAAACACCATACTCTGTTGGAAAAACACATCACAAACACCATACTCTGTTGGAAAAACACATCACAAACACCATACTCTGTTGGAAAAACACATCACAAACACCATACTCTGTTGGAAAAACACATCACAAACACCATACTCTGTTGGAAAAACACATCACAAACACCATACTCTGTTGGAAAAACACATCACAAACACCATACTCTGTTGGAAAAACACATCACAAACACCATACTCTGTTGGAAAAAAAACATCATAAACACCATACTCTGTTGGAAAAAACACATCATATACACCATACTCTGTTGGAAAAACACATCACAAACACCATACTCTGTTGGAAAAAACACATCACAAACACCATACTCTGTTGGAAAAAAACATCAAAACACCACACTCTGTTGGAAAAAACATCACAAACACCAACTCTGTTGGAAAAACACATCACAAACACCATACTCTGTTGGAAAAACACATCACAAACACCATACTCTGTTGGAAAAACACATCACAAACACCATACTCTGTTGGAAAAACACATCACAAACACCATACTCTGTTGGAAAAACACATCACAAACACCATACTCTGTTGGAAAAACACATCACAAACACCATACTTGTTGGAAAAACAATCACAAACACCACACTCTGTTGGAAAAACACATCACAAACACCATACTCTGTTGGAAAAACAATCACAAACACCACACTCTGTTGGAAAAACACATCAAAACACCAACTCTGTTGGAAAAACACATCACAAACACCATACTCTGTTGGAAAAACACATCACAAACACCATACTCGTTGGAAAAACACATCACAAACACCATACTTGTTGGAAAAAAACATCACAAACACCATACTCTGTTGGAAAAAAACATCACAAACACCATACTCTGTTGGAAAAAAACACACAAACACCATACTCTGTTGGAAAAACACATCACAAACACCATACTCTGTTGGAAAAACACATCACAAACACCATACTCTCTTGGAAAAACACATCACAAACACCATACTCTGTTGGAAAAACAATCACAAACACCACACTCTGTTGGAAAAAACACATCACAAACACCATACTCTGTTGGAAAAACACATCACAAACACCACACTCTGTTGGAAAAACACATCACAAACACTACACTCTGTTGGAAAAACATCACAAACACCATACTGTTGGAAAAAAACATCACAAACACCATACTGTTGGAAAAACACATCACAAACACCATACTATGTTGGAAAAACACATCACAAACACCACACTGTTGGAAAAAAGTCACAAACACCACACTGTTGGAAAAAAGTCACAAACACCACACTGTTGGGAAAAAAGTCACAAACACCACACTGTTGGAAAAAAGTCACAAACACCATACTCTGTTGGAAAAAAGTCACAAACACCACACTCTGTTGGAAAAAAGTCACAAACACCATACTCTGTTGGAAAAAAGTCACAAACACCACACTGTTGGAAAAAAGTCACAAACACCATACTCTGTTGGAAAAAAGTCACAAACACCATACTCTGTTGGAAAAAAAGTCACAAACACCATACTCTGTTGGAAAAAAGTCACAAACACCACACTGTTGGAAAAAAGTCACAAACACCATACTCTGTTGGAAAAAAGTCACAAACACCATACTCTGTTGGAAAAAAGTCACAAACACCATACTCTGTTGGAAAAAAGTCACAAACACCACACTGTTGGAAAAAAGTCACAAACACCATACTCTGTTGGAAAAAAGTCACAAACACCATACTCTGTTGGAAAAAAGTCACAAACACCATACTCTGTTGGAAAAAAGTCACAAACACCACACTGTTGGAAAAAAGTCACAAACACCATACTTTGTTGGAAAAAAGTCACAAACACCATACTCTGTTGGAAAAAATTCACAAACACCATACTCTGTTGGAAAAAAGTCACAAACACCATACTGTTGGAAAAAATCACAAACTCCACACTGTTGGAAAAAAGATAAATCTTTTACTTTCTCACCCAGGCCACCAGGTTCCTGTGTTATCAGATAACAAAAGTAAAAAGCTCACCTTGTCACTCACTAACCTTATCCTCGGAGATTCCTGCATTATCTGAAAAGATAGCAAAGTAGACATTTCACCCTCTCACTCACTGACCCTGTCCATCAGCTGTTTCTTGGCGTTATCAGACATGACAGCAAAAGCAGTAAATTTA
>CM060311.1:79589306-79611806 GCA_030674185.1 Monoplex corrugatus | reverse complement strand
AAAACGTAACCAGTTGATTCCCTCACCCTCTCCACCAACATCCTGCATTGTAAATCACGCCAGCAAAACAAAATCTTTTTTAGAACCATTGCACTCAGGGAGGTTACCTTTGTGCTCACGTTTTATCCCCTCCCATTCTCTACGCCACCTACAGGCTACAGAGGCTGGAACAGTATTTAACAATGCGATGATGATGATGATGTCGATGATGATGGTGTTCATGATGCTAGGGAGTTTCATATAGAGTTGAGACTGCGTGACAGGGCTGTACTCTGCGCTTACTATCATGATATATCCTGGCGTCAACCAGGCCCGAGAGATACAGACACCTGCAGTGCTGGTCAGAAGAGTTGAGCAACACTCTCAATAACGCATCCGTGATGTGGATGAGACTGAGCCGTGCGGTCCGAGTCAGCAAAACAAAAAAAATGAATCCTTTGACTCCCTCACCCTGCCCACCAGCTTCCTGGATTGTCAATCATGCCAGCAAAACAATAACTTTATCTTTGACTCCCTCATCCTAACTTTGTCTCCCTCACCCTATCCACCAGCATCCTACAGGAAGCTGGTGGATAGGCCTAGGGTGAGGGGATCAAAGGATTAATTTTTTTTGCAGTTGATGGATAGGGCGCAAGAGTCAAAGAGGTTAGCCGTACCCCCCAAAAAAAAGAAAGGAAAATATAAAAAATCCTCAAAACTTCCACCAACTTTTTTGTGTCGTTGGTGTTGAAACGATGTCTTGAAAAAAAAATCAATATATTTTCCAAATATAGACAGGACAGTCCAGCGTTTACCCTAATAGAGACAGAATCGATTGTTCTCTCCTCTGCCATGACGTAAATGACCTTCCGCACTCCGGATGTGAGATTTTTTTTTAGCTCTGATTGTCCATGTAATTTCTCAGAGTTTTTCACGTTTTCTTTTTCAGCTCCATGAAATGACGCATGTTTGCGCTTACCGTCATTGTTGTTGTTACTACGCAAATGGCCAGCAGGACAGGTATAAATCATGCCACTGTGAAAGGAAACAAAAGTTTTAAGATTCTGTGTGAAATAAGCATCGTTTACGTGAAAGCAAACATCTTTTGAAATCTGTTTTGAAAATAATCAGATTTTTGTTAGATCAAGATTGTTTGAAATGCTCTGAAAATAAAACGCATCTCAATATTTTTGGGGGGTCTTTTTTTTTGGAGCTGGAATATCCACGTACACGAAAAGATGAATGCATTTTCACGTTTATGGCCATGTTTGTGTGTTTGTTTATTAGTTTGTTTGTTTGTGTCTTTCGTTCGTTCTTTCTTTCTTTCTTTCTTTCTTTCCTTCTTGCTTTCTTTCTTTTTTCTTTCTTTCTTTCTGTCTTCGTTTCTTTCTCTTTCTTTGTTTACCCCGCTAAACTCCAGCAGCCGAACTCCAGTTTTCGGAGGAGTGTATGCTGGGTGCTTTCGCTGAACACTGCCATGACTTAAAAGGATCGTTAACGTGCATAGTTGACGTTTTATATGCGCATGCACACTAAGAGGGCTCAGGCACTACCAGGCATTATCGAACCCTGACTTTCCAAACTGGAAATGCGACGTCTCATCCGCATAAAAAAATAAATTGCGCCCGCACGGACACCATCTCCTTCTGTATTGTAATAGGTAATGATACTGACACAATAAAGAACAATGCCTCATCCATTTAAAAATCGCACCAGTATTGAAATGATCTCATTCTGCATTTTAATGTACAAAATTGAAGCAACTGAAATGTGGTTTCTAAGAAGAATGTTGAGAGTTCCATGGACAGCAAAGAAAACCGAACGACAGTCCTGAAGGAGGCAGACACAAAAAGAACATCAGTAAAGAAGATTAAGAAAAGACAAGCAACATATATAGGACAGTTTATGAGGAAAGAGAAATTAGAGCACCTGGTCACAACAAGAAAGCTGGAGGGAAAGGGCGCCTTAGTTAAACCCAGGGGAGAAAATGTTGGACGGACTTGCCGAGTCGATGAAGATAGAGAGGGTGGGAGAAGTACTTGCAGCGACAAGCGATTCGTATGGAGGGTCATGATCGCCAAGGCCATGCGGCGAGGGCACATGCTGATGATGGTGTATTATGACAGGTGACTAATACTAATGAAGTAAAGAACGATGTTTAAGCCACTTCAGTATCGCGCCTGTATGGAAAGATCTCCTTTTCCATTATGATAGATGACGATGTTTATGAGGCAGATAACCTCAGTCAGAAGGGGGGGGGGGGGGCAGGATCACTTTTGTGTTATCGAACAAAGGAGCATAACTCTAAGTATGTCAGTGTGTTAGCAAAGTGATAGACAAGCGGTGCCAGTGCTTGTGAACGAGTTATCTTACTCATTGCATTCCTGTTGTTCATATTGTTGTATTTCAAATTAAAACGAAATCCAGGCGTGTTCACTCTGATTTCTGAGTGATTAATAAACGTAGCAGAAAATCATATCCACCGTGTTATTGTTGTTGTGGTTTGTTTGTTTGTTTGTTTGTCTGTTTGTCTGTCTGTTTGTTTTGTTTGTTATTGGTGGATTGAGGTGAGTTTGTGTATGTCTGTCTGTCTGTCTGTCTGTCTGCCTGCTGTTTGTCTGACTGTTTGTATATATCTGTGTGTGTGTGTGTGGTGTGTGTGATGTTGTGTGTGTGTGTGTGTGTCAGTGTGTGTGTGTGTTTGTGTGTGTGTGTGTGTGTTGCGAGTGTGTGTGTGTGTGTTGTGTGTGTGTGTGTGTGAGTGTGTGTGTTGTGTGTGTGTGTGAGTGTGTGTGTGTGTGTGTGTGTGTGTGTGTATGTGTGTGTGTGTGTGTGTGTGTGTGTGTGGTGTGTGTGTGTGAGTGTTGTGTGTGTTCTTCTTGTTCTTGTTCTTGTTCCTTTTCCTGTTCCTGTTGTTGTTGTTGTTGTTGTTTTTTTTCTTCTTCTTTTCTTCTTCTTTCTTCTTCTTCTTCTTCTTCTTCTTCTTCTTCTTCTTCTTCTTCTTCTTCGTGGTTTTGTTCTTTAAATTATCGTTCAGCCTCCATAACAGACGAGTTGCTTTCCATCAAGTTTGTGGTTGTGTCTTATGTGCCCACAAATTGTGATCATGGAATGTGTATTGCTATGGTGTTTCAGTTGATGAGACAAGCGCAGACGTATAGCAAGGAAACCCTGCCCGCTGATGACCTATGACCTGTGAACTACTCACCTGTGGAGAAAGGGGAAGGCAATCGATAGGATGACGTCACCCGCTTACCGGAGGCACCGCCATACTCTTTCCCAGGTGTGATTTACCCCCGCCAGTATTACCAGACTACCTACCCATTAAATCTGCTGAACCACAAAAAGAACCAACACCCACTGACGCCAGGCGATGGTCGATAAAAAGACTGGACAGCAGGGGTAGCAAGGAAGTGGGGTATTACTGCTGAGCTGGGAAGCAGCTCCAGTTCTTTTTGAAAAAAAAAAGAGAGAGAGAGAGAAAAAAAAAGTGGGACTGTGGCTTGTGTCTTTTGGAGGAATAAGTGGATGTGGCTTGGCTTAGTCGCGATCTCCAAGTCATTGGGAAGGCAGTCTTTGGCTTGCGTGGTAAATTGCAATTTAAGTCTGTCTGTGCATTGGGTTACTTGTGTAAAAGTGTTTCGTTTGGTTGGTAAATTGCAGTTTTTAGTCTGTCTGTGCGTTGATGTGTACAAGTGTTTCGTTCGTGTAGTAAATTGCAGGGTTTTTTTTTGTGTGTGTCTTTTGTGTATTTAAGTATTTCGTTTTTGTGGACATTTTAGTGTGAATTATACTAGTGTGTAGAAGTGTTTTGTTTGTGTGGTAAATTGTAGATTTAATTAGTTCTGTGTATTAATGTATGGAAGTATTTCGTTCGTGTAGTAAATTGCAGCTTTTAGTCTTTCTGTTCATAAGATTATTTCATGTTTGTGGATATTTTAGTCTACCTGTGCATTAAACTATTGTGCAGATATGTTTTGTTTGTGTGGTAAATTACAGTTTTAATCTGTCTGTGTATTGAGTTACTGTGTAAAAGTGTTTCGTTTGTGTAGTAAATTGCAGTTTTTAATCTTTTAGTGTATTCAAGTATTTCGTTTTGTGGATATTTTGGTCTACATGTGCATTAGACTAGAGTGTAAAAGTGTTTCGTTTGTGTGGTAAATCGCAGTTTTTAGTCTATCTGTGCATCATTTTTTTTTTTTTTTTTTGGAAATGTTTTGTTTGTGTAGTAATTTGCAGTCTTTAGTCTGTCTGAGCAATAAATTATGTAGAATTGCGTTCGTGTGGTAAATTGCAGTTTTTAGTCTGTCTGTGAATTAGCTTTTGTGTAGAAGTGGATCGTTTGGGTGGTAAATTGTCACTTTTAGTCTTCTTTGTGCTCTTAAATTATCGTGTAGAAGTATTTTGTTTCTGTGGAGTTTTAAGTCTGTGTGTGCATTAAATTATTGTGTAAAAGTCTGGTTTCTGTGGTAAGTTGCAGGTTTTAGTCTGAGTACATTAAGCTGTTGTGTAGACGTCTTCTGCTTATCTGGTAATTCAATATCTTAGTCTGTTTATTAAAAAGTCTGGTGCCTTCAACCTCTGCATTACACTAGTTCTACGCTGTTCTTAAAACTATTGTGTAGCAGACCTGTTTGTGTGGTGCTTTCTAGTTTATATTCTGTGTATTAGACATGTTGATGTCTTAAACCTCTGTTTAAAAAACTGTTTTCTAGAAATCTTCCGTTTGTGTGGTAAAGTGCAGTTTTCAGTCTGTATATTAAACCTTGTTATGTCTTTAGCCCACGCATTAAACCATTGTGTCTTTCGTTTGTGATAACAGCATTTTTTGGTCTGGAAGCCAGTATCAAAAATTGCTCTGTTTTCATCCCGTGCATCAAATACGTGTGTCTTCAACCTATGTACCACCCAGTCGTTGTAGCCTTTTCTGTGTGTTATATTACATATCAATATTCAAAACCGCTGTGGCTGTATTTCATTTCAGTTTCTCAAAATGGCGTCTCCAGATTCTGAATAAGTCCCATTGCGCTGATGGCATAATTACATTATTTTATGTAAGATGTAAAATGATCGTGTCACAGCCATAAGCCTGCTCTAAAATGATCATGTCACAGCCATAAGCCTGCTCTAAAATGACCATGTCACAGCCATAAGCCTGCTCTAAAATGACCATGTCACAGCCATAAGCCTGCTCTAAAATGACCATGTCACAGCCATAAGCCTGCTCTAAAATGATCATGTCACAGCATAAGCCTGCTCTAAAATGACCATGTCACAGCCATAAGCCTGCTCTAAAATGATCATGTCACAGCCATAAGCCTGCTCTAAAATGACCATGTCACAGCCATAAGCCTGCTCTAAAATGACCATGTCACAGCCATAAGCCTGCACTAATATGACCATGTCATAGCCATAAGCCTGCACTAAAATGACCATGTCACAAGCCATAAGCCTGCTCATAAACAATGATCAATTCTAGCCATTAGCCTGCTCTAAAATATCATGTCCAGTCATAACCTGTTAAAATGACCATTACGCCATAAGCTCTCTATAAAGACCAATCACACCATAAAGCATAGTCTAAAATGAATCAAACATAGCCAATAATGCTCTAAAATACATTCATCACATAACTGCTATAAAATGATATGTAAGCCATAAGCCTAAAAATGATCATGTCAAGCCATAAGTCCTGCTTAAATGATCAATTGTCACACACCATAAGACTGCTCATAAGACCAATGTACTGCAATATCTTGAGATCCTCCAAGTGTAGGACCTATTTCGTCTATTTCAATTTCATCTTTGTGTCAGTTTATTGGAACAACCTAGGTAAATACTGAAATATGTCTCTTTATAAGCGGTCTCCTATAAAGTCACCAAACAAACACAACTAAATGAATAAGTAAATGAATAAACAAATAAACAAATAATAGACATTATATATATATATATATATATAAAACCAAGAAAATAGATAAACAGTAGGCCAAACAGTTCCTGTTATTTGTGCAATGCAGTTCAATTGCTTCATTCACCATTTACCGTAAGATGAAGTGATGTTTGTGTGTAAAGTCGCTCTTGTTCTCAGCGAGTGTCCTTTAGCCTGTGTCCTAAATCACTGTGTTGTTATCTGCATACTAAATCTGTATTACTAACGTCCAGAGTGATAAATTCTTGCATTGTTAAATCTGTGTTTTCAACAACCAGAGTGCTAAAATGTTGCGTTGTTATCCGAGTACTAAATCAATGTATCTAAACTCAGTCAGCGTGCTACATATGAACTGCTATGTCGTTGTCTGCGTATGCAAGTTGTATCTTCAATAGTCAGAGTATTAGTTTTTGTGTTATCATCTGCGTACTAGATCGATGTATCTCAATTCAGTCAGTGTGTAAAATCCCTCCGTGATTGTCGACGTCATCATCATCATCAGGTGCCCTGCCGCATGGCGTTGAAGATTATGGACTTCCATCTGTCTCTATCTCTTGTTGTCCCAGGCATCTCCTCCACCCTCCTCGTCTTCAGCCACTCTGCAAGTCCGTCTAGCATTTTCTCCCTGGGTCTACCTGGTGCTCTCTTTTCCCTCCAGCTTTCCCGTTGTGACCAGGTGCTCCAAATCCCCCTTCCTCATAAAGTGGCCTATAAATGTTGCCTGCCTTTTCCTAATCTTATCTACTTGTGTCTGCCTCCATCAAGACTGTCTCGTTTGTTTTCTTTGCTGTCCTTGGAACTCTCAACATTCTTCTTAGAAACCACATCTCGGCTGCCTCAATCTTGTTCTGGCTTTGCCTGTTGACTGTCTACGTACTAAATATTTATCTTCAACAGCCAGAGTACTAACTTGCTGTGTGGTTACTTGCTCACTTAATGTCTATATCTTTTAGCTCGTGTGCTAAATCATCGTGTTGTTACCTAGGTGCTAAATTACTGTATCTCAATTTAGCCAATGTGCTAAACTGATGTGTTGTTACCTAGGTACTACAATACTGTATCTCAGTTCAGCTAGATTACTAAACCGCTGCGTTGTTATCTGCGTATCAAATCTCTGTATATTCAGCTTGTGTGCTAAATCTCTGTATCTTCAGCTTGTGTGCTAAGTCTCTGTATCTTCAGCGTGTGTGCTAAATATCTGTATCTTCAGCTTGTGTGCTAAATCTCTGTATCTTCAGCTTGTGTGCTAAATCTCTGTATCTTCAGCGTGTGTGCTAAATATCTGTATCTTCAGCGTGTGTGCTAAGTCTCTGTATCTTCAGCGTGTGTGCTAAATATCTGTATCTTCAGCTTGTGTGCTAAATCTCTGTATCTTCAGCGTGTGTGCTAAATATCTGTATCTTCAGCGTGTGTGCTAAGTCTCTGTATCTTCAGCGTGTGTGCTAAGTCTCTGTATCTTCAGCTTGTGTGCTAAATCTCTGTATCTTCAGCGTGTGTGCTAAATATCTGTATCTTCAGCGTGTGTGCTAAGTCTCTGTATCTTCAGCTGTGTGCTAAATATCTGTATCTTCAGCTTGTGTGCTAAATCTCTGTATCTTCAGTCTGTTGTTATCTGTGTACTGAATATGTATCTTCAACTTTGTGTACTAAATTGCTGTGTCGTTATGTCCGTACTGAATCTATATCTTCAGCCAGTGTGCTAAATCACTCTGTCCTTATTTGTGTATTATCTTCAACGTGTGTGTTAAGTCGCTGTGTTATTATTTGTGTACTGAATCTGTATATCTTCAACTTGTGTGTTAAGTCGCTGTGTCATTATTTGTGTACTGAATCTGTATATCTTCAACTTGTGTGCTAAATCACTTGTGTTGTTATCTGCATGTCGAATTCTGTTATCTTCAACGTGAGTGCTAAATGGCTGTGTTACTATCTGTGAACCAAATCTCTTTATCTTCAGCTTGTGTGCTAAATCGCTGTGCTATCTGTGAACGGAATCTGTGTGTCTCAGAGTGCGTGCTGAGCCACTCTGTTGTTATCCGACTACTAAGTCTGTGTCCTCAGTCTGCGTGCTAAATCACAGTGGTGTTATCTACGTACTGAATCTGAATCGTTAACCAGCGTACAGGATTGCTGTGTTCTTATCTAAGTGTTCAATCTCCAGATCTTCAAATATGCATACTGAATCTCTACATCTTCAGTCCGTGTGCTAAATTGTTGTGTTATTATCTGCGAGCTAAATTACTGTATCTTCAATCTGTGTGCTAAATTGCTGTGTTATTATCTGCGAGCTAATCACTGTATCTCTTCAATCTGTGTGCTAAATTGCTGTGTTATTATCTGCGAGCTAATCCCGTATCTCTTCAGTCCGTGTGCTAAATTGCTGTGTTATTATCTGCGAGCTAAATCACTGTATCTTCAGTCCGTGTGCTAAATTGCTGTGTTATTATCTGCGAGCTAATCACTGTATCTCTTCATCTGTGTGCTAAATTGCTGTGTTATTATCTGCGAGCTAATCACTGTATCTCTTCAATCTGTGTGCTAAATTGCTGTGTTATTATCTGAATTTGTAAATATGTATCCTCAGTCTGTGCGCTAAATCAGAATGGTGTTATGTGCGTACTAAATCTCTGAATCTTCAACTTGTGCTGTTATTTGCGAGCTAAATCTCTGTTATCTTTACGTTGAGTGCTGAATCGTTGTGTCGTTATTTGCGTACTGAATATGTACTATCTTCAGCCAGCGTGCTAAATTACTGTGTTGTTACCTGACTACTAAATCTGTAACCCTCAGTATGTCCACAAAGCTGTTGTGTTGATGTCTGTAAACTGAATCTTTGTATCTTCAGCGAGCGCACCAAATCGCAGTGTTGTTATCTACAAACTGAAATCTGTATCTTCAAATTGTGTAAGCTAATAAATCGCCGTGTCCGTTATCTGCATACTAAATCTGTTACCTTCAACCAGCGTGCTAAATTGCTGAGTAAATCGGTGTATATCTTCAGCCTGTGTACTAAACCCCCTGAAGGCATATCTCCTACCTGAATCACTGTTATCTTCAGGTAGTGAGTGACTTGTAAATCGCCCGTCTCGATCTGTTATGTGTGTGTGTGTGTGTGTGTGTGTGTTGTGTGTGTGTGTGTGTGTGTGTGTGTGTGTGTGTGGTGAGAGGGTGTGTGTGTGTGTGTGTGTGTGTGTGTGTTGTACGTGTGTACGTGTGCTTGAGAGAGAGGAGAGTGTGTGTGTGTGTGTGTGTGTGTACGTGTGCGAGTGCGTGAGAAAGAGAGAGAGATGTGTGTGTGTGTGTGTGTGTGTGTGTGTGCGTGTGCGAGTGGTGTGTGTGAGAGAGAGAGTGTGTGTGTGTGTGTGATGAGAGAGAGAGAGAGAGAGAGAATGTGTGTGTATGCGTGTGTGTGTGTGTGTGTCTGAGAGAGAGTGTGTGTGTGATGGAGAGAGAGAGAGAATGTGCGTGTGTGTGTGTGTGTGTGTGTGTGCGTGTGTGTGTGCGTGTGCGAGTGCGTAGAGAGAGAGAGAGTGTGTGTGTGTGTGTGTGTGTTCGAGAGAGAGAGAGAGAGACAGAGAAGAGAAAGAGAGAGTGTGTGTATGTGTGTTGTGTGTGTGTGTGTGTGTGTGTAGCTAGAAGCTAAAATCGCTGATGCCGCCACACCACATCGCCGCCCTCGTGGCTGAGTTTGTGCACGTGAAGCCAGTACAGAGACCCGGGGGCCCGGTGCCTTCTCCTCCCTCCTTCCCTCCCTGCCCTAACCCTACCCTGACTTACCCACCCTCTCTTCTGCCAGTGACGGTGGTGGGGGGAGCAGGGGGTTCCCGTGTTACTTATCGCTCTGTGTGAGTGTGTGTGTATGTATGTGTATGTAGCATGAACTTGGAAGGAATAGCGATGCCGAGCTAAAAAGAAGCACAGGGTCTGCTAATCCGCGTCTTCTTCTGTAGGAAGGAAGAAGAAGGAAGGGGCGTGAAGCTGGCTAGCGGTAGCTAACAGCTAACAGCAGCAGCAGCAGCAGCAAGCGTTTTCAGTGGCAGACTCGTACGTACGCAAGACAAGCAGAGAACAGCAATGAGGAGACAGACACTGGGAGTAGAGTAAAAGAGAAGAGAGAGGAGAAAGCTGAAAGCGAACACAACACACGGCTGCTGCACTTGCTTGCTGTATAGTGCTAGCAAGGCAGGCCATAGCACAAGAGTCGGTGTGGGGTGTGTGAGAGTTGTTGTGACTGGAATTACTAAATAACAGAACAAGACCAGGAAGCCACTCCGTCCGATAGAATTACTCTGTGGTTGTCAAGTTTCAAGTTACTACTACTGATGGGTGTGAGCTACTAAATATACTGGGTGTGTGTGTGTGGTTTTTTTTGTTTTTTTTTTGGTTTATTTTGTTCTTATCCTCTCTCTCTCTCTTCTTGTGTGAACTTCTGTTTTTGGAGGTGGCATCAGTGGAAAAAAAGACTGAGGTTCTAGACCTGTCTCTTTTGTCTGGAAACAAGGAGGAAGAGAGCGTGTGAGACACCAACACAGCAAGATTTCGTTGCCTGGCTTCCTCTCTCTCTCTCTCTCTCTCTCTCTCTCTCTCTCTCTCTTCTCTTCTCTCTGTCTTTCTCTCTCACTGCCAGAACAGCACGTCTTGCTTCTGTGTGGCAACTTACCGGCAGCCACCACCGCCACTCATAGACAGAAAAAAAAACCACCCACAGGGAAGTAGAAAAAAAGGAAAGAAAAGGTTAGGCCTATAGCGTGTAGTTTGTGGTGTGAAGATTACAAGCTTCTCATCGTTGTGGCACGTGCATTCGTGTTGTCTGAGTGGTTTACAGCAAGACGGAGAAGAGAAGAAATCGCGCGGAGCAGATCAGGAGGATTGGCCTCTGTATGAATGAGACAGGGGGGAGATTCCATAACTTGAGACGGATCGGCGATTCTGACATTGCTCTGCTCTGCTTGGTGTTGTTTCTTTTGTGTTTTCTCTTGTGAATGTGTGTGTGTGTGTGTGTGTGTGTGTGTGTGTGCTTACGCTGAACGACAGCAAGCTCGTCAGTGCTCGCAGACCGTTATGGATCTTTTGATTGATCAGGCGTGACCACGTGTGACCCGAGTGACCTCTCTGTCCAAACGCTCGCGCACACATACAATCACAACACACACACACGCACACACACACACACACACACAGACATAAAGCAACAACAACAGTGTCGTCAGTCGACACGACAAAAACACGAGGTGGGTCGGGTTTATACAACGACGACTGCGAGCTGTATTAAGTCAACTGGCTGTGCGATATATTATCAGTGGTACTTACTCATCGTTCCCTCTTCTCTCTCTCTCTCTCTCTCTTCTCTTTCTCTCTCTCTCTCTCTTCCTCTCTCTCTCTCTCTCTCTCTCTCTACACACACACACCACACGCGCGCGCGCGCGCGCGAGCTCATACACTATTACAATCTCCTCCTGCATCTCTACCGTTTATCTCATCCTCATCCTCCCTCGCTCATTTACCCCCATCCGCTCTTCCGTGTGATTCACAAGGATTTAGGTTCCATCAACAGGCGCAGTGAGGTCTTATACAGTCGTGGTGGCAGCAGGCTATGGTTGTGGTGGAATAAGTAGCAGTAGCGTGCAATGTTCCACCCAAAACTTCAGTGCTGCTGCTCAAATGTCAGTCTGATTGTCGACGAGTGTCAGGTGTGTGTGTACTCACATCGTTAGGCTGCGGAAGCTGTGTGGACAAGGGGGGAAAAAAGAGAATTCCGAAGCTGACAGGAACCAGCTGGCTTTCGATTTGTGTCTGTGTGTGTGTGTGTGTGTGTGTGTGTGTGTGTGTTGTGTGCGTGTTCGTTTTTTGTTTTGACACGGTGTACATGTATACGGCCTTTGTGTCATGTCTTTGTTTCAGCGTGTACATCAATCTTTCCCTCTTTGTTCTAACGTGTAGATCTATAGGGAGCGAGGAAGGGAAGTAAAGAAACGGGGCTTGTTTGGCCACAAAGTCTTCTTCTCTCTGTGGTTGCAACTTCATTCCCATATCGCATTCTTTCCTTCGGTTTATTTTCGATTTTCCGTGCATTCTCATAACGAAGAGTGGATTAGATCTCATGGGAGTGTTGTAAACAGCATAACTGTAGTCTGTACCTAGAACCTAGGCCTATATTAAACGAGAAACGATCGCAAACGAAGCAAATTTGTCTTCAAAAGAGAGGATATTTTTTTGTTAACTGGTGCTATGTTGTGATTGTCAGAGAGTTAGATATGCTTTGTAGAAACACACAGTGTGGGTTGATGCTTTATCAGGTTATGGCTACTTGGAACTGAATGGTGCTTCTGTTTATTAATGATTTATTTTCGATCGTCCTTAATGAGGCATTCTGTAGCCTGTAAATTGGTAATGAGTCGTGGTGATCTTGGACTCGTCTTGATAAAAACCCACGATGGTTGTAGGTATGTTTCCAAACAAAAAGGGAACGGATGAATTATGGATTTAGTATGGCTGGATGAAAATGTAGGCTGCTTGGAAGAAAAAAGTTACAAGTTCGTTTTAATTACACATCAGATTGGTGACGTTTTGCAAGGCTTATGTGAAAACAGATTTTTTTAAGAAATATAGTAGCATTCAAAGAAAAGAGATATTACAGAAATACTAATTTAGTTGAAAGCTCTGAGAATGTAAGTGGCTCTATTTTTTGAAAAATAAAAAACACGAAAATATTAGAAGAGAAAAAAATATTTTAGGCTGGAAACCTCATTTCAAAATATATCTTTTGTATTCACTCAAATGTAGACTGTATCTTGTAGTTTAGAGTGGAGAATTTAAAGGATCATTTAAAATAAAGTGGTTAGGACTACTTCGCAAAATCGGTATGGGTGGTGTGGGAAGGGGTGGTGGGTGCGTAGCAATCCTGCTAGGAATAATGTTTTTGACTTACAGCTAAACCCTACCATTGTGTTTTTATCTAGGAATAATGTTTTTGACTTACAGCTAAACCCTACGTTGTGTTTTTATCTAGGGATAATGTTCTTGACTTACAGCTAAACCCTACCGTTGTGTTTTTATCTAGGGATAATGTTCTTGACTTACAGCTAACCTACCGTTGTGTTTTTATCTAGGGATAATGTTCTTGACTTACAGCTAAACCCTACCGTTGTGTTTTTATCTAGGGATAATGTTCTTGACTTACAGCTAAACCCTACCGTTGTGTTTTTATCTAGGGATAATGTTCTTGACTTACAGCTAAACCCTACCGTTGTGTTTTTATCTAGGATAATGTTCTTGACTTACAGCTAAACCCTACCGTTGTGTTTTTTTCAAGGAATAGGCTACTGTTCTTGACTTACAGCTAAACCCTACCGTTGTGTTTTTTTCAAGGAATAAGCGTACTGTTCTTGACTTACAGCTAAACCCTACCGTTGTGTTTTTTTCAAGAAAAGCGTATGTTCTTGACTTACAGCTAAACCCTACCGTTGTGTTTTTTTCAAGGAATAGGCCTACTGTTCTTGACTTACAGCTAATCCTACGTTGGTTTTTTTCAAGGAATAGGCCTACTGTCTTGACTACAGCTAAACCTACCGTTGTGTTTTTCATCTAGGGATAATGTTCTTGACCTTACAGCTAAATCCTACCGTTGTGTTTTTATTATGGATAATGTTCTTGACTTACAGCTAAAACCCTACCGTTATGTTTTTTTCAAGGAATAGGCCTATGTTCTTGACTTACAGCTAAACCCTACCGTTGTGTTTTTATCTAGGGATAATGTTCTTGACTTACAGCTAAATCCTACCGTTGTGTTTTTATCTAGGGATAATGTTCTTGACTTACAGCTAAATCCTACCGTTGTGTTTTTATCTAGGGATAATGTTCTTGACTTACAGCTAAACCCTACCGTTGTGTTTTTTTCAAGGAATAGGCCTACTGTTCTTGACTTACAGCTAAATCCTACCGTTGTGTTTTTATCTAGGGATAATGTTCTTGACTTACAGCTAAATCCTACCGTTGTGTTTTTATCTAGGGATAATGTTCTTGACTTACAGCTAAACACTACCGTTGTGTTTTTATCTAGAGTGACAAAGGATCTAACTATGTGCGACACGTCTTCCAATAACGTCCAGTCGTCATCGTCTTCATCGAAGCCATCATCAACAGCGTCATCTTCATCACGAGAGCAAACTAACTTGCTCTGGAATACTCCACAAAACGGGACAACAGTATCGGCCCTAAAACCACCTTCAACAATTCTAACAACGACACAGGCAAACGGTCCTTATACGGCCATGGAGTTTCTTTGTTACAACAACAACAACAATAAAAACAACGATAATAATGACTACTACAGATTTTCTCCATCACGTCGGTGGCAAGGTCTGAAAGACGATGATGATGACAGCGGAAATGGATGCTGGTCATCGCAGTCATCATCATCGTCGTCTTCAGCAACATCATCGTCGGCGGCGCCATCGCCGTCGCCGTCGCCATCGCCGCTGCAGAAGCAGTGGTCGGCGTGGCGGGGGTGGCGTAATAGCAGCAGGACTGTGGCGGTCAGCGTGTGTCTGGTGGTGCTAGTGTTGTGCCATCTCCTGACGCCCTGCGCTGCCCTGCCTGGCAAACTGCGCATTGGTGAGTCATTGCTGTCTGTCTGTCTGTGTCTTTGGTATGAATGGTTTTTGAAGATGGGTGGTGGTGGCGGTGCTGGTGGTGGTGGTGATGGTGGTGACGATGATGATGGTTGGTGGTGGTGATGGTTGTGATGGGTGGTGGTGGTGGTGGTGGTGGTGGTGATGATGATGATAATGATGATGATGATGATGATGGTGTTGGTGGTGATGATGATGATGATGATGACGACGACGATGATGATGATGATGATGGTGGTGGTGGTGATGGTGGTGGTGGTGGTGGTGGTGGTGGTGATGCTGCTGCTTCTGGTGGTTGTGGTGGTGGTGATGATGATGATGATGATGATGACGACGACGATGGTGATGATGATGATGATGATGATGATGATGATGATGATGATGATGATGGTGGTGGTGGTGGTTGTGGTGGTGGTGGTGGTGATGATGACGACGACGATGATGATGATGATGGCAGTGACGACGCTGCTGCTGCTGCTGTTGATGGTGGTGGTGGCGTTGGTGGTGATGGTGATTATGATGACGGTGATAATGATGGCGATGATGTGGACGATGGTGACGAGAGAGAGAAGAGGAGGAATAAGAGCACGACGAGAAGGCTGGTGATGATGATAACAGTGCTGATGGTGGTGGTCACGATGGTGACGATGGTGACGATGGTGACGGTGATTGCGATGATAACAATGGTGGTCCTGGCGCTGGTGATGATGTCTACGGTGATGGGGGTGACGGCGGTAGTGGGGATGGTGTTGGTGGTGGTTGGATGATGATGATGATGATGATGGTGATGGTGATGATGAAAAGTGGTAGTGATAACGATTGTAAATGATGATGCTAGCGATGGTGTTGATGGCGATGGTGGTAATGGTGATGGTGATGATGATGGTGGTAGGGGTCACGTTTATGATAAGGGCAATGAAGATGATGACTGATAATTTTGATGAAAGGAAGAAGACCGTTAGGATGAGAACAGCGATGATGATAATGATAGTGATGATGATGATGATGATGATGATGGTGGTGGTGGTGGTGGTGGTGATGATGGTGGTGGTGGTGGTGGTGGTGATGATGATGATGATGATGATGATGGTGGTGGTGGTGATGGTGGTGGTGGTGGTGATGATGATGATGAAGGTGATGATGATGGTGATGATGATGATGGTGGTGGTGGTGGTGGTGGTGGTGATGGTGATGATGATGATGATTCTGCTACTGATGATGCTGTTGATATATAATAAATGATGACGTGCTTGGTATGGCCTGACCATCGCGTTTCTTATTAAATTCCTTTTCATAAAAAAAAAAATAGGACGCAGAGAGTGTCAATCAATCAATCAATCTATCAATCAATCAATCAATCAATCAATCAACCCAATCAATCAAGAATAAATTAATATGTGTGTGCGTGCGCGCGTGTGCGCGTGCGTGTGCATATGTCTGTGAGTGCTTTGTAATGTCTGATTAGAAAGGACCCCATACAGACAACAACACAAAAGTCATTCTTTGTCATTTGTTGTTACATTTCACTGATGTCCATTCACGATGTGATTTGCCGCCAGGCGACTTATAATGCTTTGATATGAAATTGAATGATGAAAATGTGAGAGAACTGGGAGAGAGAGAGAGAGAGAGAGAGGAGAGAGAGAGAGAGAGAGAGAGAGAGAGAGAGAGACAGAGAGACAGAGACAGAGACAGAGACAGAAACAGAGATAGACACAGAGAGAGAGAGGGGGAGAGACGGAGACAGAAAGACAGACAGAGTGAGAGAGACAGACAGACAAACAGACAGACAGACAGAGATACATAGAGAGCGAGAGAGACATAGAGAGAGGCAGACAGACAGACAGACAGACCAGACAGAGACAGAGAGACAGACAGACAAACAGACCGACAGACCAGACAGATGCAGAGAGAGAGACAGACAGACAGAGACAGACTAACAGAAAGACAGAAGTGGGAGGGGAGATGGACGTACTTGTGTGTGTGTGTGTGTGTGTGTGTGTGTGTGTGTGTGTGTGTGTGTGTGTGTGTGTGTGTGGTGTGTGTGGTGTGCACGCCTGCGTATGTGTGTGTGTGTGCATGCCTCTATGTGTGTGTTTTGTGTGTGTGTGTGTGTGTGTGTGTGTGTGTGTGTGTGTGTGTGTGTGTGTGTGTGTGCGTGCGTGTGCGTGTTTGTGTGGGTGCGTGCGTGCGTGTGTGTTCCCTACATTTTGACAATGTGCATTTTCATTATTTCTTTGCCCTTCAGGCACCTAAATTTTTTTGAGATGAAGCGAAAAGATGAAAATATGATCGAGAGAACAGAAATGGCGAAGGGGGGGGGGGAGGGACAGAGACAGCAAGAGAGAGAGAGAGAGTGAGAGAGAGAAAGAGAGAGAGAGAGAAGAGAGAGAGAGAGACAGGCAGGCAGGCAGAGACAGACAGAGAGAGAGAGAGTGAGAGAGTGAGAGAGAGTGAGAGAGAGTGAGAGAGAGAGAGAGAGAAAGAGAGAGAGACACACACAGACAGACAGGCAGGCAAGCAGAGACAGACAGACAGACAGAGAGTGTAGAAAAGAGAAGAAGAAATAAAAAACACAAACAAGGGAAGGGGGGTTGGGGCGGGGGGGAGGGGCAGAGAGTATAGACTAGATCGGAGTAGAAGAAGAGAAAAAAGAAGAAAGAACAGTCTGGTCATTGGTCAGTCTATTCTTTCAGTGACCAATTTTATCAACAACAACAACAGTCACCGTCACCGTCACCGATCCCTTAGACTGGCCGTCCGTCCGGGCGCCTCCGAAGACTTGACAACAATCTTTCTCCACTCCTCCCTGCTCTCCGCTTTCCTTAGGGTATCCCTCAGCTCCAGGCCCGTCCACTCTCGAATATTATCTTTCCATGTCTTCTTTTGTCTGCCTCTTTTCCTTCCTCCCGAGACTGTGCCTTGCAGGATTGTCTTGGCAAGGCCGGATGATCGAGTGATGTGTCCATACCATGCTAACAACAACAACAACAACAACAGCAACAACAACAACAACAAATGAAAGAAAGATCAAAATCTCCATACGTCTGACATCTCAAGTCACCTTTTTTTTCTTTTTTATACTCTCAAATCTTGATTTTTAGAGCACCTAGTCACAACAGGAAAGCTGGAGGGAAAAGAGAGTCGGGTACACCCAGGGAGAAAATGTTGGACGGACTTGCAGAATTGATGAAAGCAGAAGAGGGTGGGGGAGATGTACTTGCAGCGACAAAAGATATTATTCGTATGGACGGCCATGATTGCCAACGCCATGCAGCAGGGCACATGGTGATGATGATGAAATTTTAATCTGAGTGGGGATATTCTTACTTGTGTACTCACACTTTTATGATCGCTTTTCTTTATTAGGGTCAAAGATATATTGATTTTAATCTGCCTAGCTTCAGTTGAAATAGAACTTGATGTGCATTGAGGACGATATCAGACTGTCACAAAAATTAAAACAATACAAAACATAGCCAACAAACCCCCTTATTTTTGATAAAAAGAAAGATTTAGATAAAATAAGCCACCCCCCCCCCCCCCTTTGTTTAGATTAAAGGAATGTTTAAATAATAGCCCGAACCCTTTTCTTTAGATGAAAGAAAGGTTTAAATAATAGCCCAATCCCTTTTGTTTAGATAAAAGAAAGGTTTAAATAATAGCCCAAACCCTTTTGTTTAGATAAAAGGAAGGTTTAAATAATAGCCCAAACCCTTTTGGTTAGATAAAAGGAAGGTGTAAATAATAGCCCAAACCCTTTTGTTTAGATAAAAGGAAGGTTTAAATAATAGCCCAAACCCTTTTGTTTAGATAAAAGGAAGGTTTATATAATAGCCCAAACCCTTTTGTTTAGATAAAAGAAAGGTTTAAATAATAGCCCAAACCCTTTTGTTTAGATGAAAGAAAGGTTTAAATAATAGCCCAAACCTCCTTGTTTAGATAAAAGGAAGGTGTAAATAATAGCCTAAACCCTTTTGTTTAGATAAAAGGAAGGTTTAAATAATAGCCCAAACCCTTTTGTTTAGATAAAAGGAAGGTTTAAATAATAGCCCAAACCCTTTTGTTTAGATAGAGAAAGATTAAAAAAAACTAGCCAAACTCAAAAGAAAATCCACCATAAAATAACAGCTAGAAAGAACAGCAAAAACATGCAAAAAAATCAAGGACGAGAAATAAGAACAAGGTCAAATCACAAGAAAAAGAAAACGGTCACCAGTTCACATTCATCATCATCTTCATCAGGTGCCTTGCCGCTTGGCGTTGGCGATCATGGACTTCCATCTGTCTCTATCTCTTGTTGCCTCAAGCATCTCCTCAACCTTCCCTGTCCCCAGCCACTCTGCAAGTTCACATTATTGATACTAATAACAATAGATTGCTTTAAATGTCTTGTTTCATGATACTGTGACATTTTGATTTGAATGTAATTCATTTTACTTCTATTGCTCGCACTTTTGTGTTTTCTCTTCTGCATTCAGGTCAAAGAGGTATTGACTTAAAGTCTAGCAGTCCTTGTGTTGTGAATTATAATAAGTGTAAGAACTCATATCTTTTAAAGCGTTTTTTTGTTTGTTTGTTTGTTTGCTTCTGTTTGTTTGTTTGTTTGTTTGTTTGTGTTTGTGTGTGTGTGTGTGCGTGCGTGCGTGTGTGTGTGTGTGTGTGTGTGTGTGTGTGTGTGTGTGTGTGTGTGTTGTGTGTGTGTATGTGTGTGTGTGTGTGTGTGGTGTGTGTGTCTGTGTGTGTGTCTGTGATTTGTGTTGTTGTTGCTGCTGCTGTTGTTGTTGATGTGTGTTTTGGTAGTGCTTTTTGCTGCTGCTGTTGCTGTTGTTGTTGTTGTTGTTGTTGTTGTTGTTAGTAATGATGATGTGTATTTTTGGTAGGGTTTTGTTGTTGTTGTTGCTGTTGTTGTTGTTGTTGTTGTTGTTGTTGCTGCTGTGTGTTGTTGGTAGGGTTTGTTGCTGCTGATGTTGTTGTTATGTGTTTTTGGTAGGGTTTTGTTGTTGTTGTTGTTGTTGTCGTTTTTGTTGTCGTTATTGTATGTTTTTGGTAGGGGTTTGTTGTTGTTGTTGTTGTTGTCGTTGTTGTTATTATTGTTGTTGTTGTTGTTGTTATTGTTGTTGTTGCTGTTGTTGCTGTTGTTGTTGTTGATGATGTTATTGTTGTTGTTGTTGTTGTTGCTGTTGCTGTTGCTGTTGCTGCTGCTGCTGCTGCTGCTGCTGCTGCTGCTACACTGCCCCATCTTCGTCTCCGTATTCGTGGCATAGATCTTGTTTTTTTCTCATCCCGGTTCTCCAGTACACCAACAAACCCAGGTTCATTCAATGGAAGTCTCCGCGCCAAGAGACCCACGAGAGCCAGTGATACAAGCCGCCTTGCGGCCACTCACCAGCAAAGTCCCTGCAACGCTGCTTGGGGTCACTTCAGTGGAGTTCAAGAATGTCCGTTTTGCTCGAACTTATACAGGACATTGGCTTTCAAACCCCCTCCCCCTCTCCCTTACTAACAACCATAATCGCTCAGTCACAGAGCCAGGCTTTAGCAATCAACTCCCATTACAGTCTCTGAGATTTTAGCCACACTCTGATTTTTACCCACTTGTATGACCTTTAAAAAAAGGGGGGGGGGGGGGAGGGGAGAGCACACAAGGGGAGGAGAGGCCCGTCTGGTACCATTGATTTAGTCTTTACTAGTCTTGGACTGAAAGGGAACAGAAGGAGGATGAGAAGGAGAAAAGACAGTAGTAGTTGTTATAGTAGAAGGAGGAGAGAAGGAGAAGAAGTCGTTATGTAGAAGTGCGGTTTGGATTTGAAGAGTTCGTTGAAGAGAGAATTATTGCTCTCGGACAATTCCATTTGTACTCTACCCAAATACGCTTGCAGTTACTGGCAGACTCCCTGAGCCTGTGCAAAACCCTATACGCGCTGTCAAGATTTTGGAATGGTGAATGGGCGTGTCATACGAAACGCTAGTTTGACACTACCAGAATATGGAAACCATTAGGTGGGCAGCAAAAAGGCCAGGGTTTAATTTTGTTTGGTTTGGTATGGTTTGGTTATGTATGTTTGTTTGTTATGTTATGGTTATGTATGGTTTGGTTTGGTATTGGTTTGATTTTGTTTGTTTTTGTTTGTTTGTTTGTTTGGTTTGTTGTTTTGTTTTTTTTGTTTGTTTTGTTTGGTTTGGTTTGATTTGGTTTGTTTGTTTTGGTTTTGTTTTGTTTGTTTTGTTTGTTTAGTTTTGTGGTTTTGTTTTGTTTTGTTTTGTTTTGATTTGATTTGTTGCAGACTGGGCCGAATTCGAGATATTAGATATCGACTCCATGGATCTATCAAAAATTGTATACCAGTGTAGAATATACACTAGGTAAAACAGTCCTGTAAGGGCCTCAGGACTTGGCCAAGTCATGGGTTTATGTGCAGGCTTAAGGCTTGTGTCATGATCACCATACACATGGCACCTGTAGCGTTGTCTTGAGAAACTGAAAACTCAAAACTGAAACCATATCAAAAACAAGCAAACAAGCAGCAAACAAAGACAGTTTTTTTGAAAATATCAGAAGGAAAAATATCAAAATTTCAAAAAAATGAGAAAGAACAGCAACAACGAAACAGGAAATGATAATTTCACTTATGTTGCGCAGACAGTCCATGTCAAAAGCAAGCTTGTTGCTCTTTATAGGAATAGAACAAACAATTCCCATGCTCTCTTCTCTCTCTCTCTCTCTCTCTCACACACACACACACACACACACACACCTACACACACACTACCACACACACACACACACACACTCTACAACATACACACTCACTACACACACAACACACACACACACACACACACACACACACACACACACACACACACACACACACACACACACAGGATGCTGATCTAGTGCGTACTCAACCTGCTGGGCATGTGTCCTTGACATAAGTTGTCACCCTGTATTTCTTTTTCTAACACAAATAACACACACACACACACACACACACACACACACACACACACACCACACACCTCTCTCTCTCTCTCTCTCTCTCTCCTCTCTGTCTCTCTTAACTCACTCGCCACTCACTCACTCACACACACACACACACACACACGCACCCCACACACATACACACACCACCACACACACACCCACACACACACACTCACTCACCACTCACTCACACACACACACACGCACACACACGCACCACTCACACACACACACACACACAACACACACACACACACACACACACATACACACACACACACCACACACAGAGGATGCTGATGTAGTGTACACTCAACCTGCTGTGCATGTGTCCTTGACACAAGTTGTTACCCTGTATCTCTCTTTCTAACACACACACACACACACACACACACACACACACACACACACACACACACACACACACACACACACACACACACACACACACACTAACAACCATAGAAAACTAAGACAAAACCGAAATTTGAGGAAGCAGAAACTTCAGTTATTTGAATGTCTTTTTCAGCCGTTGCTTGATTTTAATGTGGGTGATTTTACTGTTGTTATGTTGTCTTTAAGAGTCATATAAAACTTTTGTTCAGGTTACAGCGGTGTTGGAATGATTTTCGGAAGCTGTTTCTATGTTTTTAATAATGTTGGTATTTTGTTTACATTGCGTGGTATGCAGCTGTGAAGAAATTCAGAACATGGATAATGTTTGCAGTGAGACATTCACTACCACCAGACACAAAGCATGCAGAGATTGCACTGCGCAGCAATATAATGCCTGCATTGTGTAAGCCAAATACAACT
Source organism: Monoplex corrugatus (assembly GCA_030674185.1). Classification (NCBI taxonomy): domain Eukaryota; kingdom Metazoa; phylum Mollusca; class Gastropoda; order Littorinimorpha; family Ranellidae; genus Monoplex; species Monoplex corrugatus. The sequence continues at coordinate 79,589,461 of CM060311.1, read as the reverse complement.
AAATTAATGTGTACACGTATAATTTAAAACAACGTGACCGTCAGTTTTCAAATAAGATTAGAACCAGAAATACACAAAATAGAACTTGTATTTGCTGTTTAACAAAACAAGAGAAGACAAGACAGCCAGGAGACATGACAAGACATGGTAAAATC